>JAQISU010000106.1:3577500-3672500 GCA_029339505.1 Unio delphinus
ATAAACAGATCATGCTTAGTACTACTCAAAACACTATACCTAACATTTTATTTACTGGGACACGCCATATCAAGCCGCAAAAATGCATAGCAACCACTCCTGCTCCAGTGATAACCTGGGTCAGGTGCGAAGATGTTTGGAATTAGGAAAGAAGTCAATCGGATCCGTCTCGGACATCTTCAGTTTTAGCCTTGTATCTCTGAATTCACACGGTATCGCCTAGAACACTTGCCTTTAGTTAATTTGATCTGGGACCGTATGCTTTGTTACAGATTATGCAACCATAAAACGCAAATCGTACAGAGGGAAAGTGACCCTAGTGATCCCGAGGAAATTGTTAGCTACTCTATAAAGCAGACATCATTCGAATGTTTTCCTCTCTGAATATTAACATGCGATTTAACAGACACTAGTCGAGTTTCATCTAACAATTGAGGCTGAATTGTACAATCACGACCCATAATGATTGCAAGCTTTTTGTGAAAGAAGTATTTGTGTATGTATTATAAACTATTGAAACCAATCGCTTTTCATCCGTCTGTCTGTTTTCTTTTTTCGGAAAAAAAACATTTGTTCCGATCGATGCACTTTAATAATGAGATTACTAAAACCAAATGTCTGGCAGATGGGGGTAGTAACTGAAGCAAAGTCTGATTGTTACCTTTCAGTGGTCAATTGGATATTGATAGCCTCGTGAATGGTATATGTGCTAGACTTTCAGTTCGTGGTTTGCGGTTTCGAATCCTGCCCAGACTTTCCCTGGTTGGTTGTCTAGGCAACACATATTACCCGGATTACCTGGATTGTCATGCGTGTGTTGACATGCAGTTAACACGGCAATCAATTATTCCATGCTGAAAAGTCGTGTTAAGTTAAATTGTTAAGTTGCAATTTCACTGTGACGTGGTTTATAGTGTTATAGTTTAAAATACAGGTACCTAGTCATGGAATCGGCGACCTTCTGCTAACAAATTAAGAACTCTGCTTAGATGTCCTCATGTAACTTTCCGTCCCTACACAGAATCCATAATGTGAACTCTAGCATAGCGCTTGTTGACACCCGGACAACTATCAGTGTCGTACAGTATCGGTGCGTTTCTTTTAACTCACGTTATTTTCAAATTGTTTGCATCAGCTTACAAAAGGGATCTCAAACACGTGGTCCGCGGGCCGCATGCTGACCGTCCAGCCGTGCGGTGGTGCGGCCCTTGGGCACTTGTTAACTGTCATAAAAAGGTTACATCAAATTTACAGCACGTGCAAATTGGGGAGGGGGGGGGGGGGCAAAAATGCTCCATTCTCCCCAAATGACGTCACTGCACTTGGATCAATCGAAAATGCCCTCATACGTCTCTCGGAGTGGTTTGAGTTTTAGACCCCTGGCTTACATATGGAAGAAATATATTATCCTCAAGAATCGTCGCTATTCCGGCAAACTCGTGAACTCAAAATCTCCATTTACAATCAGTTGTTCAGAGATGGAATATTAAATACCAGTAAGAACGCCTTTTCTTGGATAACAAACTGTACGCAGAATTGTTGGACGGGTTGTATCAATGTGTGTATTGGACGAAAATAGTAAATCATGCATGGTTTTCCAGTTGCAGAAAAGATACAGTTTCTAAAATGAGAAATAAGATAAACTTTCTTGTCATATTACATTTGTTATGGAGCACAGGGTCCACGCAAATGGGGACTTTTCAGCTCCTTGGCTCCATAGTCTGTATTCTCATTTGCGCATCAATCAAAATGCGGTTCAGAATCTGAACAATTTCGTGTAATTCCCTGCCGAGCAACTGGTTGTTGCTTTATTTCTCAGAAATGATAGATACGATACTGAATGAACAGTTTCCCAAAGTAGTTACTTCGCAATAGATATTAGAAGTTGTCTTTCTTGCGATATGCTCATCCTCTGATGAAAAGAGCGTTCCGTCCCGGAACAAAATCAGTAAAGTCAACGGATCGGATTGACGTCTTCACGATGAAATTTTTATTTTTATCTATAACAAAAAATTAAAATTCATTTTTTAAATTCTTTTTTTAAAAATAAAATGTGAGAGTAGCAATTCTGGCATGCTTTTTTTGGTACTAATGTTAGCAAATCTTTCGGTGTAAAGTAGATATAACTGTCAATGACAATGTTAAATATTTTTTATAATTAGTGCACCAATTCAGAATACATGAAGAATATTTTCTTATCCTATGCTATTACCAGATACATTTCATCGTGTTGTACCAAAACATGTTTTTTTTTAACAAGTGACAGAGCTACGAGTTAAAAGCAATATCATTTTGTTAGCACAAGATGAAATATATCCCGTATTAACGTAGGAAAGAAATTTTTCTTTATGTTATGTACCAGACTTGTTCTAGAATAAAGGTTTCGAAGATTAAACCCACCCGTAACCAATTTTCGTAACTTAGCCTCACTTTTAAAGTCTGATCAATGTAACCTACGAACGTGGTATGATTCGACTGACCTAATTTGTCACAGTAAATTACATTTTTTTTTAATTTTGTAAACGATATGACGATATCTGGAAACAATGCACCGCAGCGGGTTTATCGTTGTTGTCAAAGAAATAAAGAAAATAACTCCATATATATATGTTTGTTTGATTAGGATTTTAAACGTAGCTTTAACAATTTTTCAGTCATATCGCTACGATGTCTACGGTGAAGCAGTTTATAGTGATGTATAGCACTGGGACATCATGCCGCAGACATGTAGCATGATGTCCCACCTAGTCACATTATCCTGACACCAGGCCGACCAGTCCTAACACTAACCTCTTAATGCTGAGCGCCAAGCGAGGCAGCTGTTAGTACCATTTTTGTAAGTCTTTGGTATGACTCGGTCGGGGATCGAATCCACGACCTCCCGTTTCCGCGGCAGACGCTCTAACCACATGAGCGGTTCCAGAGATATGTGAATAGTGTCTGGTAAAATTTCTTTATATGTAATGTGAGGCAGTTTCCTTTTATTTGTTCTATCTAACTCACCAAGTAATATTTTTATTTTGTTTCTACAGGCAAAATGTTTGTGGACACAAACCAATTAAGCATTGTATAGCATGATGGGATATATTTTTCACATGTGAAAATATTGTACTGAAAAAAAGGATACAAATTAATTCGCTAACAAGCCTCTATATTTCACAGTTAAATATAAAATAAAAGAGAAGTTTTTGACCCATGGTCAGCTCAAAATATAAAAAGGTCCAAAAATGTGCTTCAGTTGATGAAACTGACACTTCATCAAAGTTATAGATGCATTAGTATTTTCCATGCTTCATGACTAATTTGGAAAAATATGTGAGTTTATTTTAAGGAACGCGATCTGGCTTTTGTTTGGTTCCGTGAACAGTTATATTTGATATGTTTATTTAGCCAGGCCAATATAAAAATAATAAACACCAAACTAGCCGCAAAGAGTTTGAAAAACATAAAACTAGAATGGATTTCTCCAGAAGGATTAACGGAAGGCTTTTTTCAAAATACTACCATAGATGTTTATGTTTCACCCAAAAAGAGCAATCGATTTTTGTTGCTTTTATCATCCAAATTCGGCACTATTGTTGCGGTTTTAGAATAGCAGTGTCTAAATGAAGACGTGAGGTATCTGAAAATAATCGTCAGTGTTGGTATTGTGTCGATTAGTTTAGCTAATTATGGCTCTAATAGGATGTTAAGTGGCGGTTACTGTAATCGTTATCAAAAGGATGGCCGACCACGGTGATATTATCCGGATCGAGTAACTAATAAAATAAAATGTGAAACTAATGCGTGGGTTATTCAGAGACATGATCAGAGATATAGAATAAAACAGCATGGGCCACTAACGCAACAAAAAAAAAATTCAATAAAGTACATAAACAATATTAAATTGAGCGTGAGATTGAAATGATGCATTTTCTCTTAGAAATATAATTACCTGATTTATATTTGTTTAAAAATGCAATAAGCTGTTATGTTTATACCGATTAGACACATTTCATCATGCAATCGAGTGAACGATCAAACTCAATTGTCCAGCATGCCTGCATAACATAGCTGCTTGTCGGTTCTTTCAAATTCAACGTTGGTGACAAGTTATAGTCGACATAACTCTCTCTCTCTCTCTCTCTCTCTCTCTCTCTCTCTCTCTCTCTCTCTCTCTCTCTCTCTCTCTCTCTCTCTCCTTCCGTTGCCCGCTGATTGGATGTATATGTCGAGCTATATCCGTTATGCTTTTCTAGGCTCACTCTCTTCAATGTAGCAAATTCTCTTTGCACCTTTAAGCTATATGTCCCTCAGCATTCAGACACTAGCTCGTCCCATGGACAATTTATAACGACAGAATATACTTTCTACTTCCCCTGAGTAAGAATTGGCCTCTTGCAAACTGATACTGACTAATCTTGCGAGGTATATTAATTTAAAAAAAAATGAAATTTCGTCTTGGAAACACCCGCCTCTTTTCTAGCTTAGCCACTGAAGATTAAACATTTGTAAACGCCGATATTAATACGCGAAAAGCAAATAATGATCTATTCCGCCCTTTTTAAATAAACTTATTCCTGGAAAGTTTCATTGTATGACACTTCAAACTGCACAAAATTGTCTTTGGATCGGCTAAGTGTTATCAAAATGAAATCTATTTAAAAAATCAAATATACCACAAGCCAGAGATGTAAAAACCAATGCAGTCTAGCAATTTCATACGGTACCTAGCCTATTGGTCAATTTAATTTGTCACATGTCACACTAATGGCGGCACGATTCACTCAGTTGACAATCCCGGTCTTAATATGATTCATATTGTGACAATCCCATTACTCTGTGTGTGTGTGTGTGTGTGTGTGTGTGTGTGTGTGTGTGTGTGTGTGTGTGCGTGTGTGTGTGTGAGAGAGAGAGAGAGAGAGATAGAGAGAGAGAGTTTACATAATGCTGATAATGTATCAACATATATTGTCACACAAACCTGGAAGACAGTATAAATCGTTTGCGACAATATCAAGAAAAACACTCAAGTTGTTTATGTATTGAAGCATTGTTGAACACTAGAGAAACCTAAAGGAAACATGAAAGTCTATGGTTCATGCAATTCTATGGTTCATGCAATTCTATGGTTCATGCAATTCTATGGTTCATGCAATTCTATGGTTCATGAAAGTCTATGGTTCATGCAATTCTATGGTTCATGAAAGTCTATGGTTCATGCAATTCTATGGTTCATGAAAGTCTATGGTTCATGCAATTCTGTATTGTTGAATCTTGCTGCTGAAAAGTCATGCCATCACTGAAACAAAATATTAAACATAAAGAAGACCCCACAAAAGTAATATGCACGGACGAATGCAGTTTTATGTTTCAAGTGAGTGTGCAAACGAATAGAATTCTTAAAGTTAAGAATTCAATAAACGGAACTCAGCCATGACTTATGTCCATTGCTGAATGGTACGATATTACTTAGACCAACACACTGTTCTCTGCCTTTTTTAAACAGGACAGTTGGCGCCACTAATCGTGTTTTTTTTTTTCCAAACAGAAAGGCGAACAATTCATTAGTCTAGATTGTATAATGTTCTTTATGGAATGGGTGTGTGCTTCAAAATGTTTTACTCATGAGCGAAATTCTTTGTATGCAATCAAAATAGCCTTATAGCACACCTGCGTCATCTGCAAGATCAATGTCTGAGTGAGATCCATTCTCTCTTTCATTGAGGTCCATTTACTCTCACTGCAAGATCCATTTACTCTTTCAGCGATGTTAAAACTCGTACAAACAACACCCCCCCCCCCACGGCTGTGTCGAGATTTTCATGCAGCTAGGCAGATAAAGTGTGATGTAAAGTTCGGGCAGTTAGCCAGGCCAACAATTTTTTTTATATAAAAAAATTCAATTTTAAATGAGAAAAAAGAAAAGAAAAGAAACCACGGTAAAGTGTAACAAGTCAGGTTGCAGTAACATTATACGGTATGCACGCTAACTGCATATCATGTACAAGTGCGACAGCTGGTACGGACTGAATTAAATAAAATTAAACCTACTTTGTCTTCAAATCCTCGTACCTACAACAACTTTAAACTGTAATCGAATTCAATCGACAGATTAGGTTACGTCGTGAAGTGGCTTTCTCTTGACAGTCTCGGTTACTGCGAAAGATTATTGGCTTTCGACAGGTTAGATTATGGTGTAACGTTGCTGCTAAGGATGACGAGCATGCGAATACAATGCAACCCTCCGACTTTTCATTTACTCTTGTACGTGCCATTACAAGGTATCTAATTCCAGACAGCAAAAATGCAAAGTGAATGAATGAAGGTATTATCTTTGCACAACACACATCGGTTATGTTCTTTCCAGACTCTTAACACATAATGATGAATCACTTACCTGAATTAAAGCCAAAATTACTCCCAATTTAGCCATTTCGAATATTCATTGCCGCTTTTATGTCCAGCTAAACACAAACTGTCCTGGTGTACATATCACGTATAACAATGTTATCGAAGGACATCTTTTTGCAAGCTGGGTTACATCTCAAGAACTTCTTGCAAATAATACTGCAGGAATCAATCCTTTTTTTATCGCCTAATTTAAATTCTATACTGCTGACTGCATAAAAGTGCTTTTTTGTTGTTGTTTTTAAACCAAGCTGTAATTAATTACTTCCTCGACGATGGAGGTTATTTATAATTTTGCACTCACACAGTATTAAGGAACCAATGCATAAGCGAATGCACGCATGACATATACGGGACAAGTATTTACAGCTGTTTCCCAAGGGGAAGCCGAGCTAAGCATATGTCAAAGCCTTTTCATTCCTCAGGAGTGTCAATATGTCACGTGGTATAGGGCACGTGCTGGAGCAAATAGTTATAATAGACTCCGTATTTCCCCCGCTATAAACATCATAACAGCCCCGGACGCTAACATAAACAGTTCCCGTTCTCTGGTAACTGTCTGGTGCTCATACATTACCAGCAGGAAGGCTAAAGCAAACAAAAATCACTTGAGGTTTCAAACATTCATATGCTTTTGTCTTTATCGTCATGGCTTCTATTACACTCAGGTTTGTTACGTCGATTGTACGGTTTGTTCAAACAATTCACTTTCAACTGCTCAGACCTGAGCGTTTTGACCGTGTCTAGAAGATGAGAAAACTGGAGAAAACAACGAAAATCACTAAATTTGCATGAGCAACAACATTTTCATTGAAGTGTGGCAACAATGGAATCGAAACTGGGACCGCACATGGAACAGTATATGTTTGCTCCTGAATTAAACTCGTGTCCATGTAACGTTGTTCATGTCTGTGGATGGTTGCGTCATCCCTCAAATAAAAAATTACATGAAACGTCGGCCAATGTTATGTAGGTGTAAGATCAACTTGACTGGAAGTGTTTTATGTGTCTTTCAGAATTCCACAAAATCGAGTGGGACACATATGCTGCTTTCACGTGAGAAACATGGGTGCGCGCATTTTGTTTGTATACATACATACATACATACATACATACATACATACATACATACATACATACATACATACATACATACATTTTGTTTGTTTGTTTGATTAGGATTTTTAAAGTAGCTTTAACAATTTTTCAGTCATATCGCTACGATGTCTGCAGTGAGGCAGTTTATAGTGATGTCTAGCACTGAGACATCATGCCGCAGACATGTAGCATGATGTCTCACCCAGTCACATTATCCTGACACCAGGCCGACCAGTCCTAACACTAACCTCTTAATGCTGAGCGTCAAGCGAGGCAGCTGTTAGTACCATTTTTGTAAGTCTTTGGTATGACTCGGCTGGGGATCGAACCGACGACCTCCCGCTTCCGGGGCGGACGCTCTAACCACTAGGCCACCGGAGCGGTTACATGCATACATACATACATACATACATACATACATACATACATACATACATACATACATACATACATACATACATACATACATGCATACATACATTAAAATCCGTAGCACATTTATTGTTTTATAAAATGTTTAGGGTGTAACTGAAAACCACGCTTTTTTCTTTAGCATTTTCGTATTTCTTATTAATTAAACGTAGCTTGGCCGCCGCCAATACGATGGCATGACGTGTAGTGACAGCAGTGTGGATGAAAACTCATTGTGAACAGTTGCTGTGGTATAATGAAGAGTGCCAAAATAATGAAGCATTTTATGACATTCTCATAAGCTATAATAATAAGCATCATTTGTGTCAATAGGAGAAGATCAATCTATGCCATAGTTGTTCAATAAGCAGAGTTGCTATCTGGCGACTTAGTACCAATTTTGAATAGTATCCATTCGCCGACTAACAACTCTAAGGTCACGTTTGTATGTTAAGTGCAACAAATTAGTTCCAAACACATGACCCTATTACATCGTTAATTTTCACAACTTATTGAAGACAATCTAATACAGATGATGGCAGTAATTTAAAGAAAACACAATTATTTCAATAGCATAAAATTGCCGTTGCTTACTGGTGCACTTCCGTTGTCAAATCTTCACTTTCGGAGGTGAGTAGTTTTGCACGTTGTAAAGCTCTTCAATTTTGAAAGTAAGTTGATCTTGCTTGTGGTTCGCAATCCGATAATGCATAAGCAGAAGTAATCCGTTTTTAACACTTACAAAATAAACAAGATCACAACAAAAACAGAACCTGTCAAGTTTCAGTAACAGACATTTTAGTCACGTAGGGCAGGCATACACATATCACATCAATTTCATTACTCTACAGGCGACAGTGTTCCAGAAATAATATGTAGGTCAGAGCCCCTTAATTAGGTCTGACAGCATGACATTCCTCAGAATGCATACACATATCAATGTTAGACCGTACAGACATCAGTGGGAGTGAAATTAGCCACAAAACAAGTAATAAACATTGCTACTGAAACGATAAAAAGTCCATAACGTTTAACGACGGTCAATGCTAGCAGCCAAATCAAAAGTATATCAGTCCCACTGCACCATGACCTAAATTTGGATGGAAGAGCACAACTCCTTAGGGTGCATGCATATATTGAGTTTCAGTATTATATACAAATGTATAAATCTCCTAACACTGAATGTCGCTAAATAGCGCGATAAATAGGTCAAAGCTGCCTGTATTTGATTGGATATGGTTGTTCTTCTCATGATGCAGCCACAAGTTTCATTACCGAACAAGCAGTGGTAGGATAGAACCTATCACGATAAAGCATAGATCAAATTTCATGACTGATCAGGCAGCAGTGTTTCAAAAGAAACAAATTAAATTCAGAAAAAGTCAAACATAAATCGTTCCCATTGTTTCCATTGCCACATAAAAAAAATTAACTAGCCAATCGTGAATAAACACCATCATTTTGAACACGGGTACCGAGTTTGGATAATATACATTGAACCTTGTTCAAGATGAACGATCAAAAAAAAAAAACGGAAATTTGTAATTTGTTTATCTTTCTTCTTCGTGACAATACTTAGTTATTCAAAATAGGAAAACCGCATGTTTACGCTCTCTGGATGCCATGGCTACTATTTTTAATTTTAAAAAAGCTAATAGCTCAAGAGTTATGCTCCGGAAACAAAATTGTTTAGCAATGGAGAAACAGAGAAATAGTGAAAGCTACCACACCTCTTCTTTCCTCTGACATATGTGGAGGCCTAACAATATAAATGAAATAGTCTAAGTTCCATATTTAATTTTCCGGATCAAGTATAACAAATACATAACTACTAGGCGTTTTTGTTTATAACTCAATTCACTTGCAAAATATTAAATTCAAACGGGGAAAAAAGTTAAAAGAGATTTATACAACTATTGTAATTGATGTTCCTTTACTGTTTTATTTGCTTTTGTTGGGTGTGTGTTTTGTATTGTTTGTTTTGTTGTGTTTCTTTGTTCTGTATAGACAATTTCGATAAGGGTTGTTACGTCCCTTGAATTATTAGGGCCCCTAATTTACCCATGATGCAACGCTCTTCCGGCGAGCAAATCTATATGCTTTTTACAAAGTACAGGTGACTATGTTAAAGCACCCTACCCAGAACACGAAATACCCAAATTACACAACATTGATCTTATGTATTATGACAAGGCCGACTTGCAGAGTGATGAATGCATGAAATATTTTAATGACTACTTTGCATCGCTTCTTTGTGAAAAGGAAGAATGTGAGAGAATTCAAGACATTACTAAAGGACATGCAAACAACAAAAACTGGTTGGCAGCACGTATTGGCAGAATAACAAGATCACAATTTGGACGTGTTTGTAATCAAATGACATTATCAAAGACTGTATAATTCTTTTTTTTACCCGTACATATGTGCATCACTCAGCCGTATCTGTCAAATGAACTATGACTATTTACAAGGTCCATTGACATGTACACATTGAAACATTGTGTCCAAAAGTATGCCATGTTCAAGTCATTCTGAATAAGAACTTTTGGTGTGTGTCAGTGTTCCTAATATCGAGTTTTATTATACTGCTGTACATAGCTGAGGAGTTGGGATTGGAATTAATGTTTTAGAGAAAACACTTGTCAAATACAATTTTTAGGAAATATTGGGCCAAGTTCATGTGTGTGTGTTAGAGAGAGAGAGAGAGAGAGAGAGAGAGAGAGAGAGAGAGAGAGAGAGAGAGAGATGTCCTCTTTTAAAACTCAAAAGTCATCCCCAAAGAGAGAGAAATCTTAAGAAAATTGGTATATGCGTGAAACAGCAAGCACATGTGTGCACGAACATAAGTAATAGTGTAACAAGAGCATGTGTGTTTATCACTGTCACAACAATTTAAATAGTTTATCTTGTGATATGTTAACTCTGATTTTAATTTAACTTCAGTTTTCTATATATAATAGAAACATAATGTTGTTGGATCGTATCATGTGCATTCAATAGAATAGGATAGAAACTGATTTTTTTTGCTTATTTTTATTTAATTGTTGATTTCTCAGGCAATCATATATTTCTCTCAATACACAAACACTACACCGAAATGATAATTGGAACAGACACTGCAATAATGTCTCTTCCTAGTCGCTTTTGGCACGCTAGTGGATGCATCCATAACTGGAGTATTGCTCGCCGGAAATAGGGATTGTAAATTCAGGAAGACGGTTTCTGGTTTCAATGTACCAAAGAGCTCTGTAAGGGAGCCTATTTTCAGGGGCGATAACAACCCTTATCGAACTGGCCATCTAGCGAGGTAGATATCAAACTTTTCTGCATATCATTGCACTACCAATCGTCGAGGCATGATAACGATCTTTGCCGGACTTTGCCAAAATAATGTGATTGGATGAATATCGAAATTACAACCAATCGTGTCTGGTACGTTTAAGGGTTATACTTCCGCAACAATGACAAAAACAACACAGATTACGATAATATAGCTATATCGATATGGAGTGGTCCATACTCTTTTAGGAGATAATGACATGGATAATGGTAAGAATGATCCATACACCTTTAAAAGATCACATGACAGTGGTAAGAATGGTCCTTGCACCTAAAGGAGAAAACATCATGATTAGTCTACTACCAACTACCCCATGAGCAAGGCTGGATTTTCCATAGGGCAAAGTGGGCAAAAGACCCAGGACCCTATATATTATCGTCTGATTTCATAGGCAAGGCTCCCCAGGCTCAAGGGGACCAGTATATGATCGTCTGATTTCACAGGCAGTGTTGTTAATAGTACTGTAACCATATATATGGGCAAGGCCGGATAGCTATGGGCCCCTATGTTGGTTTTGACTAGGGCCCCCAAAGGCTTTATTCCGCGTGTCCCAATGTTTACAAACAAACGGTGTGTTGCTGTCTGCCTATATTTACGTCAAAATCGTTAATGCCAATAAGTTTAGACATAGTCTATTCAATCCTGAATGTAGAATGATTTGACTTTCAATGTCATCAAAAAGCATCCTGGCGAAAACTTAAAGATAGCAATAGACTTACAGCTATAAACAGACACTATATAAGGAAAAGGAAAAAAGAAAAGAAAAAAATGTCAAGTCTATCAAAACAAAAATAAAAACATGGTAGTACGAGTTTTGAATAGGGTCTGATTTTTTTATGTATATTACAGCGCGTGAAAATAAAATCCGCTTGTATTAGATCACACCTTTTACGCTGACCTTGTCCAAAACTGCTCACATTGATTTTGCAGTATGTACTTGTCGATGCGTGTACATAATAAAAAAGATATATGGGGATCTAAATAAAGGGAATAATTGTCACTGGAAAATATTTGAAATCAAATTCTAAAATACACCACTCATTATTGAAATAGTTATAGAAACCTGCATGACATGTATGTCATTTACCATAATCTACTAGTATCAGGCTCGCACCTGGGGGGGGGGGGGACAACCATGGCACTTGTCAGGGGCCCGAGCTAGATAGGGGCCCGCGTTTTAAAATATACGCACATATTTTAAACACGAAAGGGGCCCGAACTCTGTCAGCTGCCTGGGGCCCAGAATTTCCTAGGTGCGGGCTTGCTAGTAGCATGCAAAAAAATTAACGTATGATCTTGTGGTTGCATTTTCTGTCTATCCTTCTCGTACGACGCAGTTGTTTGCGGTAGGAATACTCTTCATGCACGATTCCCATCCAACGAATGCTTAATCATTTTAAACACCAATTTATTTTTCATTTGCAGTAATATCTTAAATCACTGACGTCATTCCCACAACAGTTTGGAAACTCACAGTGATTGGCTGGTATCATCACGAGCAGCAGAGGGGGGGAACAGACTTTCTCTAATTGGGGTATATTTAAGCAAAAATATTCTAAGTCTCCATTTGCCAAACTGAGACTTAACAATTTTAGAGCTCTGTTTGTCAAACGGAGCCTTCCTCAAGGGTAAAAAAAAAAGACGCCATTTAGTTGACGTTCACCTCCTCGGCTGCTATGAAAATCTTCGATTTTTACTAACTAAATATTTGATCAAGTCCTTAAGATTTCACAAACAAACTAATTTGTAAAACCTCACCTCGTAAATCAATCAGATTATTAGATTGGTCAGTGAGTTTGAAATTAATTCTCGTTAACAAATTATTATGACATCGCATATAGACTAGATTAGTTGGGTCTTCAATAATTAGAAATCCTGGAGGAGCCGTTGGTGCAAATGAATATAAAATATATCCTTGCTGAGCTTGATTTGATTGTTCGAGATTTATTTGATAATTTCCTTCGATAACGTCACATACTAAATTGAGTGCAATCACCGTTGAAATATTCACATTGTTCGGAGCAATATGTCTACCGCCGCCTTCTGGATCATTATCAAATTTCAGAATATTTTCTGTAGGATTCTTCAATTTTTTCCAATTATCGTGGATTCTTTTGAACCCAATATTAATAGCATCGTCAAGTTGTTTCTTTAGTTTATCCGGATTATATCCAGGGATTTTAGATGTTTGAATATCCTCTTTTGGGATATTGAATTCTACCGCAAACACTTCTTTATAAATTTCACTCATTAATACTTGTTGAATAATTTGCGTATGAAATGTTTCCATATCGTTGATGATTTTGTTACCTGTTTGTACTACACTAATAAACTCGTTTTTGGTGAGAGAGCCGGATTTGATGGATATTAACAATAATGAAAAATCATTATTCATCGCTGTTAAGTTTTCTTTGATTAGGTGGGTGTAAAATATCATATTATTTTTATTGTCGTATCCTATAAATTTGGGAGAAAAATCTTGATAACTCTTGACTTCATTGATGGGTTTTATTTTGTCGGTGATATAATCGGATTTTTTAGGTTCGGGTGGAAAATCCTTCGAATTTTCTCGCGAGTTATCCGGTGGTGGTAGTTCAGGCCATCCTAACACTGATCTTATAGAACTTTGATAAATATCTACAACATACCCAGGGGAATTAATCTCGATCGCAGATGATAACGTCGGCTCGTGAACCGTTATAGCGATTTTCGATTCTTTTCCAGTGAGAGATTTTATTCTGCGTTGAAATTCAGCATTGATCTGTTCGATTTGATATGACCCAGTTGGTAACGAGACAACCTGCCAATCTGGAGTTCCGTCTTCACGATTTTTCCACGCGAATACCAAGGAATTATTTGGTTGTTGACCACCAAATGCTACCGATCTAATATTAGGCCAGCTATGATACACTCGTAGTTTTGCTAGTGCGATCTCGCTCACGGGAACAGGAATTGGAAAATTAACACTAAATTCGGGACGTGTTGAGGTTATTGATATCGTGCTTGTTTTCACTGGTGTTGTATTTGTTACTATTTGTTGAAGTAGTTCTTGCGACGACATTATTATTATTATTCTGCTCTAATTTCAGCATTGTTGATTTATACAATTGAGTCATAGTTGAAAATTCGCTATCTGATATTGTTGTGTCATCCAACGACGATGATATCAACGAGGATAATTGCGAGTAACTGGAAGATGCAATATGATATTTAATTAAATAATCATGTAGTTTACTCTGGCTACACGATGATAGTTTTTTTGTGATCCCAGTTAATATACCAGCAATTGTAGCCACTGCGGAAATAGCGATTGGAACTACGACCGGAGCAATCATTGTAACCGAAGATAGTATTATTCCAGCAGCAGTGATTACTCCTGACACCGAGTACACTGTGATATCAACTGTGGTTATTCTTCGTTTGTATTTTTTGATTTTTATTTGATATTCTTCACAGAGAGAACTGAGTTTAGTTTGATATTCTCTGACTTGATCATAGCGATACTGATTCGATGATGGAGTCATTTTATTTTAAAGGTGCTAGCATTTTCAATTACAAATTACTTTGTAATTTTGAATCGTGAAAGAATTTTTAAATTAATTTAATTGTTTACTTAAATCCACTACGAATTCTACGTACCACGTTACTGAAACCTTGGCTAGATTTATATCTGTATTCGTTATCGTGAATAGTTCAGTTGTTCCTTTGTCGATGATCGTTGATATCGTATTATTGACTCCAGATGAACTACTTGATGATATATCAAACTGAGTCGGTGATATTATTGTTAATCGATAAATACCCTTTACGGTTACGGTGATATCTAGTTTGTTGTTTATGGGAGTCCACGTATATGATCCGTGTTGAATTGTGTATACGATATTGTTGGTGCTCTTATGAGGAATTTTTACTTTTTCAACAATGCTTATCATCCTCGTTGCATCATCCTTTATTGCGATGTTGAATGTTTTAAGTTCATCGATGGATTTTTTAATATCAGGAAGGGTTATTTCAATTTTATCAAATGGGCTCCCAATAAACTTATCCATGAGGTTTTTACGAAACGTAATAAATAGTTTCGTGTGTTTTTCATATTCGGATTGAAGAGTTGCTAGTTCCAATATAGAATCTTTTATTGTGGTGAGTTTTGGTGTGGTTACTGGTGGATTTCCAAAAAATTCTAGTATGGGTTTGTCAATTTTGTTAATTGTATTTCTTTGTGTTTCACTAAACTGGTCAAATACAATTATATGATCATCATACTTATCATTAAGCGATTTTAATGAATTCACTGTGTTATCATATGTTGCTAATTTATCCGTAATCGTTGAAACAAGTACACCTGGTTTGAGTTTACCCCCATCAGAAAATAACGCGATAGTATCCTCTGCTGCGTCTCGTTGTTTAACCAAAATATCATTAAGAGAGATATTACTACTTTTTAATTTACCCTGACGATCTTGAAATACAACTATTTCACCAGGATCAATATTTGTTAGGTTTAATATTTCGGATATTTCATCTTCGATTAGTTTTTTAATATCCTTGTTATCAACGGTTTCAACTCCACTATCAGGTTTCTTCAGCGATGATAAAGGTCGTCCCCAAATATCAATCATTATTATAGAAATCTTTTTATCATTTAAATCCTATGGATTTTCTACCGCTAGTATACTCATTTACTACTATATGAGGTGGTTTCGAAAATCTTTTGGATATAGCATCAAGTACGTTTAATACTTCATTACCACATATTGGTGGATCAAGCATTGTTTGTGTTGGTAACGTAGAATACCAAGTCCTCATTGGAAAATCTTTTATATAACGCATAAATTCTTTCGGCGGCGCTAATCCATATGAGTCAAAATAAATAATCCCACGTGGATCAATTGCGTAACAAACCCAGTGAGTTCCAGGTCCGGAGCTGTTATCTAAATTAATAATACCGGTTTCAACATCATTTGGTTGTGCCGGTAACTGATCTCTCATAAAAACCCCTCTGAAATTTTTTATTTTTAATTTTTTAGCGGTATCAATTAAATCAAAATTGGACATGGGAACCATCGGTTTGGAAATCGAAGATTTCGGAACTATATCGTTCCTGGAATTCGAAGACCCTTTCCGCTGTACCATGAATACGGGGTTCCTGGTAGTCTTAGACCCTTTCCTTTTTTTTTATACCCTTTTCCAGTTGCCTTTTTCAATGCCATTCCTGCTGCGGTACCAATAGCTCCTAATGCTGCTGCCTTCGCTACCGCTGGGGCTGCTGCGGCAATCAACCCTGGAATCAACCCTAACAACGGGAATATACCACCAGTCTTTTCCATGTTTTTAATCGCGCTCGTAGAAAGAGTAATCTGAACTCCTTTTTTTTCTTTCAGCGCTTTATTAAAATGATTAGTTTGAGTTTTCGTCAGCGATAGTTTATTCCCTCCGCCATTCATTTGATTAGGTTTCAGCGTTATTGTGGTTCCGCATTGTTTAGCTGATTTGGATTGTAATTTTTTTATTTGACCAGGTGTCAATGTGACATTGATATTACTATACGACATTATACAAAACAGGTTGATTCTAAATCGCAAGCGATTCAATGGCGAAATTGCACAGTAATTTCCAATCAAAAGGATTTTCAATTATAGATTTTCAACTGGTGCATCTACTAGTCTCATTCGTCCACCAACACCTTCAAGTATCATTGACTTATCACTGAGAATAACAGCAACCGCTCTATAATTAGTAATAACACCAGCACCAACAGGACGGAGTACACGAGCTCGGAAGTGTATATCAACTACGGACTGTTTCATCAAGTCAAGATGTTCCAACGAAAAGTAATAAATCGGATACAGACCTTTAAAATCCAATTGTGATATTTGTAGACCAGTATCTACATTTTGATCACGTCCCATAAATGATAGCAATCGATGATAAACTCGTGCAATATGATTGGTTTCATAGTTAAGTTGTATATCCTCTGCTGGTTCTTGTTGTCCGTTTATTTTCAGCGAGACTTCACTACATCCGATTTGATCAAATATCATATGGGAACGTTCTTGATTATCCAATCGTGTTTTATCCTGTAGAGCAATAAAAATATGCCGTGGAGCTGAAACACCCTGTCGTGCTGCCAAATGCCATGTAAGTATACCATCAATATTAGAATCCATGGTATCTGTGGACGTTGTCAACCAGCTTAATAATCTCTTTCCCCCTTGATCCATAAATGATAGAAGTTTTGGTTCTACTGACAATGATGGAGTCAACACTGGCATCCACAGTGATAGTTTTGTTAAATTTACTCTACCGGCATCATCATTTGGGTTTGCAGCATCTGCTGGAATCCTCCAGATTGCATTATTATCATCACCCTTTCTCACTAGTGCTACAGTATGCTTTACTCCATAGATAACTTTTCTGACGTTTCTACAAAATCCAAATATGTGATGGAGTGGAATCGCACATGAAAATCGTCGACGATCTCCTTGTAATGTTGCTATTCTTGTTGCAGCTCCTAGATTGAAATTCTCATCATTATTTATAATCATATCCTCGATAACAACGGGAATAACAGTAGCAGCACCAGCAGCAGTAGTAGCAGTAATAGTAAGAGGAGCAGCAGCAGGAGCCGTTGGTCGTCTTATAACAAATGGATTTTTACCCGTTGTATTTTTAACATCCTTAGAAAACATCATAGATGGACCAGCTGATCTAGTATAATCATCAGAATATCTCGCTAGTCCTATTATCGTTGTTGCTACATCAACTTCACGTTCAATAGATTCTATTTCTCTTCCATCAATAAGATATCTTGCGCTTTCAAATAACGCCATGATACCATTATTGACAAAACCGACTTGAGTACCGGCTGGATATGGCGCTGGTACCAGAGGAGTATCAGCAACTGTTACGAGTTCACCTTCGACTTCAATAAAAGCTTCAGCGGGTAAAAAGTATTTACTGGTATCATGGACCTGAAGTTCAATTCTTCCACGAAGATCAGGTTGTACTGCGTGATAAGCAAAAAATTGATAATCACGTACAGAAGTATCTTTAAGCACTGGGGCTTCCATGTCAAATGCAACATCAGGGTTCTGTTTGAACATTTTTATTATATATCCGATGGTCTAAATCAAAAATTCTGAAAGAATTCTGAAGGAATTTTGAATTGAAAACCCCAGGAATTCATTTAGAGAAAATCGATTTTCATGAAATTATGTCGACGGATTAGCCAAAAAACAATACAAAATCAATAAAAAAAACATCGAAAATTCGATGAAACAACATATTTTTAGCCTCACATGATAAAAAATCTGATCAAAATCGATTTTCTCTAAATGAATTCCTGGGGTTTTCATCCTCGATTTTCATGAAATTTTGTCGATGAATTGCATAAAAACACTAGAAAAATGAGTAAAAACACTAGAAAAATGAGTAAAAAAAGTAAAAAATCTAACAAAATTAGCAAATTATAAATATTTTATAATATAAAAATAATTTTTTTAAATCAATTATTTAGTTGGGTGTATTTTAATAATGATGATGAAAATATCTGATAATGAAGATAACGTAAGTAGAATCACAAGTGATTCTGACATTAATGTTTCTGATACAAGTGATTCTGACATAAATATTTCTAATGCTAGTGTTTCTACAATAACCATAACAACTGAGCATCCTATTCAAATAAATAGAATCACAAGTGATTCTGACACTAGTGTTTCTACAATAACTATCATAATTGGAAATCCTGTTCAAATAAATATTTCTAACGTTTCCGGCGAATCTTCTTAAAACCACTTCCCGGAAGCCCACTTCCGGCTATCATATTTGCTGTTATATTATCCTGGGCGTTAGTCATTAACGACTGTAGTTTTTTATCCACGGCGTTATTTATTATTTTACTAACCTGTGTAGGCATTACTGTAGTAGATGGCAGTGAAGTCATTCCGACACTAGTGTTTCTAATGCTAGCATTTCCACGTCGAAAATCACTTCGTGATTTCACTAGCGCTGTTAGTTTATCCCGAGCGGCTGAAAACGCCTTACTAGCAAGATCACCAACAGTGTTAATACCCTTATCTCGGATAACATCAATTGCTTTCATTGCTGCCTGTTTTGCAAATGGAGCCACTTTTGGAGCCATTCTTGAAAATAATCCCATTATAGTATTACCGAGACCATCTCCATAGTATACTCGGTATTTTGGTAATCGTGAGTTTACCACGTAGACGTTAGTTGGTTTATCATGGTTGTAGTGTATGATCATTCTTCTATATACAAAAACACTAGTGTTTTTCCAAATGCTAGTGTTTCCAATTATCTAATCGCTATGATAACCATGAGAATTTTCGGCTAACTCCTCAATGAAATCTCTATATGTTGCAATATCCATGATACCACCTTGAAATAATCTCCTACAGATATCAGCTGCTTCATTGATTATTTCCAGTGAGTTATTCCCGGCTCGTTTTCCTCCTACAAGTACTTCTAATCGTGCTATATCACCGAGAATATTACCAGGGCAAGAAATACTTGTATTTCCACTCGAAGAGTTTCCAACACTAGAGTTTCCAACACTAGAGTGAAAATCCATAGGTGAATATCCCTTTCCGGTTTTTTTCTTAGTTTTTTCTTCTCTTTTTCTTTGTTGTTCTTGTTGCTTTTCTTCTTCTTCTTGTTGTTTTTGTATGTCATAATCTTCAATTCCTCTCATAAACATTTTATACTCTAGTTTTTCCTTTTTTAAACGATCAATACTTTGATTCACTTTAAACAACCAATCAATCCAGTCAGGTCGTGATATTTTACTCTTTTTATACTCCTCCTTCAAAAAACGTTCTCTTGAATAATAGCTTTTAACAGCAAAATTACCAAAGGCGATATAATCGTTGGGTTTTATTAATTGAAATTGTTTTATTTGTTCTATACCCGTCGGAGTGAATTTGTCTATAAAGGGAACACCACGAGAAGTGGAAACTGCGCCTTCTTGTTCTTCTTCTTCTTCTTCTTGTTCTTGCTGTCGTTGTAGTTCTTCTTGTTCTTGCTGTCGTTGTAGTTCTTCTCGTTCTTGCTGTCGTTGTAGTTCCATCTCCCCTGCGATTTCACCTGGAAGTATTTGTACAGCTTGTTTCGTTTGTTTAGTTCGTTTTGCTATTTTCTCCAACACAGGGAGAAGAGGCTTCTCTGTTCTAGGACCTTCTTTAGGGACATCTCCGTATATCGCCCGTTCAGTTGCTGTTTTCACATCTGTAGTTGCCTTGACAACCGGTTTGAAGAGTTGTTCTGTATCCTCTGTGAAGTCGGTGGCCATTGATTGCCGTTGTTGAAGTTTTTCACGGATTCTATCACGAAGGGGTAATATTTTCTTAAGAGCTTCAAGTCTTTCTTTAGTGTTCCGTGTAGTTAATGATTCTCCTACCATTATTGAAAGAGTATTACTAATTGTCAAATAAAAATCCTTTGGATTTTCAAATCCAAATCATTTCGAAAGAAATCACTAACTAAAAAATGTAAATCATTTTAATACTTCCTTGTTGTTACACACATAATTTTACTTCCTCATACCGTACTGGTTATACAAACAAAGGAGGCTCTCTACGCGTGGGGCTCATCACCTTCAGAGTTTTCCATCAACATTTTTAATTGTCTCACTTTACAATTAATAAGTCTCTTTTGTTCATATTCTAATCCTAATTGCTTACGTACACGTTCAACGATGCTACATAATGGTACGAAGACATTAACATCTTCAGTATTGACTAAGCTCTCACGTATAAGCTTTTGGATATTCTTAATTAAAAAATATTTCTTAGATAGGACATATTTTCCTGTCTGTTCTGCAAATTGTATATCCTCGAAATCAGTCATAATTTGATCACAATCCAAACCTGAACATAATTTTACATTTTCATCCTTCAACTTGTTGATTTCAATAATAATCAATTTGAGATTTTCAATATTCATATATATATAAAAATATATTTGTTTAAATGCAAAGTATTTCAAATACAAAGTATAAAAATTCTTTAAAAGTATTTCAAAATGAATTCTGGATACACTAAGGTGTTGATCATCTTAGTATACCCAGAAGCTTAATGCGATTATAGGTGATTATGATTATATATAATGAATGACGACTGCACACATTCACCGTTTTGAACCCCCTTGGTGTTTTATACATCAAGCAGCGCGCTCAACGGTTACAACCGACAAACACATAACAATAGATTATAGGTGAACAATGAATGAATTGATTTCAATGACAATGGATGACGGCACAATAACCCCTGATCTAGTGTTGTAGGCGGTTATATACACATAGGACGGTACAATGCCATATATCTCCGCGCTCGAGTGTTGCGGCAAATTTTAGGCATAACATGTACTTAATTAAGGATGGATTATAATTCAATGGAACGATGATGGTAATGTGATGTGGGCGTGGTAAACCAAACCAACATGGCAACACATGAATTCGATTTCATGGTTGCATGAGTTGGAAAAAACACCAACCCACGCTACCGAAAATGCGATAGCATGAGTTACAATGTTGGTTTGGCTGAGGGGGATCCGCCCCTCCCCCCCCAATTAATATAAAAACATCTTCCGTTTCGCCATCAAATAATGTATCTGCTATGGGGACCGAACACGTAGTTGATATAGATCTATGTTTACAAGACAAACACTATACCATTACACCACAGAGCCGTCATACAAAATAGAGATTTTTTAGTATATATATCCTTATCAATTAGATCATTGTAATACAAGGAATTTTAACCACGCCCACCTACTTCAATGAATAGGAAACACTCGCGTTCCGGCTGAGCGAACATAGGTAAATGTGCTAGCGTTTCAATGTTTAAGATCCGTAACTCTGTCATTGGTGGAAATCCTATGGATTTCACACGCGTTATACCTAACGGAGTTATCTCCCATGTGAAATTGCAAAATTGAAGATTTTCAATGGAAATTCTTTCACAATTTCACGAAGCGATTTCCAATGCAAATTATACATAAACAAACTGAATTTTGTTTTTAAAACGCTTTGAAAAAGCGGTCTTATAAATTCCCTCTGCTACTTTTTGTACCGAGGAGGTGTGAATATCGAAATACTTACCAGCTTCTGACATTGATTGAAATACCATCTCCTTGTTGTCAGTGTCCATTGACTTTACGGATCTAGCATTTTTCGGGTATTTCCCAGTTCTTCCTCGTTTTGTGTTTTCACATTGAGAAATAACTTGAAGGTTGTTCAACTTGTTATTCTTGGGATTAGAATCAATATGATCAATAACAAAACCATCTTTGATTGATTCGTTATACACTTCGAAGACGAAACGGTGATTGAGATACATTTTCCCTCCAGCTTTAAATATCAAATAACCCATACCATTATCCCCCCCAACAGATTTCTTATTTTTACAATGTCTAACAACACCATCACGAGAAGCTTCGTAATTTTTAATAACAGGATGTCTTTGAAATTCTTGGCTCATTTGTATATATAATATATCTATTTGTCTAATTCGTTAATTGGCTGAATTATAACATTGGAAAATCTGCCTAAGTAATCTTGAGCAGTTTTTATGATTTTGCCATTGACGTCGTCAGGATTTTTGATTCTTCGCTTGTCATAATAACGTTTTAACTCTCTATAACGCTTACCCCCGCAATTAATGCATAACTGCGACTTGCCTCTTACACCTACCCCACAATGCAAGCATGGTAAAGGCCCCTCCGAACCGTTTCTCACACTCTGCATATGATACCCACAGAATTCATTTCTACATGATTTGTTACACGGAGTCTTTGATCCAATCATAAGCCATTTGCAATGATTCATTATATAAAATTTTCTTATTTAAATACTTGTTTTAATTATAATATGAAGGAATTCAAGAGATTATCGAAAATTAAGCCTTGGAAAAATGTTAGATTTAATCTCGATAGAATCTCTGATATACCTAAAAGTCTAGTAGATGATAAACCACTATTGAGTAAAATCAGCGACTGTTTTAATGAGTTTAAGCGTGATGGAGCATCTCATACGTGGTCGACATTTCGAATTATTGATGAAGATGTCAATATACCCGTAATTGATGCTACTATGAATGATATAAGAGCAGCTGTGATACTTTCACACCTTGGCCAGAAATCCAAAGGATTTCTACGGAGGTATTTTTTTAGAATAAAATTCATTATCGAAGAGGAAGGTGAATGGATTATCAGAGATAAATTTGACCCAATCCTTAAGGATAAAAAAACTGTTATTGTGAGTAGAGATTCCAAACCAGGAATTCTAACTGGAATTGACAAACCATACTATGAGAAATCTTACCCTGTAACAGCAGTTGTGTATGGGTTATATCCAATAAATAATAATCCTAATATTACAAAACTAGCTCCAATGTTTTCATCATCAGTGGCTTTGCCACTTAATTGTGTAGCAACACGGTTAATAGAACACTTCAAAAATGCATCCCGGGGAAACAAATTAACTGATCTACGAAGAAACAAAATAACCGAATGGGAATTGACAGTGAAACAGCGCGGGGCAACGATTTCCGATATAGCTAAATTAGAAGCATTATTAAAATTTCCAATATCGGTAGCGACAATAACCGGAGAAGTATTATACGAACCGAAATATCAATCGCGAGGAGCTCCAATTGAAATTATTGATCATAACAAACACGCGTGGACACCCGCGGTAAATATATTTCCACGAGAAAGAACTGTTCGATATATCCCTAAAGAATTTTCTAGGGATGATTTCTATGAAGAGAAATTATTTGATGCTATTCACGCGTTAACCAAAGACGACCCTGTGTCAGTATGGTTACTCAGGAGTAATGAGGATCCGGAAATAGGATTTGATCAGTTTGTAAAACCAAATGGTGAATTATATCGAACTGAAGAATTAGATACTAGAATGAGAAAAATCGCTAATGAGTATTTAGAAGGAAACACTAGCATTTCTACAGAAAAACTACTTACGGATAGTTTTACTATTCCATCAGTGGTAGCTCACTTCGCACGAGAAAAGAATTCATGGCGCCCAACACGAAGTGATTTTCTGGAGGACGTGAAGTTGAGTTGCGTCGAATTTGGTCATGGAGGATTGTGGAATACGAAATACTCACGTGATGGTATGATTTCAATTGATATATCCGCGTGTTATCCTGGAAGTTTTCTCGGATATGGAGAATGCTCTGAGTACTTCAAACGATTTGGACACCCCACACATGAAATGACTCGTGTTGCGATTAATGGTCCATTGCCTGATTTTGATTTAACCGGATTCGCTCGTGTGATATCATTCGAATTAGCTACAGGGTTACATCCGTGTAGTTATCTTTGGCTTGGTAGACATATGTATGAAAAAGCGTGGATGCCAATTGTGCTATTGCGGTATATGATCGATTGTGGTATGCTAACATCGTTAATTGTCAGTGAAGCGATTATTTGTTATAACGCTCAGAAAGATGTTTGGTTACCAAAACCCGATCTCGAAAAAATAATTAACGAACAACGAAAACAATTTCTAGATGGAAATTCGAAGAATTTCAGCGAGGAACAAATCATAGATTGGTCTAAGAAATTATTCGAAGGTAGTAATAGAGAGGCTAAAGATCTCGGACGAAAAATAATCGGTAAATTCACTCAAGGTGGAAGATTTGATAATGCAAAATACTCTTCGAGATTAATCATAGACGATGAAGAATACAATTTCATAATATCTGATTTAATAAAAAAAGGGAAATTTGTAACCCGTAAGAACGCTTTTCTATCAGGGGAATTAGATGAGGAAGCTTACAAATCTACGAGCGGAACTAATAATGTTTGGGTAGATGATGTCCTTCGAAATGGTAAGAAACTAGGTACGGTTGTTACCTACTGTGATGGAAAAAGTTGTCAATACACACAATTGAGAAGTTCTATGCTAGCCTATTCTTGTATTAATCTATTCTCGATGATAAATAGATTTCCTAATACCGCTGTTAGAGTAGCTACTGATTCGATGTATATCCATGAGAAATACAAATCAGATGTAGCTAAATTCACAGATCCTAAGGAAGCGTGGGGAAATTGGAGGTTTAAAAAAGAAACATTACATGAGTATTGTAAATCCGCAGACGTTGCTATGGATGATAAATACTTGAAAAGTAACCATAATATCTCAGAGATTCAATCAGAATTTTCTACTGCACCACCCGTATCCGATCCGATTTGTAGATACAAGACAGTTTATTTAAACGGCTGTGGTGGGTCAGGAAAGACAACTCGTGCAATCGAATTATTCCGTAGAAACGCTAGCGTTTCTAACATGATTGTGTTAACACCAACTCACAGACTCGCCAGAGAGATGATAGCGCGTGGAGTAAAAGCTTGTACCTATCACAGCTTCTTTCGATGGAAAGGCGATAATTGGACTCCTGATCGAATGGGCGATAAATTCATTCCTGATGTAATAATCTGGGATGAAATATGCACGGTATCATTGACAGTATTACAGATATTTCTTGAATGGTTGTTATTGAAAAATACAAAAGTCGTCATGTGCGGGGATCACGGCCAACCGCAGCCATTTGTTGGTGGATCTCCACATGAATGGTTAAAAGGATTTGTAGATTATTATGAAGAGATTAATACCGACCATAGATCACTTGATGAACAATTACGAGAATTCAAAGCGCTAATTAGATTACAACCGGATAAAATCCAATGTGAAATAGCGCGTGAAATAATTTCAGAAACTCCCATGAATGATTTTTGGGAAATGTGGAAGCCAAATGATTTAATAATCGCAAGTAGAAAAATAGTCAGAGACGCACTTCAGATGAAGTTGTTTGCGCTACATAAAGAAAAATTTGCAACACTTCCAGTACCACTCTGTTATAGACCTAAGGATACACGAAAGCAGAATATCGACGTTGACATTCCTGGACAACAACAAAAACAGAATTTAGTATTAAATGATATTGTGTTGGTTGATATCAGCGTCGTTAAAGATGCATTAGGTGCTGATAAATCCCCGTGGACGTTAGGTTATGCAGCAACAATACACTCTTCACAGGGATTGACTATATCCGATACAACTCTTTGGATAGTAGATAATCATATTGAGTGGTCAAATTTAGTTTATCTCGCAGTATCCAGAGTACGGCGAATAAACCAACTTCGAAGAATTGTGGTTAATGATGAAATCATTGGTAACGATATTATCACTGGTGATTTTATCACTGGTGATATAATCAGAAAAAAACTCTCTGGCTATAAACAACAGGATAAAAAAAATAAAAAAGAATTTGACATTGATGCTGAATTAATTAAGACACTAAAGCAACAACAGAACAATCACTGCGCGAGTTGCAATTGTATAATGCGTTGGCAGTATTCGGATAAAGATCCTCGCCAATTCACCGTAGATAGAAAAGATAACAATCTCGGTCATGTCAGAAACAATGTGATGTTGACCTGTCTTGAGTGTAATAGACGCCGGGGGTGACAGCACCCTGGGTGCTAATTAAGACCACGCGGTGGTAATTGAGTATCCTCAGGAATCACTTGTAATTGTTCGCGTGTAAAACCCCGCTGAGGAGCAGTTGAATCCAGTCTATAGATTGGAGGTCTACCAGTTGATCGTGTTATGCCGGATATTTTATGCGTAGTGACGCTCCAAATAGGATCAGTAGCTCTTTTTTTACCACCCTCAAGCTCTCCTGGTTCATATAAGTACCTTACAATGACATTACTACCAAGAATTGGTTCTTTGAAATCTTTTTGTGAAATTCCTTGGATTTCCATTTTGATAGACGCCTTCTTAATAGCGTTGACAGGTTTCATATTAATTGTTCTAGTAATCTCATTATTGATTGCGGTAATCACAGCTGGTAATCTCTTGACCCATTCACGGGATCGTTTATCCTGGATGAATTCCTTTGCGTATTGATATCCGAATAACCGCTCAGCAAGGGTTTTATTAAACCGTTCAACAATTGCCTGATCGCGATGTAGCGCAGTGTGTCCTCGTCTGATGGCGACATTATGATGATTCATCGTAGATGTAACAACACCTTGAAATTCCTTGCCAGGATCAACTTGTAACAGATTTGGCCAGCGCAGAGGACCTCGTCGATAAATCCTCTCAAATGCAGAAGCTACTTCAGTAGATGATTTTGTCCTTAACGGTTCTGCTTCTTTGTATCGACTTGCAATATCAACTAACGTTAACGCGTATTTGTAACCGTTGTCATGCGGCAGAAATAGTATATCAGCTTGATGAACTTCATTAGGTGTTGTAACATCAAAATGCGAATAGTTAATTTGTTTAGGCGCTGGTAGATAAATTTGCCATATTGCCTGTTTAGATAACCAGTTTGCCGCTGTAGTTTTTTTCACCTTTGATGCACTAGCTAGTTTATTGATTGCTGCGTAACCTCTCCAGTATCCTCTCGGAGAATAATAAATAGATTCCATATTAAAATGCTAACATTTTCAATTACCAGCACCTAACATCAATTTACCCTTCATAGCAGATTTTACCAACCAAGAAGCCAATTTTTCTTTGAAGGATTTATCAGGAATAGCATTTAACGCATGAATTAATTTTACATCTGCGAGATGTCTATGTTGAAGATTGCTGCTTTTATAAGCGACATCATGAACATGACACGCCTTATCAATAGCGTTTATTGGATACTCGCCGGGTCGGGGCTGATTTTGATCATCAAGTCTGATATCTAATCGTGTTCCCGGTCCACAGTAGCTATATCCTGGAAGGTGCTTTTCTCCTGGATACTTTGCCCACGGTGTTCCTGGGAGTTTTGTCAATTTGGCTGCAATATCACCTCCTCGTTTTTTTTTAAAGGTTTCGTGGAAGTAAATCTAAATTTTTTCGTACTACATTGTACGCATTTACCAGAAAGCGCTGATCGATTATTTTTCGTTGTAATCGTCGTCAAGTCATTTGTGCCAGTACGTGTCCTACACTTCACACAATATAGATCCATAATTTATATATAACAGTTATGAATGTAATTGATTATTCAGCTACTCGACAACGAAAACCTATTAAACATCATGCAATGTTACCAGATTCTATTCGCGCGATTATCATCGGACCATCTGGAAGTGGCAAAACACAATTGCTACTTAATTTGATAACGAGATGGATGAAGTGGGATAAATTGTACATGATTGCTCCGAGTGTAGACGATCAACGATGTTATGAAGTACTAAAGGATTTTAATGATGCCGCGCGAGAAATTAACGGTGATGATATCATTGAGTTTATAACCGATATCGAAGAGGCACCTAGTATTGATGATATTGATGGAAGTATTAACAATTTAGTCGTATATGATGATGTTATGTTGGAAAGACAAACAAATCCTGCTATAATATTTTCCCGAGGCAGACATAAAAACATAGATGTGATATATGTTACTCAAAAATACGCACAGATTCCAAGTATAATAAGAGAAAATTGTAATTTAGTATGCGTATTTAACGGTACTGGAAAATACTCATTACAAAATATTTTTAATTACTGGTGTGACGGTGATATGGATTTTAATAAATTTAAAAATTTCTTTAGTATGGTTAGAACCACCCCATACGGATTTATAACGATAAATTTAGCAGACTCTCGGACAAGATATCGTATCGGACTTGATCAAATATTTAGTTAGTAAAAATCGAAGATTTTCATAGCAGCCGAGGAGGTGAACGTCAACTAAATGGCGTCTTTTTTTTTTACCCTTGAGGAAGGCTCCGTTTGACAAACAGAGCTCTAAAATTGTTAAGTCTCAGTTTGGCAAATGGAGACTTAGAATATTTTTGCTTAAATATACCCCAATTAGAGAAAGTCTGTTCCCCCCCTCTGCTGCTTCACGTCAGAGTTATACCTG
The DNA here is from genome assembly GCA_029339505.1 of Unio delphinus. Classification (NCBI taxonomy): domain Eukaryota; kingdom Metazoa; phylum Mollusca; class Bivalvia; order Unionida; family Unionidae; genus Unio; species Unio delphinus. The sequence goes on from JAQISU010000106.1 coordinate 3,606,655, forward strand.
TCTGGTTAAACGTACGAATTTTTTTGTAGTTTGTTCTAAAAATACAGGTAAAATTGTTTAAGGGGTTCTCCATACTCAACATAGTCTGCTGCCTCCTTAGAATAGGAAAATGCCACAACCGTAGTGCTGTAAATGCGGTGATAAAATGCCACTACCACAGTGCTGTAAATGCGATGATAAATTGTCACTACAACAGTGCTGTAAATGTGTTGATAAAATGTCACTACAACAGTGCTGTAAATGCAGTGATAAAATGCCCCTACCACAGTGCTGTAAATGCGGTGATAAAATGTCACTACAACAGTGTTGTAAATGCTGTGTTAATACCACTGCAACAGTGCTGTAAATTCGATGATAAAATGCCCCTACCACAGTGCTGTAAATGCGGTGCTAAAATGCCACTACCAGTCCTGTGAATTTGGTGATCAAAATTCGGTGATCAAATGCCAGCATGACAATGCTGTAAATTTGGTGATAAAATGCCACTACCACAATGCTGTATAATTGGTAGATAAAATAACACTACGACGGTTCTGTCAATTCGGTGATAAAATGACACTACGACAGTGCTGTAAATTAGGGGAGGGTGAATGCCACATGGAGAAAACTACATACTGATAAATTGCATCATCTTGATGTGATATATTCTCTGCCTTGGCTTTAGTGCATTATTCTGTCAAATAAACAGATGGGAAGTGTTAGGAATTATTTATTGCAGTAATGGATCGAAGGGCTGACGATCAAGTCAAACATCCTCGGGTTTTCCACTCGCATGCTGGGATAAACCTCAGATGTAAATACTCACCATTTTGAACTGTCGGTGGTTCTTAATGCGTCATTACCATATTTAAAAAAAATTAAAAATTGAACTATGATCCAGATATAAATTAACATAAGCACACATGTTGCCAAGAAGCTTGTCAGGTTCTCCGCAGATTATGAGCATTATTCGTATAATATTGTATAAGCCCCATTTGTGAAAGGGTAAGCGTTACGTCCCACTTTGTCAAGGGGGTATTGTACAACATATAATAATAATAACTATAACCCACTCCCCTTTGATACTCGTTATCTAAGAGATGACCGCCCTCGGTATAATTGCCCGGTTCGATTAAGAGAATGTATATGGTAACCTGAGCGGGTATATTGAACAAAACAACTCCGAGCCCCCCGTAAAGATAAATAATCAATTTAATCAAATACATACACAATTATGAAACTTCCTTTCGTTAGGAATACACGCGGTTTAGAAATAAACTTTGACCGAATTACAATAAGATTTGAAATATAATTAAACACATTAGCCGTTCGATTACTGATAGTTTGAAATCATCATAGGATCGAGTGGTACAATCGAAGTCAGTTCTTTGTTCGATTTTCATAACCTGCTAGGTCTCGGTCCACGTTCACTGTTCCCTCCAATGTGGTTCTAGAAGACCCTTTCTCTCTAGATAATCTGCCCTCGTGGATGTTCCGCTTGAATCCGGACTTGTCCATTGTATCATGCATACACTGCAATTTCCGTTTCTCAATTCTTTGTCCAATGTTTAAGTCGTTATTCCCGTAACTTCACGTTCTTCTCAAAACACTATTTTATTCCTTTTCAAAAGAAAATTAAAACAACCTAAGTCTCTCGTTATAATGGTTGCAGTTAAGACTGTCCATTATTCCTGGTTCGAACAATCAGATATGTATATCAGTGATAACAACTTTACGGCTAGTAATTAGCTACACATGTCTTCAAATGAAGGTAGGTAAACACATTGTTAATTCGTTTTGCCTCGACCTAATACATTAACGTACTACACAGCGAGGCGGTGAATCGTATACACTGTCGCTAAATTATCTATGGAATCAAAATTCGGCGAATTCACATGTATTCTTGTAATCCCTTACTAACGTAATACATTAAATTCTTATAGCACAATCATTATTCAAACAATATGATAAATTCAAGAATTAACGTAACACTCAGTATCCATAACTCAGCAGTGTTTTTACGACATAAATTAACACTAAGTCATTCTTAACTAAGAATTAAGGCAAGAATTCCAATTCATAATTCAAAAGCACATTATTAAATAAATGTATCAAATGAATTCATGCAAGAACTTCCGATTCATAATACAAAACACATTATTATACAAATGTATCAAATTAAATCAATTATACAAATGTATCAAACGAAATCATGCAGACCTGTAAACTAAGCAAACATCATATGCAATATACATGGAATTGCGATAGTACCTCTGTGTGTTTTTGGTGTGTCACTCAACCGTTGGTTTGTCGGTTTTTCCCCTGATCCAAAAATTAGCGGATGTACTTCTCTAAAATAACATCCGGAGCATTACTAAATAATTCTACATCTGTCCTCTCACAGGAAAAAATTCAGACTAACTTTTAATTTCTCTAGTGCGATATTATGTTCTAAAGATTTTCGTGTGAAAACACACCCCTTATTTAACCGTGATCAATCAGAATCAAATGTATTTTCTCCCGCTTTCCTCTAAAAGTCGCTTACGTCATGGTCAATATGACATGCTTTGGTTTTAAGTAACAGAATCTCTGCATTTTCTTAATTCTGACACTTTCAGTGGGAAATGACACATTAAAAGGTCGCCATCAGTCGGTCGGCTGCTGAACAAACACGGTTTAATTAATACAACGGTCACATCCTACTATACTGATCCCCCTCTCTGGACGATGTGTCTCATAAATCTAACTAATGGCTATCTGGTCCCACCTAATGGTTTATTAATAGATCGACCGAAAATTTGGCATTTCACAAAAGCTTAACTTTTTAAAAGCCTGACAGAAAGTACAACTCTTACATAATGCTCCAATTACAACTAGTGTTGTCGCTTATTTCTGAATGCTATGTTCCCTACACCTTAAGCTCTGCTCACCTGGGGTTGTACAATTTGTACCGTTATACCAAAATAGTACTTGGCAGAAGTCACATTATAACTATGCGGTATAAAATATTAAGTTATACAATGAACTTGAGGCTGGTACCTCATTCAAATAATATCATGACCATATGTGCATCATTAAGTAACCTACATCCCAAGCTGGTTAATTAAGTGTCAAGCATTTTAAAGCCATGATTTCATGAATATTAACATAAACAAAGAAGATATTTTGTAATTCAAGACCATATTTTTTCCCCAAAATAAATCACATTCATCCCATGACCTGTAGAAAATCAAATAATGTTGAGCTGTGAAAATTGAGGACCAGACAAGTTTTGTATTAAATACATGTTGTATCACTGATCCCCATGATTGTGTTTTCATTTTGCATGGTCTCTCTCTCTCTCTCTCTCTCTCTCTCTCTCTCTCTCTCTCTCTCTCATGACAATTGTGAACATTATAGTTCTGATAATGAACTTATCCAAATGAGACCTTATTAGAGCCCAAAACTGAGCACAACACAATAGAATGGAAATTAACGAAAGTAATACAAAATGTATGATTTTTTGGAAATATCACAAAAGCTTCGGAAGTTAGGGAACCCAGGGAAATATATCTTGCAATAAATAATCATCCAATAAAAAATGCAAAACATGACAAGGTTGTAGGTGTTAACGAAGATAATAATTTATTATGGAATGACTATACTGATAAGCTCTGTAAAACACTCATCCAAAACTGCCTTACTTGGCAGAATCAAGAAATAAACACCTATGGAAACTCTAAATCTATGCAAGCCATATATTCTTCCAACAATGGATTCCTGTTCAAATGTATGGGAAAACTGTGCTAAATCTGAGCTTCACAGAAATAAGCAGCATGCGTAATTTTAGACGCATCTATTAATCATCCTTCAAAAGCATTGTTTACATAACGCAAATGGTTCACAATATATTTGATTTGATTTTCACAAGGTAGTTCTTATACATAAATGTCTACATGGAACTGCACCAGAATATCTTCAGGACTTATTCAGGTCTTCAATATCACATGGAAAACTTGTAACACCAAAAATCGTGAACAGAGCAATTTTAAAACAGCTTCCAATACTCTGGTACAGTTCTGAGGAACAAGCTCCCAATAGATGTAAAATCTGCTGAAAATATTTGAGTATTTAAGAAGAGATATCATGAGCATGTATGTGCTTCTAACAGATAATGAACATGTTAAAATAAACAATAATTATTGCTATCTTCATATAATGTGCATTGTTATACTCTCCTTAACAGGAAATCAAGGAAAACAATGTGACCCTCTATAAATAAAGCATTATTATTATTATTATTATTATTATTATTATTATTATGTTGCACACTCGCTATATCCATGTGTTACAACCTCCCATTTTCTCTTCCTCTCTGCCACGTGTACAATTCATTATGTGACAATGTTGAAAGCTCATTTTCTTTACAGCGGGTGCAATACCATTTTCCCTTGGTTTTCGGCGCACATTTACACATACATAATGGAACCACTGGAATGAGCATTCATCATTGTCACATTGTATCATTTTTCCATATTCTTGCTGATCACATATGCAATGTGTGGCCACATTATCATTCTCAGCAGCATCAATAATTCCATTTTCAAGTTCCCGAGTCAGAATTTCTGGAAGAACCAATGACATAAAAAAACTCTGCATGTTATCACCAACTTCTGGCTGAACGTAATGTCATACTTTACTATAGTGATACAAAGTTCCTTGCTGGTAAACACAAGTCACAATACTGCACTTCATGGCTATGCATCTGGCGTTATAATTGTGTGAAATACATTTTGCGTTTTTTTAGTGTCAAGTTCTCTGTCAAGCAAAACTCTTTATCACTTTGTGCAGCATCTGACACTGATGATTTCCTGTGTTTGTTGGGGCACGTCATTTCAATGACCCCCTTTCCGAAACATTTATATTTGGTAAGTCTATCGCTTGAGACACCCAAAAATGAATGCTCTGTGCTGTCAATCGGGGCTCAAACTCTATGTTGACTGTTCACGGTACTAATGAACAAATTTCTTGCCTTTACTTATTACATGCAGCCTTGAGTGATATTAATGTCTCCGTTGATGGCAGCTGGTTATTTCCACTTGGTATAATGGAGTCAACTGGTTTATTCCTATAACCAACAAAACCTTGGAATTCATCAACTGTCATGGGTTCCATCTAAAACAGAGAAAAGACTTGCAATATTCCTTTAAAGTAGCAGCACATATAATAAAAAGGTGTTAAAAAAGTACCCAATACAATTCCGTCATATTCCTAATGTGTACAAACATGAACTGATTCATTGCTTGGGAAGTAACATAGACATACTTGGACTTAATCCGATTTTCAGTTTTGTAAACGGAAACAAAAATATCCATTAGCCGGCACTTCCCTGTAAATACTTGAACAATAATATCTACCTCATCACGAAAACTTTTGTTCCACTTGCATGCTTGACTTGTGGATGATGTTTGTGTCATGCCAAGTCAACGATAACTCATAACTCCTGTGGTATAAAATAACATATTGTTTAATTTGATAATTTGGGAAATATGGCAAATCGAAAACTCCAATTTCCACCTTGAAAAGAACAGCAGCCACATGGATGCATACTTCTCCCAGCCTACAATAGAAACCCATGCTTTAAGACAAATTTTATATTGTAATAATTCTTCCCCAGCTAATTTTATCTTCAAGTAAGATTTTAGGTTAAATATTTTCTAATTTGAATAGTTCAGTCACAATGGACTGTAGCTTCCTTCTTTCTCAGCCACACCCAAGGGTTGTGCGGCTTGTCTTTCATTCTCTGAGACGGTGTCACCTTAGCAGAAAGGAAGCAGACAGTGCTGTCCTCATCAATATAATGGTAATACACTTCCTTCACATGCCCACTGACAACATAACTGAAAAACGAATGACATGCTGCCAGCACTGGTTGTTCAGAAATGCAAACAATTATGTTCATGTAGTAAAACATGGAGAATTGGGAATTCATGACAAGTCTGCCGTGCATCATATAACTTAAGTTTAATTAAAATCTACTTTTAAATGGGCAATTTGCTCAGTAATGTTAGATATGTGGGAAAGTTAATATGCTTATATAAAAATATGAGTTGATGCAAACACTACTGTACTATTTCGATCCACACACCATCCCCCGTCAAACCTACAGCAATTTTTCCCCCCACACGTCTGGTTTCCTTTCATGTATTTCCAAAATACAAATATACTATATATTCTTCTGGATACAAATATATTGTTTTAAAAGCTTACCTGTAAGTATCAAGGGATTTAAAGGACTTCATCGTCTCGGCGGAGTAAATACATGATGTATGATGTGTCGACCAGTTAGCAGTAAATATCCCCAAATGTCAAGTCTGGCCAAATGCATCCTGATGTCCATCCTAACTTAAGATTATATGGATCAGGCAGACACTTATCATCTTTAATGCTATTTAATTTTTTCATATAGCGAGCACGCGCTGCGTTTGGTAAGCCATTGACATAAGCTGATGGACATACATAACAATTAATTCTACTTTATGTTCTCTACATATATTTCTCAGTACTGACCTTTTAACTGTGTGGCAATCAATACAAATCATATGTTAATCTAAAATACCTCCAAAGATGACTTCACGGTGAAGTTCTTGTCAGGGGTTCACCGGCATGTTTTTGAGCGGCTGCACTGTAAACAGAACAGCATGTAAACAGAGCACTGATTTCACTTCTGGATCATCACCAAGGCCTTATTACTCAATGTGCACTGTCACCAAAATGCACACAGACAGCCACTCTCTCGGCTTATATTCTCAAGAATAAACAATTACATTTAATTCCCTACCAAAAATGTATCAATATAACTCTTCTATCACCACCAAAATGAGAGAGGAAAAAATGTTCTGAAAATAGACTAGAACTATATTCGAGGGTACTGAACTGGAAATAATAATTGCGACGCGATTCCTAACAGACATTCTTCCTTCGCCGCCATAGTGGTTCTGCCGACAAGAGCTCTGCGCAAGCTTAGTTGTGACGTCATACAAGGAATCGCCGATATTCCCTATAGACCATTGTATGCAGACTTCAGCAAACTTTGTAATTTGCTTGGACTTTTTATCTCGTGGCGGATGGTCAGCTGATCGTAATAGCCACTCGATAGCTGGTGGGCTAAAAATAGCTGACGCTGCAGCATCAGCATCAACCTCCAACTACTTCAACATATTTTATCGAGTTGAAAAATGCCTATTCAACCGCGATGCTGCCGCAGATATATACAATTTTAATGTTGGAACCATCCTGTCTTATTTTCTAGTAACCAGGGCGGACTTCAAAACCATACGAGAGAGCTGTTTACATCTGGACATGTACTTGTAAGTAAGGAAACGGTGTTGAAATAAATAAATGTAATCCTGACAATTAAAGAGCAGGATGTTCAAAATATTGATCCGAAACGTCACTAAAATAAAACTCGTTTTATATGAGTTTGTCCCATTTGCTTTTGAAAGTATGTGGATAATTTACATGTAAATTTCAATCATTTGATTGGCTGGACCTGCTGAATTTGGAAAAACCGACTATCGGCTTCACCCGTATTCGATCTCACTGACGTTAACGGACAAGTACAAAACTATGTCTCAAGTCGCATTACAAATACATGTAATAAATTTTATGTGTAGATTGTATTGTTAAATGGATTTAAATAGATTTGGTAAAATATATAATGGTTATGTCTAAGACATTTTAATATAAGCTTGTTTAAAGCCCCACCCCATTTACATTTGAAATACATTTATACAAATGATGGCAATGTATTGCATCTAAGTATTGGGTAGGCTTAACTTTGAAACTATCTAAGTATTGGGTAGGCTTAACTTTGAAACTATCTAAGTATTGGGTAGGCTTAACTTTTAAATTATCTAAGTATTGGGTAGGCTTAACTTTGAAACTATCTAAGTATTGGGTAGGCTAAACTTTGAAATTATCTAAGTATTGGGTAGGCTTAACTTTGAAATTATCTAAGTATTGGGTAGGCTTAACTTTGAAATTATCTAAGTATTGGGTAGGCTTAACTTTGAAATTATCTAAGTATTGGGAAGGCTTAACTTTGAAACTATCACATTTATGGTGTTTTAAATTGTTTTGTGGACGGGAGCTTGCCCAGTAATATAACATTTTTGTATGTGGGGGAAATAACCCGAAACATGAACGTTTTAGGTTTCTTCTTCGTAATGAATATGATTGCATGTTGGAGTGAAGCAAGATGAAATTGCAAAAAACGTCATTGCTTCTACTAAGGTTCTAGCACAATTGCATCATGTACTGTTATGTATATCTTCAAGTTGAGACATAGTAATATAATTATTTTTAGTCTAAATAAAAAAAACATTAAATAACAATAAAATCAATGGTAGCAGATAACATTTAATTTTCTTAAGCCTGTTACCTACAATTTTCATTTTCTTTTTAGATAAACTTGCAGGCTGGAATAAGCAAAGGCGAGTTAAACTTCCAGCAGCTTCAATCTATGATATCGACTTTACAAGAAAACAGCATGGGAAAATACGAAAACAGAACCGACCATTAAAACTAGAACAACCGGAGGCTTATAAGCTTAATAAACCTTGTGACACAGAGAGCTTTTGCAGAATCTTTCCTCTGTGAATTAGAATAACTGAGTAAATAATGCAACCCCAATAAACAGCTCTTAATAAAAAGTTTTACGTCAACATGATTCAATTGAAAAAATGGTCTCTGTAAATCCTTTATATGACTATGTGGGAAAAAGTATCAAACAATGATCACAGATTATCTCATTCAGATAGTATTACAAAAACCCTCAGCAGCATCGAGTGTATTTGCTGTGTCTTCTATGCTGGTGTGATATTATGCACTTGTTTGATGTTCTGTAATTAGATTAGTACCCTCTGCGTCATCTGGTATATCTCCTGTATCATAGGTTGCTGGTATCGGGATTGATTTGATGAACTGTAAAATATAATTATTCAATGGAAAAGGTATACAGAAAAAGAGAGACACTTGTGTTAAAATTGTAACTACAATTATCTTAGAGCTTGAAACTACATTACACATTGCAGCATTCACTTGCACTTCATTGTATTATACCAAAAAAGACAGGATAGACTGCATTATTCACAGTATAATATATTCAATGTTGTTTTTTAAAACAATTGACTGGTAAGCAAAGATGAAGACCAAACAGTGGTATCAGTCCGCAATAAAACTGATTAGTAGAGATCAACAATCAGGGCCGTATTATCCATAAGGCTGACTAGGCTGAAGCCTAGCGGCCCACCAAGAGGAGGCGCCCATGCAACCTTTAGCCATACCACGACAATGCTGCGTAATCGAAAATTCCACATTAAAAAAAATCCTACTCCATGCCACAACAATCAGACTACTGCTAAATTCCATCTTTCTAAATCACTTTTGGTAAGTTTGTATTAATTAAAAGAGCGCTAAATTCGCGGGTGGATGTCGAGGGGCCCAAAGAAGCTCGAACCATAGAGGCCCTGAAATTCGCGGGTGGATGACGAGGGGCCCAAAGAAGCTCGAAGCCTAGGGGCCCTGCCATGGGTTAATACGGCACTGTCAAAAATCACATTGGTGAGAAATCAACTCTAATTACACATACATTTACAAGGTGTGAGCCATCTACAGATAAATATAAGAATAACACAAATCATAATCATTTTTCTAGTTTGACTTCATGTATGATACCGTGAGATTTTTTTTAAAAACAAGGACATAATAATATTTATCATCTTCCCAATATTAATAATTTCAAAATAGACTACTTCAACAATTAATTAATTAATGAATTATGCAAATTACTGAGGTAGTTAACAGAAACATTGAACATAAGAGCATCGCACAATTGAAACGTTACTCTGTCCTTTCCGTCAAGTTGAAAAATAACCTAGGATGTTGTTGAGATCTGATCTTACATAAATTGCATGGGTTTCGTAGTTCGACTCCAGCGACTTGCAAAACATATATTCCGACTGAAAAATGTAGAGATAATTCCATTACTAAGGTCACGATCGCTTCTTTACGCTGTAGAATTTTCAGTTAGTATTTAAATCGAAAATATTTTATCTATATCCCGCCTCGCGCGCGCGCGCGCACACATACACACACACACACACACACACACACACATACACACACACACACATTGCAGAGTTTGTTTATTAGGAAGTCTAGAAAGTAATTACTCCGATTTAAATGAAAACTGCTATTGTTGCCAACTTAGTGAAATGGTAAACAGACTAAGGGATATAGTGTAGGTTTGAGAGTTTGTTGTCTTTACTCGATCATCTCCCTTTGCAACGTTTCTTGAGGGATAGTTTTCGTGCACGATTTTATTGCTGATTTCAAATGTCTAATATAAAAATAATGAAATTTCAAATCCACAAGTTAGGTCAAAATGTTAATATTTTTGGATAGTATTCGTAAAAAGCATTAAAATATTATTCGCTTGACCTGACAAACCATAACAAACCCCAAATTTATGCCTGTATATTTCACATTAATCTGTCATTGTTACACCAAGTGACGCTCACAGCGCAAACAAAAAACCTTTTCCATAGATGATAATTCTGAGAAACATTGTGTACTAAACTGATGCATGAAATTTAAATTAGTTGCCATCAAGGAAGTTTCTGAGATGTTCTACTTGCTCAAAACCGGCATATCTGCTGTTATGGGTTACTAGCTTTTTCTTGAATCCAACTTCAAAGTAACTATGGGTGTTGTACATGTCCCATTTTCAAGAATATCACAATCCTGAAATCCCTTATTCATAAATACATCCATATCTTTAATTATTTAATATCATTATCGGAAAAAAGTCACATTTGAGTCTCAAGTTAAGAAATTATACATGTGTCAATTTTTTAAACTATCTAATGCTACCCTTGATAAACAGAAAAGGCAAACAAAAAAACCACCTTAGGTTTAAAAGTGCCATAACAGTGTATCCACACTTATTTAGTTTATTTCTTGGTTAATGAGAATATATATTCAAAATACGAATGTAAAAAATCCGATTGAAAAATTTTAAGTAATAACTGCATGGGAGCCGGTCTAATATCGCATTTGCACCTGTTTACGATAATAACCGAATGCAACTGCCGACCACTTCCGGTATTTAGTGAAAACAAAGCGTGACGTCACATTATGAACACTTGTTGTAAACAATGGCAGAGTCGGTATCGTCACATTATGAACAAGTCTTTAGAAACTCAACACGAAAGTTGCGATTTTGAAGGAAGTGAATTGTCACTGTCATGCGGGTCTAAGGCATTTGAAGATGGTGATTTAATAAGCTCAGAATATTATGATAATGGTGTACAAGCGGCTGCCGGCACCCAAATTAATCCGAACCAGTTTGAACCCTATGTTTCCAATACGATGAATCCGAAGCTGCAGATGAAGATTAGGAAGAAGAAAGACGATCATAGAAATTGTTTTCTGAATATGTCTACGGCCTAAGTTACGATAAATATATGTATCCGACAGTATTTGCAGTAGTGTTCCATAGTATCATATTCGTTTACAAATGAATGTTTCTCACCTGTAATAAAGGATGTAAAAGTGTATTGCATTTCATGGGTAGAGACGTATTTATACGTTGATAAGTAAAAGATACATTGGATAACAGTTGTAAGCTTCGAAAACCTGTGAAAAAATTGATACGATTTAGAAGTACTAAACATTCCTAGGAGAGGACGTCCTCTTTTGCACAACTGTTGAAATAGGCATGATATTTACTGACACATGATAGCAAAATTGAATTCATTATTTGTACACTGTATTATAAGTTAAAATTTCTAATTTCTTTAATGTATGCAAATAGTGTATGTTATAAACTATGAAATAAACCCTTTTTATGTGATAGTTATCTACTTCTATTTTCTTTCATCTCTAATTTAATTTTACAGGGCTGTACTAAATGTTTTACCTGTTCTGACATTAGTCAGTTTGCGTCATTGTACTGTGATGTTGATGTGTTTATAAATATAGGAATAAAATTGATAAGCACAACACAATGCATTAAAGAAAACTCTTATTTTAGGTGTAATTGTGGACGTTGTTTGGTAATGCTCACAGCAAGGGAATGTGTATATTGTTGTGACATAGACAATGTCAAAAGTGTCTGCAATGAACACCAGGCATACAATGTATAACACACCATCCATTGTTCAGTCCAGTTTGTCTTGACATCCATGCTTTAATAGTTGTATGCTACCAGTATAGACAATAAGTTGGAGAACGTCCAGAACAAGGAAATGAGTAAGTACAATGTTGGAGTAATTTTTCATGTTCATTTGTTTTCATGATCTATGCATGACACCATAGTATTGGGATTATTAATACAGAAAATAAATAAACCACTTTTTCCAGTCATTTTATGCCACCTTCATTGATTGAACACCTCTTTTTGAGGCCTACGCCGTCTAACCTTTATACCACAGTGATAATGATAAGTCATGCCCCCCAAAAAACAACCACATATACATGTTCAAATATTGTTTTATTTCAGTTTTTGTGTCAGAAAAAATGAAATGGTTATATATATATATATATATATATATATATATATATATATATATATATATATATATATATATATATATGCACAGATTATTTTGGAATCATATAACTTTATTGGTATAAAAAAATAAAAATAATTCACACTGGACCAATAACAATATCTACTAAAACTTTTGATTTCCTAATTTGATCTAATGCACAAAGCATAATTTATCTCAACTTAGTTTTCAAATTATTATTTCAGAAGACATCTGTATACAGCATATAGACAATTTGTGCAGTGATGTTGGCACTTCTTGGACAAGGAAGTGAGGGTCATCATTCCATCATGTGCTGTTCAGAGGATCCGCACTGCCTTTCCTGATCAAAACCTGAACTACACATGCTTTCATGAGGTTGACAGCGATTAAACCTTCTAAGAAGATTTTGAGTAGCAATATCCTTATCAGGCTTCTCATACAGACTACACATAGGTGGTGGTACATCTACCCAAAGTTTGACTCCTTCATCATTTACCGGTCCAATTCTGAATACTGTTTACATCAGACTTTCAACATAATCTGTAAATTAAAGAAAATTTAATATGCATTGTATTGTACAAACCCAAAACTGCAACTTTGTGTTGAAGTTAATACATGAATTAAAAGTATTTGTCTTTACAATTGTTTGCATATTTTTATTATATTACCATTGGGCGAAATCTTGATCTTAAAATTAAAGGAGTGCCAACTTTAACAAATATTTTGCATTTACTGCTTGAATTTAATATTAAAAAATAATAATATAGGTACTTACATTTGGTACAACAGTATTTATATCTCTGAGTGATATATTTATTCCTTTCTGTTCATTAATTACTAATGCATATTCTTACTATATGTTGAGTCAACTAGGATTTTCCTGACAGTGTATTCTCCATTCTTGTACTTTGGATACACTATTTTATATCTGGCCCTCGAATTCTTAGTGCTCGCTTGCCTTTTTTGGCTATTTTCATTAAAATGCAATGCAGCTAGCCAAAGCCTATTTCAAAGTAAATAAAGATGCAAAATACAATACATATGTCTATAAAAAACCAAATACTTTATTTGCAAACATTCCAAAACACAAAAAAAACTGTTATACAATGTTACATTGCAGGATATCCAAAAATCAGATCTTGATATCTATGATTTAATTTCAAGATGAATATAATGGACTATATATAAACACTGCAAAATCTGAAACAGTATTTTTGTGTGTGCAATAATATAAGATTTACCTTGAAAGCACTCCATGATAAGAGAAACCAATCATGTTTGGTGCAAAATGAATGATTACAGAGTGGTATCCCTCCAGTGCTTAAGTTTGTTGTCCAGATGACAACACTGACACAACTTTTCTCATTTACCTGCTGGTCACAATCTCTTCAAGCTTTTAAAATACTTTAGATCCTATAAGTTATAAAATATATTCATCTTAGCTTGGTTTTATGCTATCTTACATGAAAATTAAAATGTGCACTAACAAAAATATATCTGAATTCAATAAATTACTAGACCAGTAAAGTTAGTGAGTCACCTGCCTATATGGCATGTACTCCATAAGACCCCAATGTGCTTTTGCATACCAAATATCATATTTTTTTAAAATGTACTGTCATCTACATTGGGAGTTTAAATACTGTGTTTCCATTACAAAGATAATTTTGAGGTATTGTAAAATTGTATTGTAAAATTGTATTGTAAAATTTCTACTCCAGTTGATTATTGTTGTTGTTGTTCTAGTGTTTAACGCCATTTTTCAGCACAATATAGGCGATACATGGCAGCCAGAATAACTGTTGGATGAAGAACCCTGGAAAACCCTGGGAAGAACCACCGACATTCCATTTTGTTTTGTAGATTTTTATTAATTGGGGATGGGAATAAAACTTCATCAAGTTTGTAAATATCTATATTTAATCTGATGCACACATTAGTATGACAATGAAATATATATGTAGGCCTTCTAAGTCAACCAGCAGAAAGATTTCTCTATTCAAATGATCAAAACTGAAGGCATCATGAAAATTGTGACAATATTTATCAAATGTTTATATTAATCAAATATTTATATCTCAGTTCTTGATTGATTGGATGTTTACTGCATTATTTTGGAAATTATGAAAACTTTATACAGGGTACACATGGAAATGATGTGGTGACTGATTTGTTGAATATCAAAGATATAATAATATTGTACTTGTCATTGAAAACTCACCATTGCTGTTTCTCTCTTTGAATAGCTCCTTCTTATTTTCTTTGGCGGTGACACTTGACATGTAACTTTTTCTGATGGTGACAATATTTGAAGTCTACACAGCTGATGCTTTGGTGTTGAAGGTTATGATACATTTATTTACCTTGGTTTGGTTGTCAGTTTCCTCCATACAGTGGATAGACGGGACATCATCATCATTGAGTTTGACTTTCTTTGGTGCCCTACACATATGCTCAACCTCAAATCTATATGTAAAAGGGAAGCATTCAGGTGTGAAATGAAAGGAGCAGAGGGTTCAGAAAACTCATTCGGACTATCCCAGTTTGCTCTTTTGATTTTTACAAAGTCTGTCCACCTACGACGAAGTGATTGGTTCTTCGGGAAGGAATGCATGGAAAACCCATCAGCATTTGTATTCCCACAATTTGCTGCAACACACCTGACCCCGCTGCCCTTGCTTGTACCTCCACGATGTGCTTTTGGCATGATTGGGATGATAAAATAACTAATATGGAACGGAAAACGTGCTTTGTTTTTGTTTCGATAGAAACGGAAGTAAGGCGTGTGTTCATAATGTGACGTCAGACGATCTATACACTCCGGAAATTACCTAGCGATAAAATCGGTCCGATGTGTAATATTTTCGAAAACACACCTGAGCGTACTTCTCACTTATTATGGAGAATTTTTCCATCGGGTTTGTTTATACTTCTTCCAGACTTTATTTTCTATTCAAATAATACTAAATTTGATTTCCGTTATTTACACTGGTATGGCACTTTAAGACTTTATTCCGCAGCGTGTACAGGCGACCACACACAAACACACACACAGACACACATATGCGTGTGTGTGTGTGTGTGTGTGTGTGTGTGTGTGTGTGTGTGTGTGTGTGTGTGTGTACATATATAATTAAATGACAATGAGAGTCTAAGAGTCCATAAACAAGATTTTAAACATTTGAATTCATGAACGGTCTTAAAATGGTAAAACTAAATGTTTATTTTGCACTGTCGCAGACCAACATAGCTGAAGAAATATATTCAATAAAAAGAGGATCATGGTGTCTATACAAATAAATGTTACGGGAAGCTGTACATTCAGCGTTATTTATCTGGGTGTGCTAATTGGACTGTCTTGTATAAGGTATAGTTGTTGACTGCTAAATAGAAAGTGTAGGTGACTGTAACGAGACTAGTAAAATGTGGCACGTTTGGTTTGTGTCGAACATTAACATGACGAACACGGTTTACATTAACCGACACTCGGAGTGTCTATAGGGAATCCTATATTAAAATGGTCCAAAGGTTTAACATCCGTACTATCCAACACACACACCTTTTGATTTATATCCAAGACATAATGTCTGATATACAATCCAACACATCCTTGATTGATAGACTATCCAACACACACGTTTTGATATACCATCCACAATGCGCCGTATATAGTAACCAAAAATACCATTCATTCTATATGGTGCGAAGGAGATTTTATACATTCCCTATGTTTGCATACATACAAATATATTATCACATACAAGCAAGGCTAGGAGTGTTTATTGACAGAATATACCCATACAAACATACTATTATATCTCACACAAATGGGAATGGCGGGGTGGGTTTTAAGTTTTACCTGTCGTAAATATAGTGACGAACACAAAGACATCCACAAACATGGACACGTATAACATTATCAATGTTTTGAGTAGTATCTCTTATTCGATGTTAAACTTACAAAGTATCCTTTTTAGGTTAACTGCCACCACTTGTTTTCGGCCGATGTACAAATGAATCACGCTATTTATTAGTGGACATTACGTACTATGGGAGGCCACACATGAAATACGAATAGATGCCGCTAGGACAAAGAACCAATATAGCTGTACGATCCGCCAATGTGTAGATATGGTTATCGGAACCTTAGCCAGAGAAGATTCCATTGAGGAAGAATTTGAGAGCTATACATACGGTTCATAAAACATAGACAATGTATTTATAGGTATCTGATACTCAGAGTAGTACTACTACTACTACTACTACTACTACTACTACTACTACTACTACTACTACTGGGGCCCCGAATGGCCGAGTGGTCTAAAGCGCTGTCCGTTACGGACCACTGCCATCTCACTTCTGTCTACGTGTGTTCGAGTCTAAGATTCGGCAAATGTAGTTATGTGAGAAAGCTTGCCAGTAGCTTCTCGTGGGTCGGTGGTTCTTTCCGTGGGTTTTCCGGGTTCTTCATCCACCAATAATACTGGCCGCCATGTATAGCCAATATTGTGCTGAAAAATGACGTTAAACCATAAAAAACAAACAAACTACTACTACTACTACTCAAGTATTATTCTTACAAAACAGGATGACTTTAAGCTACTTTTCTGTGAGTTCCTACTGTCTGCGGTAGTACCACATTCACCTCCTTCTCCCTCATTAACATTCAATGGTGGTTTCGGACAGAAACAGCAGAACGACCTGGATAGATGGGGTTTTAAAAAAAATAATATATACAGCAAGAACTATTATTTATTCAACAACATCAAGAAGATAACCGAAGAAAGCTAGAAGAAGAGAGGAAGACACTGTAAACACTAAGAAAGAAGAGAGCGAAAACTAAACGTGTATTTTCTTTGCCAGACAATTTTACTAGGTTATATCTAAAAGAAATATATCAGACTTCTTGGATACGGATTAAGAACCAATCTAAATATCTCTAACAATGTCATGTCCATATGCTGTTCATTACTCAAAAACTGCAACTGTCCTTATCATCGTCACCTATATCGTTTAGAAAGAGATCTTAAGAAAACATAGCCGCTCTAATATACAATATGTGAGCGTGTGACGATCCCTCCATACTATAAGAAAATATTACGACAACGAGCCGATTAAGTTATTTGGCATATTATCGTTGAATCGGAATCACAATTACATTTAAAATCACATTATAAGTTTTATTATTTTGTCACTATCGTTCTCTTTCATTACTGGCATGGGATCATCTCTTCCTGTTTCTTATATTCGTCTTGTCCTTTTACCTTTCCTTGCTCTTTTTTCTGGGTAAACTGAGGACCCTTTTTAAACATTGATAACTTGTGTCTTTTTGTCTCTCGTTCTTCCTGTGGTAGTGGTTCTTTTTCTTTGATATTGTGAACATTCTGGAGACCGGTGTCATTATTCTTGACAGACACAGCCTGTATATATACACTGAAATAGTCGGAAGTCATATTGACAATATATATTTCGAATGACTTTCTGTAAATCTCTAACCAGAAGTGCTCTCTCTCTCTCTCTCTCTCTCTCTCTCTCTCTCTCTCTCTCTCTCTCTCTCTCTCTCTCTCTCTCTCTCTCTCTCTCTCCCTCATTTCAATTTTTTCGGGGCGGGGTAAAACTTGACGGGCTTGTTAATTTTCATATATAGGCTACATCAATGCAAATTCTTCTTTTTCGGGGGGGGGGGGGATCGGCGGCAAATTTATGAGGACAAGACGAGACGAAGAAACAAGAGGAGACGATCCCATGCCCTCCCCAAACGACGTACTGTCTCTCTCTCTCTCTCTCCTCTCTCTCTCTCTCTCTCTCTCTCTCTCTCTCTCTCTCTCTCTCTCTCTCTCTCTCTCTCTCTCTCTCTCCAAAACATTCAGTCTTTTCACAATTCAGGTGCAAACTGCCACCTATGGTAGTTCACGAACTAGTATGTTGAAGTAACGACCAACCTACTACTTAAGTATAAACTATGTGGCAGAACGTTACTGAATATAATGAACATACCTCAGCCACCTACCCCACCCCGAAGAGTGCAAAGTGAGTTGTCCGGTACCCTGGTGGAACCATCGAAAAGTAAACCGACGCAGTGGGTGCCAATCTAAGTGTGTCGCAGGTCCGAAACATGAACACAAGGTCCCTTTCGTCTTCAAATTTTCTAGGTAGCCAGCAGACACGTTAAAGAATGTGATCATTCTTCGTCAACTGCTGAAATAAAACAATGCGTTCTTGTATATGAATTTATTAGAGCCTTGAATAACACACCTTTCAATCTGCCACAGAAAACTAGTTCCAAAAATTTGATTAATCATGCTCACTAACTTCTCTTAGCACTAATAACTGTTTAGGCACATATTTCTCAACACGTATCAAATGACATTTCTCTAATGATAAATTAATCCAACAAAACCCACATCTAATTAGAAAATCAGCAACGGTTGCTTACTAAGCTGTTTAGCGGTTAGGCAATAGGAGTTACGTATTTTGCTCATAAAAACCACAACGCCTGACATGACTTGATTTGGGCACGATTCGAAATCGCATCAATTTTTTTATTGCGACTTAAGTAGCAATTTTTTAAGTAAATTTTGTTTCTCTGAGAATATTTACCCAATCACATTACATTAGGAATAATATTTACCCAATTACATTACGTCAGGAATATTACTTACATAATCACATTACGTCAGAAAAATGCTTACCCAATCACATTACGTTAGGAATAATACTTACCTAATCACATTACGTCAGGAATATTATTTACCCAATCACATTACATTAGGAATAATACTTACCCAATCACATTGCATCAGGAATATTACTTACCTAATCACATTACGTCAGAATAATACTTACCAATCACATTACATTAAGAATAATACTTACCCAATCACATTTCATTAGGAATAATACTTACCCAATCACATTACGTCTGGAATAAATAATACGTTACATCAGGAATAAATAATACTTACCCAATTACATGTCGTAAGGAATAATACTTACCGAATCACATTACGTCAGAATAAAACTTACCCAATCACATTACATTAGGAATACTACTTACCCAATTACATTTCGTCAGGAATAATACTTACCTAATCACATTACGTCAGGAATAAATAATACTTACCCAATCACATTACATTAGGAATAATACTTACCCAATTACATTTCGTCAGGAATAATACTTACTCAATCACATTACGTCAGAATAATACTTACCCAATCACATACGTTAGTAATAATACTTACCCAATCACATTACGTCAGGAATATTATTTACCCAATCACATTACATTAGGAATAAAACTTACCCAATCACATTACATTAGAAATAATACTTACCCAATCACATAGCATCAGGAATATTACTTACTCAATCACATTACGTCAGAATAATACTTACCAATCACATTACATTAAGAATAATACTTACCCAATCACATTTCATTAGGAATAATACTTACCCAATAACATTACGCCAGGAATAAATAATACATTACATCAGGAATAAATAATACTCACCCAATTACATGTCGTCAGGATTAATACTTACCGAATCACATTACGTCAGAATAATACTTACCCAATCACATTACGTCAGGAATAAATAATACTTACCCAAACACATTACGTCAGAATAATACTTACTCAATCACATTACATTATGAATAATACTTACCGAATCACATTACGTCAGGAATATTACTTACCCAATTACATTGCATTAGGAATACTGTTTACCCAATTACATTACGTCAGGAATAATACTTACCCAATCACATTACGTCAGAATAATACTTACCCAATTATATTTCGTCAGGAATAATACTTACCCAATCACATTACGTCAGAATAATACTTACCCAATCACATTACGTTAAGAATAATACTTACCCAATCACATTACGTCAGGAATATTACTAACTCAATCACATTACATTAGGAATAATACTTACCCAATTACATTTCGTCAGGAATAATACTTACCCAAACACATTACATTACAGGAATAATACTTACCCAAACACATAATACTTACCCAATTACATTTAGTCAGGAAAAATACTTACCTAATCACATTACGTCAGAATAATACTTACCCATTCACATTACATTAGGAATACTATGTACCCAATTATATTACGTCAGGAATATTACCTACCCAATTACATTACGTCAGAATAATACGTACCCAATTACATTACGTTAGGAATAATACTTACCCAATCACATTACATTAGGAATAATACTTACCCAATTACATTACGTCAGGAATATTACTTACCCAATTACATTACGTCAGAATAATACTTACCCAATCATATTACGTTAGGAATAATACTTACCCAATCACATTACGTTAGGAATAATACTTACACAATCACATTACATTAGGAATAATACTTACCCAATTACATTACGTCAGGAATATTACTTACCCAATTACATTACGTCAGAATAATACTTACCCAATCATATTACGTTAGGAATAATACTTACCCAATCACATTACGTTAGGAATAATACTTACACAATCACATTACATTAGGAATAATACTTACCCAATCACATTACATTAGTAATAATACTTACCGAATCACATTACGTCAGGAATAATACATTACGTCAGGAATAAATAATACTTACTCAATTACATTTCGTCAGGAATAATACTTACCCAATCATATTACATCAGGAATAATGTTTACTCAGTCACATTACATTAGAAATAATACTTACCCAATTACGTTACGTCAGGAATAATACTATTAGGACAGAATTTTTAATAAAAGTAACAAGATTGAAATTTTCTAAGAATAAGTTTTCATTGTCTACTAAACTATATTGAGACTGATTTCATTTAACATTAATAAAGATTATACCCTTATGTATGTATGTATGTATGTATGTATGTATGTATGTATGTATGTATGTATGTATGTATGTATGTATGTATGTATGTATGTATGTATGTATGTATGTATTATGGTATGTATGACTGCAACAAGTCAACCTATTTTAATTGGATTAAGCTTCCCTTCTTCGTGAAGCTGAATAAGGGAGAAAAAGTGACACGATAAACCGATATAAAGGCAAAAACCTGTTTTCTCTCGTGCTGCTTTTGACAGTGTGTATCCGAATGAGATTAAGTGTATATGCTTGTTGGATCAAATGTCTGTATTCGGAAATAGAATGATAAGACACGTTGATCATTTAGATAAATAATTCCGATTTATGTTAAAGCAGGTTACCTGGACTTGAACACATTTAAGACTTGCAACATGAAGATTGCCTTTGTCGTTTGCATTTGTTTCGCCTTTACAAAGGTAATGTACATTAAGATAATCAATTTTAGCTACGCTTCACCTTCATTTCAAACACCAAATCAAAAGTAATGTGCATAGGTTGGAAAACTCTTCCTAATCCATCATATGAAATCCAAGAGTTCGTCATCTTCTCCTGCTTGTTGTGATTATTGGAACTCTGAGCCCTCATGCGCAGACAGATGCGTCTATACCTTGGTAGCACGTTCTGCGTAACTCTGTTCATTGATACTTTTTAAAAAATTCGAATATTTATGAAACTAATTGTATCTCCTTTGTAAAATTGTATTAGAATTTAAGAAAATAATATAAATTATTAAAGTATCTCAACGTATCATTATGCTATTTCAACGTGTCAGTATACTAAGTATCTAAACGTATCATTATACTATATAACATATCATTATACTAAATTTCTAAACGTATCATTATACTTTTTCAACGTGTCAGTATACTAAGTATCTAAACGTATCATTATACTATATAACATATAATTATACTAAGTATCTAAACGTATCATTATACTATATAACATATCATTATACTAAGTATCTAAACGTATAATTATACTATATAACATATCATTATACTAAATATCCAAACGTATCATTATACTATATAACATATCATTATACTAAGTATCTAAACGTATCATTATACTATATAATATATCATTATACTAAGTATCTAAACGTATCATTATATTATAAAACATGTTATTATACTAAGCATCTAAACGTATCATTATTCTATATAACATATCATTATACTAAATATCTAAACGTATGATTATACTATATAACATATCATGATACTAAGTATCTAAACGTATCATTATACTATATAACATATCATTATACCAAGTATCTAAAGTATCATTATACTATATAATATATCATTATACTAAGTATCCAAACGTATCATTATACTATATAATATATCATTATACTAAGTATCTAAACGTATCATTATACTATATAACATATCATTATACTAAGTATCTAAATGTATCATTATACTATATAATATATCATTATACTAAGTATCTAAACGTATCATTATACTAGATCACATTTTATTATACTAAGTATCTGACGTATAATTGAATTATATAACATATCATTATACTAAGCATCTAAACGTATCATTATACTATATAACATATAATTATACTAAGTATCTAAACGTATCATTATACTATATAACATTTCATTATACTAAGTATCTAAACGTATCATTATACTATTTCAACGTGTCAGTATACTAGGTATCTAAATGTATCATTATACTATATAACATATCATTATACTAAGTATCTAAACGTATCATTATACTATTTCAACGTGTCAGTATACTAAGTATCTAAATGTATCATTATACTATATAACATATCATTATACTAAGTATCTAAACGTATCATTATACTATATAACATATCATTATACTAAGTATCTAAACGTTATACTAAGTAGGCTTATCAGCTATTGGTTCGTCCTATTGTAATACTTAAGCAAATCAATATTGTTTTCCTGGAAATTTTTTTTAATAGTGAAGAATTTTTCTTGCAACAAGCAAAATGCAGAGTTAATATTTTTACTGTAAATAAAATATCTATCGAACTCAACTACATATTTTTGCGCAGAATAATCAAGAAAACATGTGATTCTGATGCCATTTATTTTCACTAAAATCTTCTTTTATTTCATTCCAATACATCTATTACTGGAAAATGCAACACAACCAAGGCTGATTTCTTTGATATATTTGGTTCAGGTTAGTGACAAACTTAACTACGATAGGCTTGCTGCTCTGGACCTATCACTGATGCACTGAACCGAATCAGGATGTACTGAACTGATTATAATGTACTGAAATTATTAATTATTACCAATGTACTGAAATTATTAATTTTTACTTGTGCACTGAAATTATTACTGATGCACTAAACATATTACAGATCAAATGAAGCGACTAAGGATGAACTGAACTGATTATGATGCACTACAATTATTCATACACTGAATTTACTACAGATGCATTGGTATGAACTTGTTACTGATGCAGTGAATATCACAAATTTGTAGAAAATGAAGGAAGAATACCAGGCACATAGAGTAGTAATACAAATAAAACTAATTTAGATTAGCAATTAATAAACAATAACCATACATGAAACCTAAAGACGTAATAACTACACATGAAACCTAGAGAAGTAATAACTATAAATGAAACCTAGAGACGTAATAATTATACATGAAACCTCGAGACGTAATAGCTATAAATGAAACCTCGAGACGTAATAACTATACATGAAATGTTGAGAAGTAATAACTATACATGAAACCTCGAGACGTATTAACTATACATGAAATGTTGAGAAGTAATATTTATACATGAAGCCTAGAGAAGTAATAACTATACATGAAACCTAAGACGTAACAACTATATATTAAACATAGAGAAGTAATAACCATGCATGGATCCTCTAGATGTAATAGCTATAAATGAAACCTCGAGACGTAATAACTATACATGAAACCTAGCGAAGTAATAACTATACAATAAACCTAAAGACGTACTAACTATACATGAAACCTAGAGATGTAATAACTATATATAAAACCTAGAGACGTAATAACTATACATGAAACCTAGTGAAGTAATAATTATAAATGAAACCTCGAGACATAATAACTATACATGAAACCTAGAGAAGTAATAACTATACATGAAACCTAGAGATGTAATAACTATATATAAAACCTAGAGACGTAATAACTATACATGAAACCTAGTGAAGTAATAACTATAAATGAAACCTCGAGACGTAATAACTATACATGAAACCTAGAGAAGTAATGACTATACATGAAACCTCGAGACGTATTAACTATACATGGAACCTACAGAAGTATTATCTATACATGAAACCTAGAGAAGTAATGACTATACATGAAACCTAGAGAAGTAATAACTATATATGAAACCCATAGAAGTACTAACTATACATGAAACGTAGAGACGTAATTACCATACATGAAACCTCGAAACGTAATAGATATACATGAAACCGAGAGAAGTAATAACTATACATGAAACCTAGAGAAGTAATAGCTCTATATGAAACCACGAGACGTAATAACTATACATAAAACCTAGAGAAGTATTAACTATGAATGAAACCTCGAGACGTAATAACCATACATGAATCCTAGAGAAGTAATAACTATACATGAAAAATAACTTTTACAATGTACATAGTGTAGTAATACATAGCCAAGAAACCCTTTAATATTATCAAACATACAAGAGACCTAGAGCAGTATTAAAATGCAAGTGACGTAGAATTTTATTAAAAATAGACGTGACCTAGATTAGTATTAAATATACAATGGACATAGAGCAGTATCAAATATTCATTGGACATATTGTAGTATTAAAATACAAGGGAAGTAGAGTAGCATTAAAAATACGAGGGACCAAGAGTAGTATTAAATATACAAAGGATGTAGAGTAGTATCAAATATTCATAGGACATATAGTAGTATTAAAGTACAAGGGACGTAGACTAGTGTTAAATATACAAGTGACCTAGACTAGCATAAAATATACAAGGGACGTAGAGTAGTGTTAAACATACAAGAAAAGTAGAGTAATATTAAATATACTGAAAGATGGTTGATATTGCTTAACCGGCTTGAAGCAGCTCTTCCGTTTTTGTGTTGTTTTCAAGATATATGTGCTTGTTGTCTGTCTTCGTCTACATTTTTGTATTTCATCATTGGCTGTTCAGTTCGTATGTGTTTCTTCATCTCATTGTTACGGAAACGAGAACAATTCAAATTTGTCTCAGCTGTATTTCTCCACTTCCACAACGTCCTTTGTTCTTGAATAAACCGCCATCACGTGATCGCCAGTCAACCCGTTTATGCTATAATGGACCCTCATTAATTGCTTTAAGTGCACTCCTTGGCTCTCCATACTACATTATGCTGAAGACTAAACGAACCGGGACTACATTCATCATTACCTAAATGTAAACGGAAGCGAAAAAGAAACGTTGTAAAGCGAGCTTGCGTTGAACACGAAGAAGAATTCCAGTTATCTCCCTTTCGCCCTTTCCGGCTTAAACATTCGGCTGTTAATTTAGATATTCTGTGCAAATCCATATTAAATCACCTAACCTTTGTGTCAACTATCCCAGAGATTCTACTTTGTATTACATTATTCAATGCCCAATCAGTAGGACCACCGAAAAAGCGCACAGAAATAGTTAATTTCATCAACGATCAGAATATCGACTTCTTCTTCCTGACAGAAACATGACTTAAAGCATCAGGTGATGAGCCCAAGTGCGCGGATCTAACACCCATCGGTTACTCCAAGTCCTTCCCCCACCACTCTTGCGGAGGTGGAATTCCTGTCATCACACAGAAATCCATGATAAAATGTCTTAAACACAGCACAACCTTTAATTTCTGCCAAACATCGTTTGAACTAGTCTAAACTATACTCACACTGGAACAAAGGTCAGTCCATTTTTGTTCTGTCTCTACCGCCCTACCACCTAGTAGAAAAACAAACTGACTGAATCTCTCATTTTTGAGAAGTTTCCGAATCTTCTGGAGTATTTGAATTCGTTAGATGGCAACCTGATTATTCTTGGAGATTTCAACTTCCAATATGACTGTCCTGGAAACGATTCACTTAAAACCTCATAGATTCCATTCAACCTTAAACATTCAGTTAACCAGCCCACCCATTAACGCTGTCACATATAAAACTAGATTCTTCATGGATCCAATGATAATATTCTACGGTCCACCCTTCTATCCCACGAACTTGCATCAGATCACCTCTGCGTTATATGCCATCTCGACGTATTAGTCCCTAACCCTCCACCTTTATTTGCTACCAAAAGAAACCCCCGTATGATAAATAAAACCAGACTAATGCATGACATCCAAGAAAACCTAACAACTTGCTTACCTCCTACATCAGAACACCTCGATAACTGCATGCGTTCATTGCTTGGAAAACATGCCCCAGCCACCAATTGCAGAATATCAATTCAAAAGTGTTCTCCATGGTATAGCAGTGTTAGGGACCAGCTTCGCACTGCTAAATGAAACCGTATTAAACAATAGAGGCTTTGTCTCTCCATGAGACTCGTTTTTCACAAACAAATATATGAAGCCGCAAAGAAGAACGTCACAAACATAGTCCATTTAACCAAATCATCCCACTAAAGCTACAAGATCACGGAGAGTTCCAGCTGCAAAGAGGTTTTCGAGATTACTAATAAACTAATGTCAAGGAACAAATGTACACCACTTCCAACTAGCTTCTCTCCAGTCAACCTTCCGGACCTATTTGCACAGTTCTTCCGTGACAAGGTACAAACCTTAAGAGATACACTTGACAACACAATTTCAATTGACTCGTCGTCACCATACAGTTGCGATACAGAATTTATGGTTCAACCGTTAGCAGCATTTGAATCTGTTTCTATGGATTTAGTACGGACAATCGTGATTATGAGTACACCAAAGTCATGTGAACTTGATCAAATTCCAACATCACTTCTGCTTGAGTGCTTAGATTCAATATTGCCTTCACTAACTGATGTTGTTAATACCTCTCTCTCATCCTGTGAATTCCCATTATGTTTCAAAACTGACATTGTAAAGCCTCTGCTGAAGAAAAAAAAACAACACTCGACCATAACGAATTAAAGAATTACCGCTCAGTTTCTAATCTCCAGCTCATATTAAAATTCTTAGAAAAAGTTGTTCTACCTCAATATCTGAATTTTTCAAACAGTCTTTTTAGCAATGTACAGTCTGCATATTGCCCTTGTCACGGTACTGAAACTACTCTTCTGAAAGTAGTTAATGATATTATCTTTGCTTATGATAGCGGAAAGGTTACAGTCTTCACCTGCTTTGATTTCTCTTCAGCATTTGACACAATAGACAATTATATATATATATTACTTCACCGTCCACGGCATGTATTTGGCATTCACAATACAGTCTTACTGTGGTTCAAGTCCTACTTAGTCAACAGGACAAAAATTGTATCTGCAAATGATATAAACTCCAGCCCAGTTGATCTATGTTGTGGTGTTCCACATGGTATGTTCTTGGACATGTTCTCTTCATTCTATACACTCAGCCGCTCTCAAGTGTTATGGATCATTATCCAGTGTCTAACTAATCCTACGCTGATGACACCCAAATATACATATCTAGTCACCCAACTGAAGTTGATGCTACCATCCAAAGAGTAGAGAGGTGCATTTCTAATATGAAATCATGGATGACATTTAACAAGCTGCAGATGAATGATGATAAAACTGAAGCCATTCTGATCAGAACACAAATATTTTCTCATACACATCCATAACCTCAAACAATAAATATCAGCAACACCAGCATTACATTTATACAGTCAGTACAAAACCTAGGTGTTACTCTAGACAGTACTCTCACACTGCACCAACATGTCATGAAAATATGCAAGGCTTTATATCTTGAGTTGAGACGAGTCATTTCCATTCGCACATATCTTTTAGTTGGTGCCACTATAACACGTGTGTGTTCATTAGTAGTTTCAATACTGGACCACTGTAATTCAATTATGTCTGGTTCCTCTCAATATCTACTCCATATACTTCAAAAGTTAAAAACACAGCTGTACGGATCATCCTTAGAGTACCACGATCAGAGCACACCTCCCCGCTGCTCTGTACCCTACACTGGCTTTACATTCGATCCAGAATCAAACACAAATGTTGTTCTCTGTGCTACGTATCACTGATGGACTCCAGTCCAACATACCTATCTGGCCTCACCTATGTGTACACACCTGCAAGTTACGTAAGCTCCTCTACTGACAATCGTATACTCATAATTCCCACTATGAAAACGAAATCATATGGACAACGCTGTTCTGCATACCAGGGCCCAGCAACGTGGAATGAATTGCCCTTTCAAATTAGACACAAAAAGACACGGTGATCCCTTTCAAGAGTACTTTTAAAACTCACCTTTTTCGACTACAAAACAAAATTAGAGACATAATAACAATTATAACCTTAATTAATTTCTTTCTTTTTTTACATTTAATACTAATTAAGGTCTCTTGTAGACTTAATACTATTACTCTAGTCAATTTTATACTTAATACTACTCTACGTCCCTTTTATGCTTAATACTGCTCTACGTCCCTTTTATGCTTAATACTACTCTACGTCCCTTTTATGCTTAATACTACTCTACGTCCCTTTTATACTTAATACTACTCTACGTCCCTTTTATACTTAATACTACTCTGCGTCCCTTTTATACTTAATACTACTCTACGTCCCTTTAATACTTAATACTACTCTACGTCCCTTTAATACTTAATACTACTCTACGTCCCTTTAATACTTAATACTACTCTACGTCCCTTTAATACTTAATACTACTCTACGTCCCTTTAATACTTAATACTACTCTACGTCCCTTTTATGCTTAATACTGCTCTACGTCCCTTTTATGCTTAATGCTACTCTACGTCCCTTTAATACTTAATACTACTCTACGTCCCTTTTATACTTAATACTACTCTGCGTCCCTTTTATACTTAATACTACTCTACGTCCCTTTAATACTTAATACTACTCTACGTCCCTTTTATACTTAATACTACTCTACGTCCCTTTTATACTTAATACTACTCTGCGTCCCTTTTATACTTAATACTACTCTACGTCCCTTTAATACTTAATACTACTCTACGTCCCTTTAATACTTAATACTACTCTACGTCCGTTTTATGCTTAATACTGCTCTACGTCCCTTTTATGCTTAATACTACCCTACGTCCCTTTAATACTTAATACTACTCTACGTCCCTTTTATACTTAATACTACTCTGCGTCCCTTTTATACTTAATACTACTCTACGTCCCTTTAATACTTAATACTACTCTACGTCCCTTTAATACTTAATACTACTCTACGTCCCTTTAATACTTAATACTACTCTGCGTCCCTTTTATACTTAATACTACTCTACGTCCCTTTAATACTTAATACTACTCTACGTCCCTTTTATACTTAATACTACTCTGCGTCCCTTTTATGCTTAATACTGCTCTACGTCCCTTTTATGCTTAATACTACTCTACGTCCCTTTAATACTTAATACTACTCTACGTCCCTTTTATACTTAATACTACTCTGCGTCCCTTTTATACTTAATACTACTCTACGTCCCTTTAATACTTAATACTACTCTACGTCCCTTTAATACTTAATACTACTCTACGTCCCTTTTATGCTTAATACTACTCTACGTCCCTTTTATGCTTAATACTACTCTACGTCACTTTAATACTTAATACTACTCTACGTCCCTTTAATACTTAATACTACTCTACGTCCCTTTTATACTTAATACTACTCTACGTCCCTTTTATGCTTAATACTACTCTACGTCCCTTTAATACTTAATACTACTCTACGTCCCTTTTATGCTTAATACTACTCTACGTCCCTTTTATACTTAATACTACTCTGCGTCCCTTTAATACTTAATACTACTCTACGTCCCTTTTATACTTAATACTACTCTACGTCCCTTTTATGCTTAATACTGCTCTACGTCCCTTTTATGCTTAATACTGCTCTACGTCCCTTTTATGCTTAATACTACTCTACGTCCCTTTTATACTTAATACTACTCTACGTCCCTTTTATACTTAATACTACTCTGCGTCCCTTTTAAACTTAACACTACTCTACGTCCCTTTAATACTTAATACTACTCTACGTCCCTTTAATACTTAATACTACTCTACGTCCCTTTTATGCTTAATACTGCTCTACGTCCCTTTTATGCTTAATACTACTCTACGTCCCTTTAATACTTAATACTACTCTACGTCCCTTTTATACTTAATACTACTCTGCGTCCCTTTTATACTTAATACTACTCTACGTCCCTTTAATACTTAATACTACTCTACGTCCCTTTAATACTTAATACTATTCTACGTCCCTTTAATACTTAATACTACTCTACGTCCCTTTAATACTTAATACTACTCTACGTCCCTTTTATGCTTAATACTACTCTACGTCTCTTTTATACTTAATACTACTCTACGTCCTTTTAATACTTAATACTACTCTACGTCCCTTTTATGCTTAATACTACTCTACGTCTCTTTTATACTTAATACTGCTCTACGTCCCTTTTATGCTTAATACTACTCTACGTCCCTTTAATACTTAATACTACTCTACGTCCCTTTTATACTTAATACTACTCTGCGTCCCTTTTATACTTAATACTACTCTACGTCCCTTTAATACTTAATACTACTCTACGTCCCTTTTATACTTAATACTACTCTGCGTCCCTTTTATACTTAATACTACTCTACGTCCCTTTAATACTTAATACTACTCTACGTCCCTTTTATACTTAATACTACTCTACGTCCCTTTAATACTTAATACTATTATACGTCCCTTTAATACTTAATACTACTCTACGTCCCTTTTATGCTTGATACTGCTCTACGTCCCTTTTATGCTTAATACTACTCTACGTCCCTTTAATACTTAATACTACTCTACGTCCCGTTTATACTTAATACTACTCTGCGTCCCTTTTATACTTAATACTACTCTACGTCCCTTTAATACTTAATACTACTCTACGTCCCTTTAATACTTAATACTACTCTACGTCCCTTTAATACTTAATACTACTCTACGTCCCTTTAATACTTAATACTACTCTACGTCCCTTTTATGCTTAATACTACTCTACGTCTCTTTTATACTTAATACTACTCTACGTCCCTTTAATGCTTAATACTACTCTAAGTCCCTTTTATGCTTAATACTACTCTACGTCTCTTTTATACTTAATACTGCTCTACGTCCCTTTTATGCTTAATACTACTCTACGTCCCTTTAATACTTAATACTACTCTACGTCCCTTTTATACTTAATACTACTCTGCGTCCCTTTTATACTTAATACTACTCTACGTCCCTTTAATACTTAATACTACTCTACGTCCCTTTAATACTTAATACTACTCTACGTCCCTTTAATACTTAATACTACTCTACGTCCCTTTTATGCTTAATACTACTCTACGTCTCTTTTATACTTAATACTACTCTACGTCCCTTTAATACTTAATACTACTCTACGTCCCTTTAATACTTAATACTACTCTACGTCTCTTTTATACTTAATACTACTCTACGTCCCTTTTATGCTTAATACTACTCTACGTCCCTTTAATACTTAATACTACTCTGCGTCCCTTTTATGCTTAATACTACTCTACGTCCCTTTTATGCTTAATACTACTCTACGTCCTTTTAATACTTAATACTACTCTACGTCCCTTTAATACTTAATACTACTCTACGTCTCTTTTATACTTAATACTACTCTACGTCCCTTTTATGCTTAATACTACTCTACGTCCCTTTAATACTTAATACTACTCTACGTCCCTTTTATGCTTAATACTACTCTACGTCCCTTTTATACTTAATACTACTCTGCGTCCCTTTTATGCTTAATACTACTCTACGTCCCTTTTATACTTAATACTACTCTACGTCCCTTTTATGCTTAATACTACTCTACGTCCCTTTTATGCTTAATACTACTCTACGTCCCTTTTATACTTAATACTACTCTACGTCCCTTTAATACTTAATACTACTCTACGTCCCTTTTATACTTAATACCAGTCTACGTCCCTTTTATACTTAATACTACTCTACGTCCCTTTTATGCTTAATACTACTCTACGTCCCTTGTATAGATATTATAACTCTTTGTCCCGTGTATTTTTTTTTATACTTTTCTATGTCCATTGTATACTTAATACTACTTTACGTTCCTTGAATATTAAAAACTACTTTACGTCCCTTGTATACTCAATACTACTCTGCGTCCCTTTTATACTTAATATCACTCTGCGTCTTTGTATATTTAATACTACTCTGCGTCCCTTGTATATTTAATACTACTCTACGTCCCATTTATAATTATTACTACTCTACGTCTCTTGTACATTTGATAATATTCTAGGTCTCCTGTATATTTAATATTACTCTACGTCTCTTGTACATTTCATAGTATGCGAGGTCACTTTTATATGCAATACTACTCTAGGTCATTTGTTTATTTAATACTACTGTTTATCTCGTGTATATTTAATACTTTCTAGGTCCATTGTATACTTAATACTACTCTAAGACTCTTGTATATTTAATACGGCTCTATGTCCCTTGTAAATTTAATACTACTCTACGTCACTTGAATTTTTAATACTACTGAACGTCCCTTGTACGTCGTTTGTATATTTAACTCTACGTCCATTGTATATTTATCTTTACTCTACGTGCCCTATATTTGTAATACTACTCCGTCCATACTCGACGTCCATTGTATATTGGGTTTTACTGTACGTCCCTCGTATCTATAATACCACTCTACATCCCTTGTATATACAATAGTACTCTACGTCAATTGTATATATAATACTACTCTTCGTCCTTTGTGCATTAGTATTACTCATCGACCCTTGGATATGTAATACTACTCTACGTCAATTGAATACCTAATACAACCCTACGTCCGTTATATATTTAATATAACTCTAAGTCCCATGTATATTTAATACTAATCTATGCTTCTTGTATATGTTTAATACTATCTAAGTCCCTTATATTTTTGATACTATTCTGCGTCACTTGTATATTTAGTACAACTTTAAGTCCCATGGATATTTAAAACTACTATACGTCAAATGTATATTTAGTACTAAATTACGTAAAATATATATTTATTACTGGTCACGTCCCTTGTCTGATTGATACTACTCTACGTCCCTTGTATATTTAATACTATTGTACGTCAATTCTGCATTTAGTACTAACTACTTCAACTGTATATTTGTACTTCTCTACGTCCATTGTATATTTAATACAATTGTATGTCCCTTGTAAAATTATTATACATATGTATATTTAATAATAGTATTGGTCCCTTGTATATGTAGTTGTTGTCGGGTTTAACGCCATTTTTTTCAGCACACGATAGGCTATACATGGGGCCATTTGGGGCCCCAACAGCTGATAAGAGTGGGATTTTAAAATTGGTATAGATAACACACGCACCTGAAAAGAGTAGGTTTGTAGAACTGATATGAGGTTTACAGTCTTGGAACAACATACAGAGGATACATTCTGAACGCGTTTGGGCCCGACCTTACTTCATAACGTAACAACTCTTGCTTCATATGCCACACCTACTTGAAAATATATATTTATATTTATATTTATGTGTGTGTGTGTGTGTGTGTGTGTGTGTGTGTGTGTGTGTGTGTGTGTGTGTAATTTAAACTAATTTCCATTCCCTGTTATAGGGCTTTTTTCTAAACACACTGTTTACTGAGTGTAGAGTTGACTCCGACTGCCGGGGTCTGGGTGGCTGCTGTTCCCAGGAAATAGACGACATTTTGGGGGACACCATTCACAGCTGCACCCGATACCTACTGCCAGGGGAAAAGTGTGATTCTAACAACAACGGCTATTGCGGATGCATGAAAGGTACATATTATAGTTGATATCACTGTTGTTGTTGTAAGGTTTAACGCCATTTGTCAGCACACGATAGGCTATACATTGTGGCCAGCATTAATGGTGGAGGAAGAACCCGGGAAAATCCATAGAAAGAACCACCAACCCACGATAAGCTACTGGAAAGCTTTCTCACATACCCACATTGGCCAAATCTGAGACTCGAACCCAAGGCAGATGGCAGTGATCCGTAACGGAGAACGCTTTAGACCACTCGGCCACTCTGGGCCCCTATATCACTGATTTAAGTGTCGCTATCATCATGATGACATCACCACTACCATCAACATTATGTTCATCACTGGCATCACCTTTGGAATTAGGTACTTGATATAATCTTTGTAGTAGTAGTAGTAGTAGTAGTAGTAGTAGTAGTAGTAGTAAGAGTAGTATGAAGAGGAAAAGTACCCATCATTATCATCATCAATTTCTTCTTCAACGTTGTCATTATCACTCAGAGTAACAAATAGCATCACTGTAATTATCATATTGATTATTGTCATTATGAACAACATAGCTAGTGCTGACACTATACAACATAAACTCCCTGTTGATGTTTCTTGTGGAAATGGCAGCAATGCTAAGAGTTGCACAGCATAACTAGTAATGGCGATATAAGTAGTGCAGCAGGAGGTTGCATCACTTTTCATTTCTCCCCTCGAGGAGGTTATATTGTTCATCATCTTATTTTTTGTTCAGTTTATTGTCATACGCTGTTCTTATCTTCTCTTTCTTTTCAGGTTACACGTGCACGGTTAGTGACGCAAATTTCTTGCACAGTATTGCCTTTGAACCAAACACCCATCTAACCATGGGTACGTGCTTGCCGAGTAACGGTACCACTGGTGGAGCCAGTATCGCTGTAGAAGGTGGTCGTTAACGAAGTTGTTTCTCATGGTAGAGGCGAGAATAAAAGATACGAAATTATATGTGACAACGATCTTATATTAGTATTTAGTTTCATAAAAAAAATGAACGCACAACAGTTATGTTCTGATTAGTTATGATTCATGAATAAAATGCAAGAGTAAAAAACTATAAAATATTTCTTTGTTTCCTGCAAATGTAGGTCATTAGTCACAGTCTGACATCACCGAGTCAATCAAAAATTTGGTGATTACTGTCCCGAGAAGCTAAATATGCCTGTATATTGTCCATAAGTAATGCATGTTAAGAAGTGAAATTTGGTTCATTTAAGATACATATTTTCTTTGTGTCCCCGTGTAAGCGTGAGAATTAACCACAAGTTCTTAAAATACTAATCGTGCCATGATGACGATATTTCTCTAACCTGAGAAGATTAAAGAAAAAGAAAGATAAACAATATAGCCATGGTAAACATTAACAAACTCAAGCTACTGTTCTAAAGCTTTCTGCTTAAAGCAATTTCGAGAACTTATTCATCGCTTTTCCTTCCTTATAAAATAAAAAATGTAGATTATAACGTCATCGAAAAGCTCGTGACAGAGAGACAGTGACAGAGAGACAACGACAGATAGACAGAAATTAAGAAGGCGTTTCTTTCTATAATAATTCAGGGTAGATAACTCCTACACAACTATAGCATCTCCCATCTGTCTCCTTTCCGAATATTGATTTTTTTTTAAAAATAATATTGCGTTCTTCTTGTATCGACAAGCGTACCCAAGCGACACAGGTGTGGCATTTCAGTTAAGTCTCACACAAGCCATCGCCGGACAGCTTTGTTTCCTTTAGTGTATCCAAGCCAGATTACCAAGTGGGTGAAAACTGTCCATCGCTACCTTGTATACAGGTGTCGTCGATTTCAGCAGCTCTAGTTATCGCCTGACACGGGGCGTTGTCAATTACGTTACCTATAAAATTTCAATTGCTGGTCAAAGGTACAAATGAATGATGCATAATCAATGATTTGATCAACAGCACAAGGGATATGGCGTCGCATGGCGGTAGAAGGTAGGTTGATATATTTATTTCAGTCTGTATTATTTGTGTGTATCAAGTGAATGAAAAGAACGGTTAGTGAAAGTAAATATCACGCAATTTGGTATATTTAGATGGTCTTCATTGCAATACACAAACTCAATATACAATCCTATACAACGTCAATATTCTATACTGATTAAATTGTCAAGAAGATACGTATATGTTCTGATGTTGGATACATGTATTTATATCGGATTGTACTTGCATTTATGCTAGATACACGCGCTTACGTCGGATACTTGTACTTCTTATGCTGGATACACGTACCTATGTCGGATACATGTATTTATGTTGGATATATGTACTTATGAATTTATTTTATGAATTTTATCGTTATAAAACTAAGGTTTCAGACCATGTGCAAATTTCTCGGTGCTGAAATGCAACTTTGTAAATCCTGCTTTTAAAGATTACTGGGGGTCGGACAGAAGAGATGCGCTCTTTCAGAAAATGTAGCACCATTCAAATGTAAG
Source organism: Unio delphinus (assembly GCA_029339505.1). Taxonomy (NCBI): domain Eukaryota; kingdom Metazoa; phylum Mollusca; class Bivalvia; order Unionida; family Unionidae; genus Unio; species Unio delphinus. The sequence continues at coordinate 3,643,641 of JAQISU010000106.1, forward strand.
TCGCTGAATGCATCTGTATTCGAATTAGTATGGATCCACTATTAACAAAATGGGAGGGAGTGTGTGGATAGAATGTTAGAATGTTTTTTCTTTGACCATAAAATAATATTTTTAACGAATAAGATGGATACAACATAAACATTTTATTCTGTAAATCAGATCAAGAGTATTTTAAGATAATTGAGTGTTGGGAATAACCCCCACCACGCTAATATAATGGTTGGACCATTAATATAATAAATGGGGTGGGATACATTATTACAACATAGGTAACTTTCAAGTGGTTGTGAGACACATTAATTATTAAACAAATCACAGCACAACACAAGTGATTACAACATTTATAAACAAATCACAGTACCACACCAGGGATTATAGTTTTTATGGAGAAAACAATTGCAGTGCCACATCAGTGACCGAAGTATTTATGAAACCGATCACAGTACCACACCAGTGACTATGGTATTCATGAAACCATTTACAGAACCACACGAGTGATAACAATATTTATTGAAACAAACGCAGTACCACAATATTTATGAAACCAATCACAGAACCACACCAGTGATTAAGTCTTTATGAAACAATCCACAGTAGCACACCAGTTATTACAGTATTGATGAAACAAATCACAGAACAACACGAGTGGTTACACTATTTATGAAACAAATTACAGTACCATAGTAGTTATGAAACCAATCACAGAACCACAACAGTTTTTACAGAATTTATGAAACAAATCACAGATCCACACGAGTGATAACAATATTTATTAAACGAATTACAGTACGACACAAGTGGTTACAGTATTTATGAAACAATTCACAGATACACACCAGTGATTACAAAAATTAATCTAACAAAGAGACTAATAATATGGGCAATATCGTATGAAATAATAATAATACTAATACTAATAATAATACTAATACTAATACTAATACTAATATAAGAATATACTTTGTTTAACGATTCTAACTCATTTAGTCATGAGAGACCCATTTGCTATGTGGCATGTGGTCCCAATTTTTGTAACCGGGTATGTTATTAAAATAATGTATAAAAGGAAAAGAAAAATTGTTCACGTACGTACATGTATCGTCGTACACGTACTCACAAATATTTAAAATGAATTGATATGGATAACTATGCTGGTCAATAGATAAATATATGAACGATATACTCATATCGGAAGTCGTGTATATACCAGCATAACCGATGTTGTATATGCATTCGTCGAATAAAAAAAACATGCACATATTATTTCTGGACACAATGATAAAGCTCTCTATTGGGAGGCTTTAATATGTTATTCCGGACGATCAACATAGATTTTTTTTTTAAATGATGTTTTAAATGAAGCAAGAGAATTTTAATTTTGTATCCTCAGGGGTAAGGAATTCTAAAAGGAAGATGGCCATACTGTTACGACTATATGGTCACAAACTAAGAAACGGACCGAAGCAAAATCAATACCTTTTGTAAAATTAAGAAAGTATGCAATTATTAAAACCATAAATAAAATGTAGGAGGAACTAATAGTATTATGTTGTAAATGCAGAATAAACCTGAAAAATTGTATGAAAATCCAAAAAGAACGAAAAGTTATGTTTACATTTAAAATGATGGAAGTGTATCGCGGCGTTCTCTTGATATCTTCGTCCAGAATTCCTTCGAATAATTCTCTCTCTCTCTCTCTCTCTCTCTCTCTCTCTCTCTCTCTCTCTCTCTCTCTCTCTCTCTCTCTCTCTCTCAAAATACAAAATCTTACGTCTGATTGAGAGAAATTCTTTCTAAACCGTAATTAGTGGCGTATGTCATTCATCTATTGTCCCCCGAGTAAAAGTAAATCCGTCAGATGTCTCTGGTGGATAACAACACGCAAGCTGTTTTGATTGATGAATATTGAATCCGAGACTTTAAAATGAAGACGATTCGTGGATTGTTTCCATCAAATATCGTAGAATCATGGGCCCCCAGTCGAGAAGGAATGGTTTAAGACTGGAAGTTTTTAAAAGCAAAATTCCATCTTCCAAATAGCGGGAAAAATATTCCTTCTAATATCTTCAGCAATTTACTCTGCATAAAGAAAGGTGAAGTTTGTCGTGCTGATATATACTACCATATCGTTTCACGCACGCGCACACACACACGCACGCACGCACGCACACACACACACACACACATACATACATACATACATACATACATACATACATACATACATACATACATACATACAAACATACGCATACATACATACATACATACATACATACATACATACATACATACATACATACATACATACATACATACATACATACATACATACATACATACATACATACATACGACTATTCTAATCTGCCCAGAGCTTGAAGTCTAAAGTTGGACATAGTTCAATATCATGTGTGTGCCTAAGAAAAAAGAACAAAATGTTCGATTGTGTGGGTGGGGGTGGCCACTTTAAGAGTATATGTGTGGGTACACCATTACTTCCTTGTCTTTACTAGTTTTGTACGGTTGACATCTATTTTAACATTGTCCGATGTCCAGTGTAGCATCCATATTCTTTATGGCATGTATATCCTTACTTGGTTTCGTTTTCAGATTTACTTAAATGTCAAATGCTTATGAAAGTGCACAATACTTTTAAAAGTTTGAGTAACTGATATTGCTTAAGGATTAGTTCGCGTGCATTTATTTTCGCGAAATATATTTAGTAACGTATCCATGTATTGCATTAGTTTTGACTGTTTAGTTTTAGAGGTTTTCATATTTGAGATTTATTGTGATATCCGTACCATAGTTTTGACAGTCTATTTTTAAAGGTTTTCGACAATGAAATTTATCATTATATATGTAAATTAGTTTTGACTGTAAAGACCATGCGGATTATTATGTTGCTTGATTAACTCAGTTATATCGCTTATCCACAATTACACACATTTATCCACCTTTACACACATGTATCCACCTTTACACATTTATCCACTTTTACACATATTTATCCACGATTACACACATTTATAGACCTTTACACACATTTATAGATCTTAACACACATCTATACACGATTATACAAATTTATCCACCTTTACACACATTTATCCGTCTTTACACATTTATCCACAATTACATACGTTTATTCAGTTACACACATTTATAGACCTTTACACACATTTATCCACGATTACATAAATTTATCCACCTTTACACACATGTATCCACCTTTACACACATTTGTCGCCCTTTACACATTGATCAACAATTTCATTTATCTACTTTTACATAGATGAGCAAAATTTACTTATATTTTACCACCTTTAAAACATTTCAGTTTCTCTGAAAAACAAGCCCATTATGCTTTGCCTGTCGCACTTTGTGAGGGGAACAATTCTGTTCTCGAGGATGCTGATGAGATTTAAATCTCTAGCTTCTTGTATTTGGCTCATGAAACTGTGCTTCCATTGTATGCTTTTGAAACAGATGCTTGTGGATAGGGGACTTTAAGCTGTCACAACAACGATGGGGGGGGGGGGTGTAGCGAGTAAACTATAAAACCACTTGGTTAGGCGAGTATTATATATATATATATATATATATATATATATATATATATATATATATATATATATATATATATATATATATATATATATATAGAGAGAGAGAGAGAGAGAGAGAGAGAGAGAGACCGCCAGGATGTTAGACCCTGCTGAATGATACCGAAGAAAAACCAAAGTGAGATAAGCGTCTACTTCTTGCTCTTGTTGCAAACTTTTTTTTTTTTACTTAGAATTGTTAATTGATTTTCGTCCATGGTCCTGCCTGTAGATTAACTTAATATGTTGTCGTTTCTAACCATTTCAAATGGAGAGTAATTACTAGGTGCAGCGCGCTGTTCAACCTTTCAGACGGCATCCAATCTTAGGTATACATGTGGTATACGTGCAGGTGACTCCTGATAAGATTTTCACCTCTTTATATATAGCTAATACAAAAATGTCCTGGTAACTAGTAGTCTAAAACTTGCAATCAGACAGCTTGATAATCAGTTTTCAAAATATTTGGTAGCTTGGGGTTTTATGTTTTGTTTTACTATTATATCCAGCTATTAATTTCTGTTAGGTTAAACTATTATTTACGTATCTTTAAACTATATAGCCTTTACTTTTAAATTAAGATTTTAAAATATTTGAGATGGAGAAAAAAAGAATTTTGTGTGGGCGAATTGGGTGGGAGAGATGATCTGCTAATCAAAAGCAAAGATATATATATATATATATATATATATATATATATATATATATATATATATATATATATATATATATATATATATATATATATATATATATATATATAATTATCTGAACTGATAAAGTTAATTCACTACTGTGAACTGTGAATCACGCATTTTCTACTAAACCTTTAAGATCTTATCAGGGATGATTTCTTGTTGTCAGCATTTGCCTAAAAACATAATTTACATTATTTATGACAATTAATACATATATATATATATATATATATATATATATATATATATATATATATATATATATATATATATATATATATATATATATATATATATATATATATATATATATATATATATATATATATATATATATATCTGTGTGTGTGTGTGTGTGTGTGTGTGTGTGTGTGTGTTTAAAAAATAACTCTTTATCGGATACCCTTTCAGTTTGACTTAAAAACATTATGTTGTTAATTAGGTTAGCTGAATATAAATGTAAAATGATTTCATAAGATATTTGACCTCAAAAAGACACTACACATCTGTTTATCATCTTATTTACTGGTTATTAATGTTTACAATAATGCTTTTTATCTTACTTATTACAACAATATCACGGCAAACCTTGTTCATTATGAAACAAATCAAAGTTTGAATACCATTTTTATGTCTAACTCACTCCCCAGCCTAAAACAGAAGGTTCCATTAAGAAGAGCAAAAGTTTATAATTTTTATTCCAATTAATTAATTAATTGATGATGATGATGATGACGATGACGATGACGATGACGATGATGATGATGATGATGATGGAAGTCAATTTTATTTATAGAAGGCACCTCAGTTACTAATGACTCATGCTATCCATTCAAGCCTATTTACAGCCAAATTCAAGAAAACAAGAAAAGAAAGTCTGCACTGCCTATACGTAACTCAATACATTGTAGCTATTGACATACATTTCTAAACTGCATATACGTAACTCAGTATATTGTAGCTATTGACATATATATATATATATATATATATATATATATATATATATATATATATATATATATATATATATATATATATATATATATATATATATATATATATAGATAGATATTACATAGATGTCTACACAACATATACATCATTAAATACATTTTAGCTATTGACATACATATCTATACTGCATATACGTAATTCAATACATTGTATCTATTGAGATGACCCAATACATTGAGCTATTTACATACATTTCTACACGTCATATTCCTAACCCAATACATTGAAGTTATTTATATACATATCTACACTTCATATACCCAACTCAATACATTGTAGCTATAGACATACTTACCTTCACTGCATATACCTAACCCAATACATTGTAGCTATATACATACTTATCTACACTGCATATACTTAACTCAATACATGGAAGCTATAAACATATATATCTACACTGCATATACGTAACCCAATACATTGTAGCTATAGACATACATATCTACACTGTATATACGTACCTCTCTATACATTGTAGCTATAGACATACATATCTACACTGCACATACGTAACTCAATACATTGTAGCTATTTATACACATATTTACACTGCATATACCTAACTCAATACATTGTAGCTATAGACATACTTACATACACTGCATATACCTAACCCAATACATTGTAGCTATATACATACTTATCTACACTGCATATACTTAACTCAATACATGGAAGCTATAGACATACATATCTACACTGCATATACGTAACTCAGTACATTGTAGCTATATACATATACATCTACACTTCATATACCTAACTCAATACATTGTAGCTATAGACATACATATCTACACTGCATTTACCTAATTAAATACATTGAAGTTATTGACATAAATATATATCTACAACTGCATATAGCATATACGCAACTAAATAAATTGTAGCTATTAACGTACATATTATATATTCACTAATTTACATAACTAAATATATTGTAGCTATTGACATAGATATATACACATCATATGCTTAAACCAATACATTGTATATATTACATAGATGTCTACACAACATATACATCACCCAATACGTTGAAGCTATTGACATACATATCTACACAGCATATACCGAACCCACTATATTGTCGTTATTGACAAATATCCACCAGGCATATATCTCAATCGATACTCTTAACACTAACATATTGAATTATCTAAGTAGTTGTCGTCAGCTTATTCCATGTTTTTGTATTGTATTCTTAATTACGATGTTCCGTGTTTGATCCATTCCATAATTAAAATATATAGACTATACCATCCTAGATTCTATTTCTGGTTTATGAAACCCTTTAGTTCATTTGGAAAGTGTAGTTCATCTCGCCTTAAGTTGTAACATTTTCTTAACATGAATCTGTTTAAAGTTTTAAAAGCAGCAGTCTAGAAAGATTGCATCCACGTCAAAAGCCATTAGTTTTTAATTGGTTAAATGTTATTGATGCCGTACAATGAAATTTGGAATGTCATTTGCCACCATACTGTCGTCTTATTTATATTTACGTATCCGCCATCATCCTTCACATTCAAGATTGTCATATTGAATGATTGATATGTTAAAAACGACGTCTTTTTGTTTCTGCGGTTTAGAGTTTGAAATTACTGACATCATGGCGGATTTCTGAATAGATTTTATATACTTATTAAATATTAGTTCTTTTTACGCACACTATCATTTATCAAATGCGATACATATTTTTTGCAACATGTGTAACACTAGATGAGTCATTTGTTATAAATGAATATTTGTCATTACAAAAATACGTCTGATTTAGATAAACTGCAACCAATTTCAAGTTTTCCTTTGGTCTATGTTAAAAATTATTTTCGGGCGAAAGATTTCGAATTTTAGATGTTCTTTTTAAAACTGGTGTGTCCACTCTTTAGATAGTGTGCTAGTAGATTTTTAAGTAACTTTAAAATATACAGCAAAAGTCTGAAGGTGAGAGCATGTTGTTGTTGTTTTTCTGTAATTGTATCTGCTGTATTCATAGCACCCTTGTATTTGGTAAGGTCAACCATATAGTATATGCTCTCACTAGTAGTCCACTTACATCTAGGTCACACATGGACCCCAGCTTTTGATTAGACTAATAGACTCATCGTCATCATCATTATATTGACCTAGTGTGGTTATCGAGGAGCTGTGCTGCTGCACATCTGACCAGTTCTCTCCATTTGACTCGATAATGTGCCAATGCCTTTGTCTCCTCAAAACCTTTCCTGGTCCATTGTGTAATGTTGTCAGTCCACTTTTTTCTCTGTATACCTCTCCTTCTGTCACCCTGGACTCTACCCTGCCTTTTTGAAATCTAAGAACACGTGATAGATGTCTTGTTGATGTTGCGAGCACTTTTCACACAGAACCCTGAGACTGAATATTTGTTCTTTTGTACAGCTACCACTCCAAAAAAAACGGCATGTTCTTCAGCAATTATTTCCTCTGATTGTGGTTTCAGTCTGTTTAAGATAATCTTCAGCATCACCTTACAGCATGGCTGATCAAACTGATAGTTCTGTAATTTTGACACTGCTAGAGATTGTTTTTGGGGTGAGTTTTATAATCAGTGACTGGGTCCACTGTGTTAGCCATCCATGCCATTCATTTGACAGCCATATATTGTTGCAGATTTTTGTTGGTAGCTCTATCACTGACCCCCACCCCCATTCTTGATTTGTTCGGCTGGGATGTTGTCTACACCAGCTGCCTTCCCATTCTTCAGTGCTCTTATTGCTGAATCCACCTCTTCTTTAAGAATGGGGAAATCATCATTATTTGAGGAGTTTGGAACGTCAAGCACCTGTGGGTCTTGTGTGGACTGATGGTTGTAAAGTTCTTTGCAACACTCAGTTCATCTTTTTGCAATATCACTTGCTTCTGTGAGGCATTTTCCATTTTCGTCTCGAATGGTACTGACTCTTGGTCGCTTCTGTCTGGTGAGGTTATTCACAATTTGGAATTCCTTTTTGCTGTTATTCTTTGATTGCTCTCTATTTCTGTGCACTTTTATCCAATCCAATCATCTTTTGCTTTCGTTGAGGGTTTTTGTCTGATATTATTGTTTATTCTCAGTACTCCATTGCCCCTGTTGCGTGTATTGTGTTTTTAATGTCTCTTTGGGCATCACACAACTTCATAATCTCTTCTGTAAACCAGAGTTTATTCTTTGGGAGAAGGAGGACAATGATGTTCTTGACAGCTGCTTTCATGACTGATGAAGTGTCTCTCATCACCTTTACATCAACATCCATCACAAGGAGTGGAGCAAAGTTTTCTCCAATTGTGGCTGTGAACGACTTGCAGATGTTAGGGTCCTTCGTTTGTTCAAGATTGCATTTGAGTCTGATGTTCGTTGGCTTGTTAATTTGCTTCAGCCTTACTTGGATGTTCATAATCACGAGGTCGTGATCACTCCCAACATCAGCACATGGGAACGTCCTTGTTTTTGCTCTTTTGATGCCAGATCGGGACCGGTTTTGAACCAGTATGTAGTCGTAGTGGTTATGATCGGTTCCATTTGGTGCGTGCCATGTCCAGCATCGTGAAGCTTATGTTGTTCCAGGGCGTTGGCTTGTACCAAGTTGTTGCAGCTTGTTGTAGCTTGCGAATTCGAGCAGAATCGTCCCTCTTTCATTGCTAAGCTTATTGCATGAAGGTCCACAATGATCTTTCTAGTCTTTTGTAGCATCTTTGCTAAATTTTGCATTCCAGTTTAGTTGGATGATGAGGATGTATCTTTTTACTAGCCATGTTTAGAATACACTGGAGTTTGCTGTAAAACTCTTAATTCTTTATCGTCGTGATCGGTAGGTGTAGGATCGACTTGGATAATTGATGCTTTCAGACGAATGGACATGATTCTGCTAGATATGAGGCGGCATTCAAGCCCAGATTCCTTGATGGTTTTGTTTACAAGGATGCCTACTTCATTTATGGACTTTTCAAACTCTCCATTATGGTTCACCTAATGATTTCCATCTGACTTCACAGAATCCCAGAATGTACCACGTGTAGTGTTCCAGCTCATATATCAACTATTGGAGTCTTCCAATTTGAGACAGAGTTCTAATGTTCCAGGTGGCGATGGCAATGCTGTATCTCACTCTGATTTTATGCAAAGTATCAGTAACGCAATTGTCACCTCCGTCCTGATGTACAACGGCAGTTGCGGTCCTTGATAACCCTCGCGACGATAGTTCCTGTATGTTAAGTTCAGATTTGTCCAGCATTATCAGTGTGCCTTGGGCAAAAGTCGTCTGGCTGAGCCAGTCCCTCTCCATACCAAGGAGTTGCCAGAAGGAGATGTAGTACATCATTCAGCTGCCTTTGGGTCACCATTCCGGATTTTCTTATAGTTTACTCCCTTGGCCTTTGGCTAACCAAAGCCGACCCGCAAGGCAAGAGACTCGTGGATGGGCCGTTGCGTCCATTTCCTGGGCAGATAAAACATCTGCCACTGCTTGAACAGGAGCTTAAAAATGATTCGTGTTTATTCGGGAGGGTGGTCTTGTGATCACAAGCGCATATTAGGCAGTAGTTAGCCTCGTGTTAAATTGTGGCGTTATACTTATAAAGAAAAAGAGTTGTGACGTTTTACTCACTGGTTATGCTGGCTGTTAAAAAAACCTTGTATATCTTAAATATTTTTAAAAGACATGTTAATTAAATTCCATGAAGTTTAGTGTATGATTTATGGGTGTAATTAGGGTTATAGAGCATACAGGTTGACCTTGCTTTAGATACACACTCGTCAAAAATGTACTAGCTCCGCTTGGTCATTTTGACTTACTAGACTTCAAAGGTACATTTAAATAAACCGAGATGATAACGTTTTGAAAAATGCTTTTATATATTTGTAATTCATTCACTGCACCTTCAAAGCGGGTATTGCATACTCTGAAATAAAAATAATTTTCCTTATTTTAATAACTGTTGCAGCGTTTTTTAAGGTTTGACTCATTCATGCTTTTTTATTGACTACATGGAATCATTAATTTTAGTCAACTTTGTGTTTTTGATCTTGTACAGTTACCACAAGTACAATGCAAAAAAGAAATTTCAGGCACAGTTTATAAAAGTAGCACAGATGTACCCTATGCCAACAATTTCTCCAATTTGCATGTTTCAAATTAAAATAACTTATATCTGTAGAGCGCCCCCGTAACGGTCGATTTTATACAGGTAGACAGGTTGGTGGCTACGGGATTACATGACACACTTGATGTAGGTTACATGTTCTTTATGCATTATTAAGGAAGGCAGCCTCGTGTTTTTGTTTATATAATAAAAGGGTACGTGTCCTTGTCTTTATTTATGCGTTAATGAGACAGGTGTCCTTGTATTTCTTCAGGCATTAATAAGGCATTCGTTCTTGTGTTTGTTTATACATTGATAAGATTGGTATCCTTAAGGGTGCACAAAATTTGTAAATGCTCTCGCGGCACATTTTGTCGCAGTCAACATGACACGTAACTATTAACTTTGACGTATGTGTTAAGCCTGCAAGAGACAATACATAGACAGTTCGTGGCATTTGAAACACGTGTATTCAAACTGAGATTTTCAAGATATTAATAGAGGCAAAACAGAAGAAATTATTATGGCTTTGATATGCGGGTTAAATTTTTGACAGATAGATAAAGTTAAGCTAAAGTTAAAGTTAACCACCGACCCACGAGAAGCTACGGACAAGCTTTCTTACATACCAACATTGGCCGAATCCATGACTCGAATCAACGCAGACAGAGGTCAGATGGCAGTGATCAGTAACGGAGAGCGCTTTAGACAACTCGGCCACTCGAGGCCCCCGAACACGGAAAGACAGATTGGGCTTCATAGAAAAGAGATCGAATCTCCTGAAAGCACAAGAAACAAAATAGATCCATATGTGCACCAAGTTTTTCTTACAGATCCATTTTGCTGAACTAAGACTCGGCCCTACTCAGAGATGTGAATGAGCTGTAAATTCGAGCGATTTAGATTAAACAGCCACCTGGAAATGTTGATTGGCACCTTGAATGCAATAGGATCTAAGTCAGAAAAAAATCAAAATATAGCTATAATTTGTATCCTAATTTTTCAAAGGTACCATTGTGATAAAAGTCTTTTTTATATCATAACCTTCATCTCGTTTCTTGCTATGAGAAGGAATCACTCGTAATTAAGCAATGTCCTTGGAGAGAGAGAGAGAGAGAGAGAGAGAGAGAGAGAGAGAGAGAGAGAGAGAGAGAGAGAGAGAGAGAGAGAGAGTAGAAGTTTTAACGTAGCTTTAACAATTTTTCAGTCATATCGCTACGATGTCTGCAGCGAGGCAGTTTTATAGTGATGTCTAGCACTCGGGCATCGTGCCGCAGCCATGTAACATTAATGTATCACCCAGTCACATTATCCTGACACCAGGCCTACCAGTCCTAACACTAGCCTCCTAATGCTGAGCGCAAAATGGCTGCTGTTAGTACCATTTTTGTAAGTCTTTGGCATGACTCGGCCGGGGATCGAATCCACGACCTTCCACTTCCGGGGCGGACGCTCTGACCACTTGTCCACCGGAGCGGCCTGATGCCGTATGCGTGCCTAAGCGCGTGTTTTATGACACCCAAACTAGTATTCATCCAAAATCACGAAATCGGTTACACACAAACACATCAATTAGTGTTCTATCTATCTATCTATCTATCTATCTATCTATCTATCTATCTATCTATCTATCTATCTATCTATCTATCTATCTATCTATCTATCTATCTATCTATCTATCTATCTATATATATATATATATATATATATATATATATATATATATATAACGCAAAGCAGAGTATTTCAATATTTCATGTGATTGACAAAAAAGATGTTCACAATCATCACCCATCAAAACATTATCTCAGTAACTTTCAGGTTGATTGATGTCAAATGTTGAATCAAAATATTAATATCACACATATATACAGGGATACATTGTGTGTGAGGGTTCTCTAGGACTGATTGAATAATAATAATAATAATAATAATAATAATAATAATAATAATAATAATAATAATAATAATAAGTAGTAGTAGTAGTAGTAGTATTGTTGTTATTAATAATTTCATCATCATCATCATTAGCAGCAGCATTATTATTGTTATTATTATTATTATTATTATTATTATTATTATTATTATTATTTAGAAACAAACTCAATTATTGAATACACTAATCTCCCTGGGAGCCTTCTGCGCTGTCCAATTACAACCCGATAAGCAAGCAAGCAATTAATTAATATAACTATTGACGTACCTATCTGTATAACAAATCTAGCCACTACACTTAAACACATGGCCCCACATAACATACATTTACATCCACCTCACGTAAGGTGGTTCTCACAAACTTATTGCATTTACTTCTATCTGACTTAAGCTTTGCCTTAAATATATGCATATGATAACTGTATTCAATTGCAGGTACTAACTGAATACATGTATCATACAGTCGATTTGCTTCCACTAAAAAGCGCCATTTAAACTATCGGTTAAGTGCGTCAAATATAGGCTTACAATACCGCTTGTATGGTTTCTTGTTGGAACTCATCTTTTCTGGGCAAACAAGAAACAATTGTTTAAAAAAAAAGAGCTTTTGTTATCTTTACGGACGTTAACGTCTTACAATTGTGTTCATATACATCTATCATTAAATGAGGAATATGCTGTTGAAACATTAGGTGATCCATTGAACAAATTAAATTTAATTTTTCATTAAGCTCTCTTGTCTATTATGTTGTCTCCATTTGTCACTTCAAAATTCCAAGTCCAGGAATTTTCCAACTTAAGTATCACTGTCTAGAGTATGCGTTGTACAAGTAACTGATACCTTACAACAGCTGTTTGATAATTATGTTCCTTATGTTCGTTGCTTTTTTGGATCTGACGGAATTCTTCGCACCAAAGACGTAGGAGAATATGTATGTACACTTCTGTAAAGGGTTTCAGGGCACGTCATTGTAACTACAACTATATAAGTGCCAATTAACTGGTAAAAAGTAAATGAAATGTTCGTGAAGCTTGACTATGGGTACAGAAGGTATTGATATGTATAGATGATCATAGTATAGTAACTTTATCTACTTATCTGGTTTTATATCACCTAAAGGAAATTAAGGGAGAATAGCGTCTGATATGTTAGTGGACAGCATGCATTTTTATTATATTATTATCCATACAGATGAAGACGTTAGGATCAGAACACGTGAAAGTTGAATTAAAATGAAAGTTTATATAAAGGGACGCTCACCAGTCGTTTTGAGAAAGTGGCGTATGTAAGGGGAAGTTGTTTGCATTTGAAACACGCACAGTGGAGATAATATTGACATACCTCTATGCTACATCGATGTAATCTGGCTGACATTTTGGAAACTGTACGTTATCTGAGCACATAAGTACCTAAAATGATTGCTCCCTTGTGCTAACAAAATCAGCCTGAATTAGCTTAAAGTGCACCAGCCTTAGCAGCTAATAAATGAAGGAAAATTATTTTGCCAGACTAGACCTAACCAACTTCCGAAAGTGCAATGAATGAATTGCCAAATATACAAATTTTTTAAAATGTTATCGGCTTTTTTTTTATACAATTGACCTCTGAAGTTCAGAAGTGAAAATCAAGCGGAGCTAGCACTTTGTGAAACATGCACATTTGGAGTAAGACCAAGCTGTATACACTATAATCCATATCACACCAATCAATCATAAACCAAAATAAAGGGAATTAAAGGTTTTTTGAACATTGCATAAGATATGCAATATCTTTTTAAAAGCCAATACAACTAGTGAAGAAACCCGAAGAAATTATTTTTCTTTAAAATTCTAACTTTACCAAATACGAAACTATAGAGTTACAATTAAGAACTGATCATGTAAGTGTTATTTATGCGCATAAACGGAAACTTGGTTAAACGGATACCATATTGACTCGACTAAATTATAATTGTAGGCTTACACTTTTTATTTAATAATGTTTCTGCTGATAACATAAAGAAATGATGCACAAATGCTACTTTATCACTAGTTCGCCACCTTGTCATGCGTCCCTCTATTAGCTTTTGATCGTTATTTTAAGTGGCACAGACTAATCAGCTAATACCCTGATAACGATTCTACTGATCCCTGGTGACAGAATTATTTTGCCACATTTTCACAATCGTTTCATATACGAGTAAGTACACTGAAACCTCTCATGACCAAACATTCGGTAAACTGAAATCTCACTGGAAATTAGTTATAATTTAGCTCTGAGTTGTGATTCTATAATTGTTATAATCGGTACCTAAGTCTGTAGAGACCTCAACCCTGGACACCAAAACATCTTCCACCCAAAAGTAAATTTTACGCTAGAATGAATCATATAAAACCGAATCTTCAACAAAGTAATGAACAATTTAATGAATGACGTCATCCAATGGTATAACTTAAGGAGGAGTCAACATAATCTCATTTGAAGAAGTGATTTACTGGGAATTTATTCCAATGACCCTTCCAACATCAATGATGCCCTTATAACTTCAATGATGCCCTTTCCAACTTCAATGATGCCCTTTCCAACTTCAGTGATTCCCTTTCCAACTTTAGTGTTGATTATACTACTGAAATGTATTTTGTGCGGTTTTGAAGAAATTATTTTTTATGAAAGCTGCTGAAACCATTATAGACTCTATTTTTAACATTATATATATATATATATATATATATATATATATATATATATATATATATAATTAACAAGTTTGGAATTATGATGTAAACTTGTACATTAACAGTGTTTTCATCTACAAGACAAAGTGTGTGTGTTCAACTAACAGAAACAAGTTTGGAATTATCAAGCAAGATGGTACAAGAACAGTGTTTTCACCTACCAAACAAAGCGTGTTCAACTAACAGACAAAGTGCGTTCAACTAATATCAACAAGTTTTCGCTCGTATGCCAGAAATATGGATTCTGTTTCACAAGTGAATGCCCGTGTTCTCTTGAGGCTCGTTCAACTCGGATTTCAATGTATATTGATTCACAGCTATGATTATGTGTTCAATTAGCGGTGTAACAAGATTGGAACCGAATGTGAAAACACAGAATGCAATGTATGCGAATGAAAAATAAATTATGATACTGAGGTAAAAGAGTCTCAAAACTCACCATAAGAAAGGTAACAATGAAATGGATAACTCAATACAGTACTTAAAAAGAATAACAAACACGTATACTCCAATAATGAACTGCCTTACACACAATGACATTAAAGACTACCCAAAATGCTAATGGCACCTACCCATCCAGCATTTGTCCTTTCGTCCAAATAGTTAGACAGCTGTTGCATTTTCTCCACTTTGTACTGACTGAACGATGTGTGTTGAGCTGTGTTGAAGATTGAACTATTCTTTATTACGACTGGCGTAGCTGTATATCAGGAGACGACAACAGATCAAACAAACATGGTTGGAAATACCGAGGGATACTGACTCGCATCTTCCCTTGTGTTATGCTGTTACAGATTGGACTCCACCCACCCACCCACCCAACCCTCTATCCATTAACGGACACTCTTAGTTTTTTTCTAACGAGACCAGCGAGATTCACATATTACTCAATTAATATTAGTCCAGATTGTTACGTATATCTGATTTAATATATATCTGATTGTTTGTTTGTCAGTTTTAAATTCTTTTTTTTTTCATTACATGCTATTGCATTGTAAACTTATTTACTAGAGATGATGTTTTTTCCCCGAAAATCGGTTGGCCTGAACTATTATTTGGTAACCAAGTACTGTTGACCTAAATCCTGACCATGAGTCAAGGTTAGTGACGACCACGTAAACATGATTTTCTTTTATATTAAATTAATTGGTTTTTCTCAAGGTCAAGACGGAAATAGTGATTTAAGAAGTAAACAACTTTTATTCTTAAAGTAAAACGATTAGTTCTTGTCAGGGTCATGTTAGGAGTACGTGATATAAATGATCACGTGACCCATTCCCTCCTTCGTGATTTTGCAATTTGGGGATTGTTTCGAAACTGCATATTAGAATACGATATAATCTTTGTTTTAATGAAATATAGTTCGCTTTGGAATTTTACACCTGACGATAAGTCATTTTCTTTTGTTGTAGCCAGTTTTTTTAAATCCATGCCAAGTTTTTTTTCAGACCAGTTGGATTTTAAAGAATTAATTCGTATATCTGGAAATATTTTATGTTCTCATACAGAATTATTGGACAAAGACAGTTTATCAAAACAAATTTCGCATTTCCAACACCGGATTGTTAAAAACATTGCGTTTCTACTATGAGATATAGATAAAACAAAACAGACTTTAGCATACGTCATCGTCTTCCATATTCGATTTCCAACATGTCTCAAACTTGGATCTATTCGAACTTTTCATTACTATGACATTTGTAATTAAATTCGTGGATTATTCTTGGATTAATTTTGGATATGATTCTCAAAACAATCTTTTCCCGGGGAAATGAATTTTTTGTCAAATTTTACGAAGCTTGTTGTTGTTACTTTTTCTGTGTTATTGTTTATTAGAGCCTAAACACGTAACAAGATTTTTAAAAACTACTTTCGGTAATGGTGTACGCGTCAACTAAATCAATTACATAAAATTGGTCAAATGCATTACCAAGTTATTTACTTGTCTTATTCTGTGATAAGTAGTGTCGTCACATCTTAGGGACAGTTAGCGTTTTCTTGTATTCCAGGTATAAGCACCTAAATAGACATCGTACTCCAAGGGGCTATATAAGCTTTTTTTTGGTATTCCAGGTGCCAACCCCTAGACGGATACTGCACTCCCAGGGGCTATATATTTTTCTGGTATTCCATTAGTCGACACCTAAACGGACACCGTTGTCCAAAGAGTTATAGGCTTTTCCTGGTATTCCAGGTGTCGATACCTAAGCGGACACCGTAACCCCAGGTGCTATATAATCTTTTCTGGTATTCGAGTTGTCGACACCTAAATGGACACCATAGCTTCATAATGTCAAAACGTCGTACATTAATGCGTTTTTAACTTTTGCTGTGTGTACAAATGTTGTTTTCTTTCTTTGAATGAAACTTATGTATCGTGTCTTGAAAAGAAATACACTCACCACTGCTATTGATTATTAGTATTCATATGTGCTGACCGCGAAACGTTTGTTTTCTTTTAGGTTCTTTTATTTTATTTCATTCATTAATGGATTCAAATTGTTACACTAGACCTAGGCACTGTGTTAATGCGAACTGTTTTTAAACATGTCACTCAGTTTCTTGATACAGCTAGCACCAGTACCATCTAACCCGAACCCTATTTCATCCATATCGGTCTATACTTGCCCATTGTAAGTAACGTAAGAAAATAGACAACGTAAGTAAAATCTATTGAGTTCATGGTACAGATTCTATGCAAAACTAAGCAGTTGATGTTAATTATAGGGATAATGTATTGTGGTCGGACCAATGTTTTTGGTGCATTTTTCAATGGCCATAGCTATAGACATAAGAGGCAATCTTTTGATGGTAACTGGTAACTAATCCATTTTAACACTGTAAAGCACGCATTCGATATTGTTGTCTCGGGCATTCCATCCATCAATCCATCCATCAGTAGATGCATCCATCGATATATATATATATATATATATATATATATATATATATATATATATATATACATCCATCTATCTCTCTATCCATTTATCGGTTTGTCCCACTTTGACTTCATGCACAAGCACTGTTTCTCTCTCTCTGTTTCTCTCTCTCTGTCTCTCTCTCTGTCTCTGTCTCTCTCTCTGTCTCTCTCTCTCTCTCTCTCTCTCTCTCTCTCTCTCTCTGCATCTATAATATAAAGATACTGTACGAAATACTAATTTGGTTAATGAGCCCCGGTTTAAAGAGTGCTTAGTTTCGTGTGATTATTGGAAATCGGTGCAATGGAAATATTACTTAGTCCAAAATAATTAGCCAATTACTAGGTGCAAACGTCATGTATTGAAGTGTTAGTGTGTTTTCATTATGCCATGGTTCAATAGTAGTGAATTCAGGTCAAAACCGAATGAATGACCTTGGAGTAATAAGGTCCCTATTAAAATTGAGTGGACCATTGGTGGTGTGACTGCAGTGGCAGTATTTGAGGTAAGAAATTGGTAAATTACACAAAGGAATAAATAAGGGTCTTAACAGATACCGTTTATATGGCCATGGTGACAAATGTGATGCAGTGTATTGGTGAAATGTGCCTAGAAACCATCGATTAACTTGCCTAAATTGGTGGAGATAAGTTAGTTTGCTAGGTTAGGGTATAGTCGTATAGTTTATACCGTGTGAACTGCTGGCGGTCCAGAAACGTGCAAAGAGAAACCATGCATATGTGCGGTTGATGTATATTTGGTAGGTTGGAGATCTGTGATCTTGCATTGATTAGATTTGTTTATCGCTCGACAACACGTAACAGTTATTTTGTTATTTCTTCTGTTTTCTGGGCGTGTTTTGTTTGCTTGATTTTCTGGGGGGTGGAGGTCGTTTGACAATTATTTCGCTTTTAAATTAGGCTCAAATATATTTCTTGTAGTCACAATAAGAGCAGAAAGACACACACACACACACACACACACACACACACATACACACACACACATACATACATACATACATACATACATACATACATACATACATACATACATACATACATACATACATACATACATACATACATACATACATACATGCATACATACATACTCAGTTAAATGATTTTCAGTTTCATTTCTCAACGAATCGTTGTAGAGTATCAGTTTTCTTGTAAGTGGTGCTTAGTGGTGTCATTACCATGGGATTAGATTTACAAAATTAGATAACACGTACTTCTGCAGTTGATATCAATAGCATCTTTGATTTTCTTGAGGTATAAACAGTTGTGTCATCAGAAATAGCTCGGTGTTTCACTAAGTGGTATGGAATCAGAGATCATTGTATACAATAGAAATAGAATGCAATCTTACTTTGGATTTTATCAAAATAAATCAAAAGTAATAATGTAATAATTATCAACATTCCTACGCGTACACTAGTAGAAGTCTTAATGTAATATTTTCTTAGAACCTGGAGAGTAATAACAGTTTTAATGTACTATCCTGTTAGAACCTGGAGAGTAATAATAGCTTTAATGTAATATCCTGTTAGAACCTGGAGAGTAATAACAGTTTTAATGTACAGTGCTACTAGAATATGTCCAGTAATGTCTATTTGTATGTACTGTAATAAGTTTTGGGTATACTCCATTTGCATATACATTTCTATTTTAAGGATTTATTTGGTTTGTGATTACGTGCTTGATTAAGAGAAGTTGGCGATGGGTAAATATTCCCCAGCCCTAAGCATTAGCACATTGATAGGGCAAGCGTCACAGAGTACAGTGTTGATGAGATTTCATGATGGCATTGTTTAGTTTCGTTGTGAGTTTAGTGCAGCATAATTAGGCTTTTGGCCATATAATCCCAATTAAAATCTAATTATGTTAATTGATTGTGCGTCTCCAACTGATGTATTTGTGATATAGAGGCTGATACATTGTTCAGAAGGAATTGTTATATTATATTGAGACGCCTATTAGTGTTGCCTTAATGGTACATTTGGTGTAAAGTTACAGGCGAAACTGAATTAAAATCATGACTTGACTCACCGAAGGATAGAGTAGGAAAAGTATTTCCGTGTATTTTGCGTCTGAGTTGTATTTATATTTTCACGACGTGAAGTACTGATGCTGCGTTTCAGAAATATAATTAGAAGCAATGCAATTGTGTGGTTGGTATGCAGTTGTGAAATTAGAACATGTATAGTAATTACTGTATAGTTTAAATTGACTAGGCTATTAGAAACCGCACAATAATACCAGTGATATTTAGTATGCTATTAGAACCTCTACAGTGATACCGGTTTTACTTGATATTGAAACCAGTACATTGATACCAGTCTAAACGCATTATCCAATTAGAATCTCTGCTGTAATACTGGGAACTTTTTGACTATTCAAACCTGTACATTTATACCAGTCTAAACGCATTATCCAATTAGAATCTCTACTGTAATACTGGGATTTTATTTTAACCATTTGAACCTGTACCAGTCTAAACGCATTATCCAACTAAAATCTCTACAGTGATACCAGTTTTATTTACTATTCGAACCTGTACATTAATATTGTAACGCGGGCGCTGGCGAGTTATCAAAGTGTTATTAAGACAATATTGCACAAGGCCTGGTCAGAAGTATTGCGCAACTTGGAAACAACACTTGAAGACCGCCTCCCACTAATTGGCGTTATCTAGGAGATGATCGCTACGGTGTGATATGCCCGGTCAGTGAGTATAGTAATCTGAGATGGTACTTTGAACAAGACAATACACGAGCCCCCGTAAAGATAAAATATGAATTTAATTGAAAATACAATTAAGAAAAGAATGACACTGTGAATTACACTTTCTCTCTTTCTGAATACACTTAGATCAGAAAAATACAAATACTGAAGCTTTAAAATAATGGATACATTCAAAGAATCCAAACACTAATGAAAATAAATGAAGTTAACCGTTAATACTGAGAGTAAATTTCATCAAGGAATCGAATGTTCATTTAACATTGGACTGTTGAGTGATTCAACATGACCTTTTCCGTCGACTGGTTTTTCTTTCTTTTCCCTGCGTGCGTCCGTCTCCAGCTTGCCCTTTGATTGAACTTATTCCACACTCTGACTTCTTATTTCTTTCCTTTTGACTTCTCGCTGATTCTCACTCTTGCCCAAAATAAACTATTGCCTTTGACTTCTCGCTGATGCTTACTCTTGCCAAAGTAAACTATTTTTCCTTTCAAAAGAAAAGGGTAAAACGCCCTAAGTATCTCGCTACTTTCAGAGTTGCGATTGTTCGTCCGTCTTCATGTTCGAACAATCAGATCTTACTATTAGTGTTATCATTCATACGGCTAACAAATTCTATACATGTTTTCAGATCAATAGAGCTATACTGCTAATTATGGACATCAGAATTCGGGAAAGTCATATTCCCGTAAATCGTTACGTAAAGTGAGGCAATATATCATAACACACAAACCATATTTACTAATATGATAAATTCAAATTAATGTAACACTTTCCAATCATAAATGTACGCGGTGGGTTTTCTACACCACCCATTTACCTACGTAAGTATATAAGGAAAAATGCTAATTCAGAATTCAAAATACATTATTAAATCACTGTAAAACCGACTATCCATACAAAATATGAACACATCATGCATCTGTAACAAAGCAACATATCAAAGTACGTTATTAAATCAATGTAATACTGAACTAGTTGTAGCGTAGTATCGATACATTATGCATCTAAGCCAAAGATAAACAGCATATACATTACATCATAATAAAGGTGAATTTGAGTTAAATACCTTGTGTTTCTGACGTGCTTCTACCGTTTGATTTCCCGGCGGACTTTCCTGAGCTTATTATTACGAAGGCACTGCTGTAAAATTACCCCCGGAGCCTTTATTCCGGAATTAATGATAGTAGTTCAACACGGCTTTCTTGAAAAGCGCCTTCCAGAAGACTGATTTAAACTCATTAGCTCAGAGAATATATTTCCCAATTCTGGGTTTCGACCGAACCCTCTGTCCTGTACATTTGACCAATCGGCATAAACGCTATTTTTGCAGACCTTTTGAAAACCGTCTATCAAGATGCCAAAAATGCCACTTAGGATCGAAATGTCACCTTATTGTTTGTCTTAATCATTTTGTCAGCTTGTACGTGGAAAATTCATATTTTTACGCGTGTCAAACACTCAGTCCGTTTTCACTCTAATTATTGTAACAGTCTGACCAAGTTAAGAAAACATTCTTTCCGTTCAACTCTATTCCAAGACAGTTGATTGTCGGCTAGCCTACGAATAATTACTGGATGTCACTGACGAAAAATTTGGCACTTGACAAATATTATTACTAGTCTAAACAGATTATCCAAAATAGAATCTCTACAGTAATACCAGTTTTATTTAGTATTTGAACCTGTTCATTTCTACCAGTCTAAACGCTTTATCCAGTTAAAATTTCCACAGTAATACCGATTGTTTTTTTACTATTTGAACCTGTACATTTATACTAGTCTAAACGCATTGTCCAATCTGAATTTCTACAGTAATACTGTTTTTAATTACTATTTGAACCTGTACATTTATATTAGTCTAAACTCATTGTCCAATCTGAATTTCTACAGTAATACTGTTTTTAATTACTATTTCAACCTGTACATTTATACTAGTCTAAACGCATTGTCAAATCTGAATTTCTACAGTAATACTGTTTTAAATTACTATTTGAACCTGTACATTTATACTAGTCTAAACGCATTATCCAATTAGAGTCTATACAGTTTTACCATATGACGACCATTTCTATGGACCTTAACCTTAGAATCTCTGCGGTAATACCAGATGACCTACATTAATTCAGATTATCATGGGTAGATGAAAATAATTTAATAATCAAATATTACAAATTACAACTAATTGACTCATTTGCCGTGAATGAGTGCCTTTTATCTGTAGAAATATAATTATATTGAAACTTACAGGCTTGCTAATCCTTTAAATTTGTCATGGTTTCCCAAAATAACCATATTTAAAAATCGTTCCGAAATCTGTTTCTTTATGATTATATGGGTAATGAAAAGGGCCAGTAGTGTAATAAACATTGTCTAACAATGTAATATTTAATTCTGAAAGTGACATTTTAGTGTAAACATGCACTCAAGGACTACTGTTGATCGCATCAAACAATGTGGCATCAATTCGCATTAATCATTCTGTTTTGAAAAATGATTTTGTCCTTATACAATGTTCTGCTTATTCGGATGGAAGCTTTTTCTTTGGTTTATAGTTTGTAAAAAGTACACTCTACTTTTAATAGTTTGTGTCTATAATGTATGCACAAATAAAAAAATCTTGCACCGTCTGTCGGAATGAACTAAATTAATCGCTCTTCTTTCAATCTAAATTCTAATTTCCTCGCCAAGGCTCGCATAAGCTGTACAGTATTCAACTCGTTTCATAAATTCGATATTAAATCACTACCCATTTGAGATCCTCTATATAAGACGTGGAAGGGTGGATTTCATATTGGTATAAAAGACGTGGATGTGGGACGGTCATTTTTTTTATCTATATGATGTAAAAGGGGAACCTATTCATATATAATAAGTGGACGAAGGGGGTGGGGTCGGAGGGTTTGCTTTATATTTTTCTTACATGACGTGAAAGTGGGCCATGATTGTCGAAATGAGGTTGAATAAGGGTTTCATATTTTGGCTTAAAATCAACCTTAATTTTTATGAGTTCCATGTAATATTTAGGTAAAAATTGTCACCATTTATAAATAAAACCCCATATGTACTTTGGCCCAAACGGATTTCGGTCTTGAAAGGTTCTTCTGTATTAGTAACGACGACATTCGCTACTTAAATGGGTCCAAATTTATCTTCTTTTCATGAGAGTGAAATGTCTGGTGAAAACAGCAACCAGGGGGACTGTTAACACGTTTCAGTCAAGCATTTAGATTTAGCGGCGAAATGACATTCACTTGTCAGCAGTGTTGTATAGTAAGAAGTTATTAATCTGTTAAAGCCCCAATGCCGCCGTTACGTGCAAAAATGTCGTTTATACCATATCATCTGAATAATACAGCATTTTGAAAGATATTGGGCTAAACATAGTTGGGTTCCATTACACTCCTATAATATTGACGTTTCATCACATTATGAGTGGTGTAATTTCTCTCTCGAACTGAGAAACCCGGCCATTTTTCATAGCGTATTAATTAATCAAATGTTGATCGGCGGAACCCGTGAGTAAACTGATTTGAAGTGAAAACGGGAAATCAAGATCTGATGATATCACCACTGTAAACATAAAAAGCCAACACAACGCTATACTGGACTGTTTTCAGCCCAAGTTAGCCCTTCAAATTATTCAAGTATCCCAGCTGAACACCAATAATCGCCCGAGTATTTTTTTTGTGTGTCTAATGCACGCTTTTTGTTTTATATCAAATCCGCTTTAAAAATCTAGCTTATGTCTCTTTATTACTTATTTAATCAATTAGTGAACCATGTAGGCAATTTATGGAGTGTATCACATCACTACGTTGGAGCACCCCAGAAAAAGAATGGAATTACGAGCGACTTTGTTCACTGAATCATGGAGCGACATCTCTTAATTATAAGATGAATATGTGAACGTCGTATAGACCTAACATCATGAATATTTCAAAAAACGCTTAATGTCAAATATTTTTTTAACAAATCATTTCCTTCCTTTTAATCTCTACTTCTGAAGAAAAAATGGCGAAATTTACGATGAGCGGCTGCATTATTTGAAATATAAAATTGTCATTATAATCAATTTCTTCAAAAAGTACCCAGTAATTGCAATTGATTATACATTCTGAAAAAAAGTATTGCAATGTCATAATTATATTTAAATTACAGTTACTACTTGTCAACGTTATCCCTTGAACGGAGAAACCATGCATCTTTCACACGAATTGATTAAAAGTTGATCGGCGACACCCTGCAACATCATCATTGTAGACATAAGAATCCAACACCACGCAATGTTGAATTGTCTTCAGTCTAGGTTCACCCGTCAAATTATTTAAACGTCCTAGCTGATCACCAACGATCAACTGAGCCTTACTTTATCTAATTCGTCCTTTCTCTTATGAGATTAACTTAAAAAATCTGGCCTGCCTCACTTAATTTCCTCTCGAATCAATTTGTGCGCCAATTGTGAACGTTGTTGTCATTAGATTAGACACTAACGGAATTTGTCCAATGTATCACATCATTGCTTTTGGAGCACCCAAGATAGAGAACAGAATTAGAGCAACTTCGTTGACTCAATTAATCTTACTTACTCCAATCTGAGCATTTGAACGTCGTTTATACCTAATATCTTGATAATATCAAAAGACGTTTAATGTCAGGCATTTGAAATAAATAATTCTTATCATAATCCATTCTTTCAAAACAGTAACCAACAATTGTAATTGTAATCTGAAAAAGTAATGCAAAAATTTAATTACTTTTAAATTACAATTATTATTTGTTATAATTACAAAACAACGTACACGATTCGAATAACGGAAATAAAAAGGACAGAAAGAACTGTTTAAAGATTTGGTGAAATTAGTTTCACATTGTTGCATTAATTTGGTACGTTGAACTCTTAGTACGAAGAACGTTATTTTGTACGAAAGGCTAACTAACCAATAAGAACTGTAAGTTGTAACAGACTGAACAGAAGTCATATTTTTATTGTACCTAATACAGCTCCGACGGTCTAGTAGTGAGAGCGTCCACCTTGGATGCGGAATGTTGCGGATTTGAACCCCACACGATTCATACCAAAGACTTCTCTCACATTGGTACTAACAGTTGCCTCGCATGGCGCTCAGCACCAAGAGGTTAGAGTTGGGATTGATCGGCCTTGAGTAAATATAATGTGACATGATGGGACATAATGAAACATGTCTGCGGATTGATGTCCCAGTAATAGACATCACGATCAACTGTCACACTGCAGGCATGTAGCGATATTTTTTCTTCTCCAAAGCTAAGTTAAAATGTAAAACAACTACACACACACACACACACACACACACACACACACACACACACACACAGAGTGTGAAAGAGTAAATTATAATTATTACTTGTAATAATTTTAAACACTACTATAATTCCAAGTTTGTAAGATATTGCCAAGATGATTATCCCACCACCAGCACCACCAAGACTTGCAGTTGTCAAGGTATTGAGTCAGCGCTAAATTCACGATCTGCAGCATGCAGTCATTATCTCCAGTTTTCACGAAGTGTTCCTTTATTTAAATAAATAAACACCACCACCCACGCACGTCGTTCATAATATTGATTGACAACGTATATTAATATTGAATACTGATTTATATAAGTTATAAAACTGACTGTATTGATTTCGGCTATCTTTCTCACTGTGCGGAAGGATAATTTCTGTATTTGTTGTCATATATAGGTATTTTTCCCGTATCGAATTCATTAAGGTTGGGCTTGACGGAACAGCAAAGGAGAAATAAAGACGGTATAGCTATATCAACAACGGATCCCAATTTTCCTCTAGTGTCCGATAGGTCAAATATGAGGCCACTACGAACGAGCTAAGAACCGTATAAAAAATAATTGGGGGGTGATGTACTGATGTAGTGTAAAACATGTTTAGAGGTGAAGTAATCGAACATTATGTATGTGCGTGCGTGTGTATGTGTGTGTGTCTGTCTGTCTGTATGTGTAAGGTGCCCTATGTGTAGACGGCCATGTAATAGAATCTACGCTCCACACCGTTCATCTCCAACCAACCACCATTTCAAAATTGCACATACGTGACTAAACGTACCCATACTTCTTCTGTTCACTTTATCAGTACTTATCTATTACTGTATACACAACACAAGTAGTCTTTCTATTTCGTTTCTGAGAATTGTTTCTTTATCGTGTGAGATCTGTCCACTTATAGATAGTACCTTGGTACTATCAGCCAAATTTGCAACGTCATTATGTAACATGTACGAAAAAAGCAGTACACGTCGTCGTGAATTTCAGTTTGCTGCGACATATTCATTTTTTGCTTTATTTTCTTTGAATGTTCTTCCACATTTTAATTTTTTTTTTAAAAACCTCATTGATTCGTGTCGTACAGCTTTAATGTGCGACATATTTGAGAAGCACGTAAACATTGTATTTATGTTCAAACCATGATGGGCTTAAATTTCTTCATTTCAAACTTATGTAAACAAAAATAACTGCCGCCATTCTTGAATATAAATTTATACTAACTTTAGTGGCATTACCCAAGCCTAGTTGCTCGCATTTTTTCTTTCTTCCACCAAATTCTGTTTTATAAGGAAATGTATCTGTTCTCTCGCTGCTTTATAAAGGCAGAGAATATGAAGCAGTTTACTGGGAGAGTGCAGGTTCAAAAACAAGCCGAAGCCATCTCATTTCTGCAGTCACAGTGTGACCGTCAGAAAAGCACCGATTACCCATTTCTCGGCATCATATAGCCAATATTTTTTTTTAAAAAAACGCCTGAGTGTTGTATTTGTGTTAAGTTTTATAGCTCAAATGTACAAAAGAACAAATGAACTTATATAGTTAGGTTATTTTCCGTCGTGCCTTGTCCATCATGTCCCATTGATTACAGCTTCCGTTAACAACATACTGCACATAATCTAACTTAATTAAGAAGAGTTTTACAATATGTACAAATCATGCAGATTCTTCTTCACACACACATACATACACACAAAGACACACACACGCACGCACGCATGCACACACACATACAACACACACACACACACACACATGATACCGATCCGCTGTACATTGTTGCTTTTTACAGTATATTCAAACATCTAAATCAGACATATTTGACAAAACATATCCTGCTGGGCTTTCAAAAGTGAACAAATGCTGTCATTATTAACATTAGACAAAACGTTTTAAGATTAATTCCAGAAATTGCTCACGACAAACAGACTGAAAATTTACAAAAGATTTCAATTCACCATCATATATGGCCGCAGTTAATAAAAATGGAAAACCCTTTAAACGACTTCTTCCCTAAAACTACTAAACTGGTTTTTATCAAACGTTTTTGTTAGTAGATTCGACACTAATGGAATTTGTCGACTGCATCTAATCATTACTTTTGTAGCACGCCAGATAGAGAACAGAATTAGAGCAACTTCGCTGACTCAATTAAGGAGCACCACCTCGTAATTTTAAACTGAACGTTGTTTATACCTAATATCTTGATGATTTCAAAGGCGCTTAATGTAGGTATTTTTCAGCAACCATTTTTTTTCCATCCAAACTTTCGATTTGAAAAACGGTTAAATTTATGATGAGTGGCGGTATTGGGTGGTTAAGTAATTGATCACTTTAAATATGCAATTGTTATCATAATCAATTCATTCAAAACAATAACTAACTATTCTAATTGACTATAAATTCTGAAAACGCAATGTAAAGTTCTAATTTCTTTTAAATTACAATTATTATATCTGTCATAGTTACAATATCAACGTATAACATAACAGCACGATTCGAATAACGGCAATAAAACAGGACCAAAAAAAATATTAACTTTTTAAAGATTTGTTGAGATTAGTTTTACAATGTTGCATCAATTTGGTACATCTAACTCATAGTACGAAGAACGTTATCCTGTACGAAACGCGAACTAATCAATAAGAAGTGTACGATTTAAAAGACTGAACAGAAGTAATAAAATTGTACTCCAATACCGCTTCGACGGTCTAGTGGTGAGAACGACCACCTTGTATGCGGAATTGCGGGTTCGAACCCCAGCCGAGTCATACCAAAGACTTCTTAAATTAGTACTAGCAGATGCCTCGCATGGCGCTC
>JAQISU010000106.1:3675000-3997500 GCA_029339505.1 Unio delphinus
CGGACAGAAAATGTGGAAATATAATATGCATAATTTTTGACATTTGTAAAATCAAATGCATCAATGTTTATATTATAAGTTAACATGACACCACACGTATTAATGACTTGACCTTGAGAAATGACAGACTATAGTATGCAGTACGCTATCTGTATCATTTATTTGCATTCGTCTTAATTTCTTAAACAGCTTCAGAACTAAAGCCTGGGTACAAGAACTGAATGCTTTAACATTTAAGATAGAACCATGAAAGTAGTATATGAAACACTGTCATTTAAGCTTTTTCAGTTTCATCTCTCGAAATATGAGTTTAAGTTCAAGACTTAGCAAGAAATATATGCATATTGGCATGTGACCGTAACGTTGCAGCTTAGGTCATGAAGAAGACGCAAAAAGGAAAGATGTAAAGCTATACAGTGTGGATGACACTACATTTAATGACGAAGTCAAGGCTTTAAAATTTCACAAGAAAGATGGCTGCATCTTATTAATATCAGATGACGCTCATTACTCTAATTAATATTAACTTCGGTAGTTTAAAATAACTAGGAATCAAATATCACAAATTACAACTCATTGACTCATCTGCCGTGAATAAGTGCCTTTCATCTGTCTAAATGTAATTATAGTGAACTTAATGGCTTGCTAAAATTTCAAGATGTAAAACCATCGATGACGCTGCTTTTAGTGACTTTAAGTTGGAGCTTAATATTTCACAAGAAAGATGAGTGTACCTTAACTATGAAAATAGGAAGTTGATAGCGGTACAAAAACATCTTCCAAAAATATGTTATTTTCATTACTTGAACAGCTTCAAAACAAAAGCCTAACCATGTGAAATAACACTAAACTGTACTTGAACAGCTTCTAAACTACAGTCTAACAATGTAAAATAACAATAGTCTTTATTTGAACAACTTCTGTACTACAGCCTAACCATGCACAAAAACACTGGTCTTTACTTAGGCAGCTTCTAAACTACAGCCGAACAATGTGAAATAATACTGGACTGTACTTATACAGCTTCTAAAATACAGTATAACCATGTACAATAATACTAGTCTTTACTTGAACAGCTTCTAAACTACATCATAACCATGCAAAATAACATTGATCTTTACTTAAACAGCTTCTAAATTACAGCCTAACCATGTAAAATACCACTGGCATTTACTTAAACAGCTTCTGAATTACATCATAACCATGCAAAATAACACGGATCTTTACTTAAACAGCTTCTAAACTACAGTGTGACTATGTAAAATAACACTGGTCTTTACATGAACAGTTTATAAACTACAGCGCGACCATGCAAAATAACACTGGTCTTTACTTAGACAGCTTCTGAACTACATACATCCTAACCATATACAATAAAACTGGTCATTATTTGAACAGCGTCTAAACTACAGCCTAACCATGTAAAATAACACTGGTCTTTCCTGAAACAGTTTCTGAACTAAAGTCTAACCATGTAAAATAACACTGGTCTTTACTTGGACAGCTTCTGAACTACATCCTAACCTTGTAAAAAAAACACTGGTCTTTCCAATTGGATCATA
The DNA here is from genome assembly GCA_029339505.1 of Unio delphinus. NCBI lineage: Eukaryota > Metazoa > Mollusca > Bivalvia > Unionida > Unionidae > Unio > Unio delphinus. Next base: position 3,676,563 of record JAQISU010000106.1, read on the forward strand.
AACGTTTGTTATGTGACATGACATTTAATCAGGAGAATACATTTGTGTATCTAGCTATCCTTGAAAATGTGTGAGCAAGAGGCTAGACATAAACCTATATATTGTTGATCTGTGATCTAATTCGTGATGCAATACTATAAAAAAAAAAAAATCATATATCCATTAGCTGTGATTTTATAAGGGATAACATTTAATTCCATTATTTTATTTTATTTAACATAATAACTTCTTGCGAAATGTTTGGACACACATACAATGATATTGACCTGGGAACTGAGACCTGGGCTTTTTAGATAGGTCCATGAAAAAGCCAAATGACAAAATCAAGCAATGATGTGCAGCTCGACCAATCTTTATGCGTATTACTTTATTTAAACGCTAACAAATTACAAATGCAGAGTAATGTCCACTTCTAACATAAAAATGAGAACCGTGAAAGTGGAAAATTGTCCACCCCTTGATTTACATGTGTCTAAAGGTTTTCGACTCTCATACCACTACTTCTATCGGATTCAGAGTTACATTTAGCACACTAAATGTAACTTCAATGTGTGACGTTAACCTTCAAGAAATAACGGCAACGATCGATCTATTTACTTTTACAAAGCATCATCCAGTCTTTACATGTATGTCATTTTCAGTAAAACTTTCAGACACAAGTAAGGGTCTGTACTGGGATGTATCTAATTTTGTTTCTCATGCCCTTCAAACAGATACATAGTTTCAGCAGATTCCAAGTGATGACCCAAGAACAAGTCTCCTTCCTTAGGTTCTGTCCTGGAAATTTGTCTGAATTTTTTTTTTCTCATGTCGGTCAACACTTATTTGGTTAGAAACTGTGGATCCCAACTTTTTCCATGCTTTAACTCATTTGCAAGTCAACAACCTAAGGGTCATGACCCATGGTCTGTGTTGGATATACTAGTTTGTCTAGTTCTGCTTCATGACCTCTGACCCAGAAATAATTATTGATTTGGGGATCACAAAAGTTTCCAAGTTTTGACCAAAAAAAGCATACAAAACAGAGACGGTACATGGCAGAGCCTAGAGAAGGTAACACCAAAACCCAATGCATTGGTCTTAAGAGGACACAAACTAACTTTCAGATTTCATCGTAAAATACTTAAAATATTTAGACTTTGTTGTACAAAACAAATATCCTAGACAATGATCCTACTCAATAGTCTTAATTAAAACTTTGACACCACTGTCCACATCAAGATAAAAAACCCTTTAATAACAAAATTTCTGAGAAATTTGATTTGCAATATACGCTGATCAGATGGTGGGACATGAACCTGCAGCCTTCTGTTCACGTGTTTAAGTGCCTTAAGCGCTGACTCACCACAACTCACTTGAAGCAGGTATCAATGGTTTCCAAGTTAAGACTCCAGAAGAAGGGTCTCGGACGGTAAGGACAAGCCGCGCACTCCATGACAACTGTATAAGTTAGCAGCACATGTAACGTCAAGTAAGTCACAAAAAACTTCAAGGATCGGACTATAAACGGTGTATAAGTCATAAAGCAGGGCAAATCCCCATGGGCTGTAAGTGATCCCATTGACAATGCATCTTCCTTAGCCAAGGTTCCAATAACCCTATCTACACCTTGGCATATCGAGCAGATATTTGTGCTTCGGCTCTATAAATTTCACTAGATGTGGCGGCAAGCCACCGAATCCAGTCACAAGAACTTGCTCAAATGCGTAATCGAGACAAAGTGAGAAAACAATTTAAATGGACTGGTAAATAAGCAATTTACCTGTGCCGGTCAGTGTTTGCACAAGTACCTGTTAAACCTAGTAAGTATCCTTTCTAGGTCAAATTACCACCACCGTTTTCAGCCGATGTACAATGTATCACACTATTAGTTGGCATTACATACTAATGGCGGCAACACATGAAATCTAAAAGTGTGTGTGTGTGTGTGTGTGTGTGTGTGTGTGTGTGAGAGAGAGAGAGAGAGAGAGAGAGAGAGAGAGAGAGAGAGAGAGAGAGAGAGTAATATTTTATAACTATCCCGCATGCTCACAATAATAAATTGCTCACTGATCCTGCCAAAATTTATTTAGAATCAGTTCAGTTTCTAATTCGACATTTATTATTTATTGGCGATAGCTAAAATAATAATTACTATATTTCATCAAGAAGACTAACGAAACGTTGAGAGTCCATTTTCACGCTTTTGTAAGACTCTTTTGTTCCAAAAAGCTACAATTTGCTTTGCATCTGAGGAACCAAATTTTTGTTTTTATATCCCATATATAGTTGCAATTATGTAAGGGTAATGTGTACTGAGTAATTCCAGGGATAATTTAGGAACGTTTTTACGCCCATTAGGTACCCATATAAAGTATACCAGATTAATTCCATGTGCACAATTACTAATTTGAGATCAATCATACTAATTTATTGGATGATTGGTTTAAAACCCGTCTATAAATGATTAATTAATGCACTTTTGTCAAGTAATATTTTTTACATACGTGCTTCAACAGGTTTGTAGCCTCATCTGGTAGGGGAAGACATTTAGTTTACTCTGGTCTTATCCTTCATCTTGCCTCACAAGTCTAATTTCGTCATCATATAATTTCTCAAACTGAATTTGTGAAAATCATGGGTATTTCAACATGTTATTGGTTATAAACATTTACTTTTAAAACAAACATAGCAGCTATGATTTTTTTTTCACTATCAAGGGCAAAGGTCTAAAGGATAAAAATAGGCAATTACCTACTTGATTGATTAGATTTCGTTGAATGCCAGTGATGACATTAGTTCGAAATAGCCAACAGAGGGATCTTTTATTATTTTGTATATATCTTGCTCCTGTACATAACATGTCATTTCTTAAAATAAGATACATTTAAAAGGAAGTACAAAAAAGATATTAAGTTGTAATCGCTTTTAGAAAGATAATAGCTTAACAAGAAATAAAGTGCACTTGAGGACCATCTTGAGTGAAGTTCACAGTGTACTTGTGTACCCTGTTGATACTACTGTGATATCTTCTTTTAAACCGAGATAAAGTTATGGTTTATTTGCAAATACAGCAAGCAGAGTAAACTAAGGCAAATCTACAATGTAATGTAGGATCTGTATCTTAATAGGTAGTGATTAGGTAGCATTATTAGGAGACGTCATCCTAAATATATCACGGTACAAACTAAAGGCATGAAATAATAGTGTACCTATTTTATATTTAAATCCTGCCTTAATAATGAGATAAAAGAATCATCCTCATGAAAAATTCAGTAGAAAGTTTGAAAAATACAGAAATCAAATGAAAAGTGAAACATTTACATTTGATGACGGAATATTTTGATGTATAAAAATCTAAGCACACGCTCTATTTGTTGTATGTTTGATTATATTATTATTATTATTATTATTATTATTATTATTATTATTATTATTATTATATAAATAACCTCAATCTGATTGGTTCCGGACTCGGCAGTCCATGAGCATCTGTAAATGTTATGAGAGAGAAATTATGAGAGAGAGAGAGAGAGAGAGAGAGAGAGAGAGAGAGAGAGAGAGAGAGAGAGGCTAAGTCTTCTACGGAATCGAATATATTGGTTTTTAAACTGAATCAGCAGGCAATGGCACACTGGTCTTACAGGAAATGTATCGTCCGCGTTAGATGATAGGTGATATGTGATAGGTGGGTGCTTGCATGAACCTTTGTTCCATATAATTTATTGTGTCGTATCAATTAATGTCGTGAGAAAGAAACGAATCAAATGCAAGCACTATGGATTTTATGTAATATTGACGGGTATTATATAAATCTCCACTTAATCGGAATGTAGCTTCCTGAAGCTGGGATATTATATATTAACGTATACAACGTACTCTCAAGCACATGTACAGTGAGTCACCATCAGGTGTTATTTAAACAATCTACATGAAAGAAAACGCCACAATCAAGTCGAATGGGAACCGCCGTTGTATAATGATGTTCACGATAAAATGATATTCACAATCTCAAGTACCATGTTGCAGGTGACGATTCCATTATCAGCTTACGTTTCACTAGTAAGGTTCTCACGACAATAGGGAAGTTGCGAAACTGAGATGTATTGGTCTTTATATTTTTGTTTCTCTTGGATTGTTTTTTTTTACAAACATGTATAGTGGTACGAGACCATTAAACAGCACACTTATATTACATTATCTGTTTCAATTAATGTATAATTGTTTGTCAGTTTTCAAGTATGTCATACGTTTAACAGAAAAGCAACAAGGTGGATATCAGAAGATAGGGAACATTTGCTTTCAAGTTTAGATCAGTTCAAAACGTAGACAAAACATATATCTTGCAAAACAATACGCAAGACAATCAAACAAAAATGTGGATTAGTTGATTTAAAACTTAAAATATAAAACAATAGCATGCACTGCTTTAGAACAGATATTGAATTACATAATAAATATGCAGCTCCTATTGTCTCAGCGGTTAGAACGTCCGCATCAGATGCGGGAGGTCGCGGTTTTTAAACCCGTTAGAATCATATCAAAGATTTATAAAAGCAGCTGTATGGCTAGGCGTTCAGCATTAAGAGGTTAGTGTTAAGATTGGTCTCGCCGATGTCAAGATTATGTGACAAGGCAGGACTTGATGCTTCAAGTATGCAGCATCATTATACACTAAATATAAGGACGATTAAGGGGGGAGAGGGGCGGCCCTCTAGTTTAAAATTTCATCATGTGTAAAGAATTCATAAATTCAGGAAGTTAAATTATAGTGGTTCAACAAAACTAGAACATAATTTATGAGAAAAAAAATATTATTTAAAATAGTACATGTTGGTTTAATATATAAAGATATTTTAATGCAACTATAGCAATGGTTAAATCTAAACTTTAACATAAAAAGAAATCATTAAAACCTTTGGCATAATTTATGAAAGGTTATACATCCCTGGAAATACATACGCCTTTTGTTAATAGGCTTCTTGTTAGGCTTGTTGATAACGCCTCAAAAGAGGCCATGAAGCATAAATTATACCTTGATATTTTACATATTTTAAATAACGTACAAAAAAACAGCCTTTAACAAATCGATCCCTAGATTCTAGCTGCTTATACAAATATATATTAGTTGAGATACAAACTAAGCGTCGCAACATAAAATAATATATGATGGATTATAAGCGTGTTTAACTAAAGAATAAACGTGAAGTTTACACAGCAAGCCATGAAAAGATTTCCTTGCAAATGAGTTTATGTTCGTTACGGTGATAACCATTGTCGGAGAGACGCTGTTGAAATACAAACATACAAAAAGACAACAATGGATAAAACTATTTTTTGACAATAATATTTCTCTATTGTTGAGAAAAAGTTAAACCTAAAATGCAGTTGTTGTATTAGATGTTTCGGTTACCATCTTCAAAATGTGAAAACCTGAAAATATATAGTTTTCTGTGGGAAAATAATATTACAAAATACAAATTTAGGATTTCTTGGAAAAGTAAAATATAAACTATTTAAAAATTATTCAGACAAAATAAAAGTTACTAAATATCAACGTTTAACAGAATATTCAAGACTCAAACTTAAAAGCACTTTACTTAAAATGAACTACACATGTGCTGACCTTTTTGCCATACTTAGCTGACAGATGCAACAATATTCTTCACCGATTAATATACATGACACCAGATAAAAGTGTGTTTGAACCTGCGAAAACTAAACCCTCTGCTCGAAGATTACAGTTAAAGTACACGCATTGTCCTTGTCTACAGCAAGAAAGGTTGTCTTGCCCAAAGAAAACTAAACTTGAGCTTGGAGGATTTTTTTAGGTTTATAATACATCTGAGACAATGAAGAATACTCTTTAGTAAGAGGCAAAGGTTTGCATTCCAAAGATAATTGGGTAAACATACATTAATTAAATGGAAGAAACTGACTATTTATTTCAACTCCATTAGTATCATAAATGTTTCTAACAAGACCCCAATTGATCATTAGCTTCCAAAACTGACTCCGATACAGTGAAATTCAGTTTGGTTAAGTTTCAATTCAATTCAATTCATTTCAATTCAATTCAATTCTGTGCTCTATTAATGCAGCGCTGTCTAAGCTTTTTGACACCATGGGCCACTGAAAATTGTTCTTGAATCCGAGGGCTTAAAGCAATGTCTACATAAGTTATTCACTATTGTTTACCTAGTTAAGAAGCTATACTATGAAAATAGGCCATTGATTCGTTTTTCATAAATGCACACAAAAAAATTGCTTGAGCTTGGCAGGCCATTTCTCAGGTTGGACAGCACTGTCTTTAGGATTTAATTTGTGTGGAGACCATGTGACAGAAAATGGCTGATGAAACTCCTATGTTTTTCTGTATTTACAGACACAGATGTATTTGTTTCAAAGTTCTTAAAACATAAGTTGGTCAGAAGTTCCAATTAAGTTAGATTAGATGGTACGTTTCATCTTACACAAAGACTTTATTGTGACTATATTGTTTTCTCCCTCAAATTATTTAGTCAGCTGTAATTTGATCTGTTTTGGAACATCAAAATAGCCATTACTAATTTTTGTTTATTAATTCCCTTCAAAATTTCTGTTATTCAATAACCATGCATAATAGGATTAGAATTACACATGTAAAACAAGATAACAAATTTATTTAATCATGTAGAAACTGGTGAAGCCAATCATTTTATCATGAAAGCAATTTGTTGGATATTGTTATTACTTTGGTCTTTCAGTGAAAGGTCTTTTGCACACAAAGTTTACGATTTCAGGCATCTCACGTGTCTGGAAATAATATTGTGAGTAATATAAAGTTATAAGAAATAACATCGTTTTTTTGTTAAAGTCAAAGCAGCGGCGTAGCAAGAACCCCCTCCTGCTGTAAAACTCCATTTTGTGGCCAACTATTAAACAAGTTGTTTGATGTGATTCCCCGACGACCAAGTAATTGTGGGATTGCTTGGCGGGCGCTACGTTTATGTGTATTACTATATCACTAATAATGATAGGCAGATGGCGGAACCCCATTTTCAGAGTAGATAAATCTGACTGAAACGGGAATTTTAAATATATAATCCACTTCTATTTTTGGAATGAAAATACCGTATATCGCCAAATTTAAAACAGCTTGATAATTCTCGGATCTAGTAATGAACCTCATGTCGCAAAAGCGGTATTAAGGTTTTATCAAAATGTGATGATTCTTGTAATGTATTTAAATATGTTGTTCTGCATGCCTTTTTAGTTACTCAACTCGATTATTTTCATTGCTAAACAATCGGATTAAACTCAGATCTCCACTGCCCTACGTGAAAATCTGACTGCCGAGTGTTGGTCATGTTCTGGTGACCCTTGAATTTGCGAATGGAGCTTTCAAAACTCAGAAAGTTAATCAAATCGTTTGTCACATATGGATGCTCTTCCGTCTACTCTTAACGGTTATGGTAATAACATAGGTCACCAGAAAATGACCCCTAAGCGGTCGCTGTCAGATCTTCACGAGGGACATTCGATATATGATTTTAATAAACTTCCAGTGCTATATACGAGATCCTTGACATTGGTATTATTTTTTGAAATATTGTTTAGTGTTCAGCAAATACAGTAAAGTAACATATCGCTTACTTGGTTCATCCAAAGTGTTTCTCCTAACCACTTGGAATTCTCATATTTTACCCATTTTCCATACCACCATCCCATTTTCGTTTGACATTTAATAAAACTGTATCTTGTTGACGCGAAGTTTCACGCATCAGAATTTATTTACTATATCCCACGTTTTTCAAAGAGTTTGATAACAATCAATATTATTTTGTATTATAATTGGACACAATTGGGCCATTTAGCCAAAACTCGGAAAACACATTGACGGAGATTATGCAAAAAAGCCATGCTATGTTCCAGTTAACTGTAATTTGTAAACAAACTGCTTTCAATTTAAACATTTCATTTTTACAGATGCTGCGGCTGGTGCAAGTTTTTATACGGCTTGGTAACCGAGTCCGTAATCATAACCTTGACCTTTATCCACGCACTCGCAACAGCTTTGGGGGTATTGATAAATCGAAGAATTATAACAGGTAAGTAGACGAAAACAAAATTGAGAGGTTGTGATGTATAATAAATAGCACGTGTGTTTGAGCAGTATTTGGTTGTACTACGCTAAATAGGATGGAAGTTTAAAATAAAAATGCAGATCATGTTCAATCATCAGACGCATCGCTCGATTTAAATGTAAAGCGAGTAGTGAACTTCGCTTCACCCTCGAGATCCAATGGTTTAAACAAAATAATTTCTGAATGTGACGATTTTACCCCAACCCCTTGTGTGTAGGTATAAGTTACTATTTTACTATAACTTGTGATTCTGACTGGCCTTGTACATGTATAAATTTGATGTCTGCATGACCCAGCTGTGATGTTCGAATTGTTCTAAGTTAGCTCATCCCCTTACGTAAGATGGTCTTTGTTAGCTCTCGAGGGGAGAGGAGACTGTGTCCATCGCGGACGGGTGACGTAACCACATCAAAGGACAGGACAGCGTCAAATAAGAAGACTGTAACAATTGATAGACACACAGACAGACATTCGGATGATTGACAGTCGAACGACTGACCAGAGTCGATCGCCCTCCAATCGAAATGCGCTGAGGGTAGGCATTTGATTGGAATCTGCGATAATAATTCATGTTTAGTAAGAATTCGTCAGTTGCTACAAGAATTGAGAAGAGAGTAGAACTCCGTACGACCAGACGAAAATTGGTGGCAGACTCAGATTTTAGAAATCAAGGGAATCTTAAGATAGCTTCAAAGGAAGCTTTCGAGTGACGTTGAGAGAATTTCGGGTGACGTTGAGAGAATTTCGGGTAACGTTGAAGAGAATTCCGGGGAAATTTCGGGTGACGTTGAGAGAATTCCGGGGAAATTTCGGGTGACGTTGAGAAATTTCGGGTGACGTTGAGAGAATTCCGGGTGAGGTTGAGAGAATTCCGGGGGAATTCCGGATGACGTGGAAAGAATTCCGAGGGAATTTGAGAGATACCGAGTGAATTTCGGGTGACCTCAAGAGATACCGTAGAAAAGGAAACGGAAGTAGAGATAGAAGAGGAAACGGAAGTAGAGATAGAAGAGGAAACGGAAGTAGAGGAATCGGAAGGAGAGAAAGACGAAAGGAGACTTATTTAGATGAGTAACACTCAAGAAGGGAAAATATTCCTCACACTGAAATCAAATGATGATCTAGGGATCATTGGGTCAAGAGTGACATTGATTGCTTAATATCTTTAAAATTTTCATTTATTAAATTGTTGTTTAAATTTCATCTTTGTATTTCTTTTAATTTAACTGTCGGCATTGCTGACTGGGGGCTCGTAGCCTTATATAATATATTGTCCAGAAGTAAACATTCTGAATGCGGACCAGGGGAACTTCCTCATAATTCTTGAACGTCTATGGGAAGAACCCCACCCCTACTAGACGACACTTCACACTGAAGCTGTTTTGTGTGCAAAGCAGCCTCAAAGGGTCCAGTAAAGTTGAATTTAGTTGGCATATACGTATCGATATTTCACATGCATTTTGACTGTTTATTTTTTCACTTGTGATAACGTTTCTGTCAAAAACACAATCCACCTGGGTGGCACTTGAATCTTAATACCTGACTGCGTCCCTGTAAAACACCGATCTGCAAGTAATCAAGGAAAAAGACATTGTTTTCTATGTTACGTAAATATCAATGCCACTATTGCAGAAGGTTATACTATAACATAAATAATAATAATAATAATAATAATAATAATAATAATAATAATAATAATAATAATGAGGACTTTGTATAGCACCTAATCTTTCGAAGCTCTAAGCGCTTTACAACCATCAATAATGATATGACTGCACTACAGAACAACAAATGACAAAAACAATGAAATTGGAAAACATAAAAACATGCTGAAAACATATAAGATACAAAACATTATTAGGTCGCTAAGTTTGTCCCTGCAGTCGAAACAGGTGAGTCTTAAGAGCACTCTTCAAAGGGACCACTGTGTCTTTGTGTCTAATTTTCAATGGGCAATTCGTTCCACGTCGCCGGGACCTGGTGTGCAAACGAACGTTGTCCATATGACTTTGTTTTCACCTTGGGAACAATGAGTATACGATTATCAGAAGAAGAGCGTAAGGATCTAGCTGGTGTATACACATGGGTGAGGCTGGATAGGTATGTTCGATTGGAGTCTGTCAGTGAAACATAGCACAGATAACAAATTTTGTGTTTGATTCTGTATCGAATTGATAGCCAATGTAGAGTACAGAACAGTGGTGAGGTGTGCTCTGATCGAGGTACTCTAAAGATGATCCGTGCAGCTGTGTTTTGAACTTTTTGAGGTTTCTGGAGTAAATATTGTGATGAACCAGACAGAATTGAGTTACAATAGTCCAGTCTTGAAACTACTAATGAACACACAAGTGTTTTAGTGGCATCAACTGAAATATATTTGCGAATGGAACTGATGCGTCTCAATTCAAGATATGCAGCCTTGCATATGTTCATGACATGTTGGTGAAATGTGAGAGTACTGTCTAGAGTAACGCCTAGGTTCCGTACTGACTGTGAGAATTTAATGTTGGTGTTGCTGATATTTATTGTCTGAGGTAAAGGATGTGAATGAGAAAGTCTTTGTGTTGTGATCAGAATAGCCTCAGTTTTATCATCATTCATCTGCAGCTTGTTAGTGTCATCCATGATTTCACATCAGAAATGCACTTCTCTACTCCATGGATGGTAACATCAACTTCAGTTGGGTGGCTAGACTTGTATAATTGGGTGTCATCAGCATACAATTGGTGCGACACTGGGTGATGATCTATGACACTTGAGAGCGGATGAGTATACAGAATGAAGAGAACAGGTACAAGAACAGATCCCTGTGGAACACCACAACATACGTCAAATGAGCTGGAGTGTACTAGTATTCCATTTGCAGATATAATTTGTGTCCTGTTGACTAAGTAGGACTTGAACCACTGTAAGGCTATATTCTGAAAACCAAATACATGCTGGAGACGGTGAAGTAATATATCATGGTCTATTGAGTCACATGCTGCAGATAAATCCAGGAGAGTGAGGACTGTAATCTTTCCACTATCCAAAGCAGAGAGAATGTCACTAAATACTTTCAGAAGAGTAGTTTCCGTATTGTGGCAAGGGCGATATGCAGACTGTACATTGCTGAAAAGACTGTTTTAATTCAAATGAGATACAAGTTGAGTTAGAACAAGCTTTTCTAAGATTTTTGATATGAATGGGAGATTAGAAACTGGGCGGTAGTTCTTTAAACCGTTATGGTCCAGTGTTGGTTTCTTCAGCAGTGGCTTTACGATGGCAGTTTTGAAAAATGATGGGAATTCCCCTGATGAGAGAGAGATATTAATAAAATCAGTTAGTGAAGGCAATATTGGGTCTAAGCACTCAAGCAGCAGTAATGTCGGAATTGGATTAAGTTCACAAGATTTTGGTGCACTTTTCATTACCATTGTCCATACTAAATCAATAGAAACAGGTTCTTATGCTCCTAACGGTTGTCTCTGAATTCTGCATCATAACTGTATGGTGACGAATCAGTTGAAATTGTGCTGTCAAGCGACTTTCTAATGGTTTGTACTTTGTCACATCGAAGAAATTTGCAAATTGGTCTGGTAGGTCTAGTGGAGAGGAGGTTGTTGGAAGTGGTGTACATTTGTTCCTTGACATCAGTTTGTTAGTTATCTCGAAGAGCTCTTTGCAGCTGAAATTTTCCGTGATCTTAGTACTGTAGTGTAATGATTTGGCTAAATGGACTATGTTTGTGACGTTCTTCTTAGCGGCTTCGTAGATTTGTTTATGAATAGTGAGTCTGGTGGAAAGCCAAAGCCTCTCTGCTTTTCGGCGATGTCTTTTAGCAGTACGAAGCTGGTCCCTAACACTGCTATACCATCGAAAAGACATTTTTTTTTTATTGATACTCTGCATTTGGTGATTGGGGCATGTTTTTTAAGCAATGAACTCAGGTAGTTATCAAGTTGTTCCGCTGTTGGATGTGAGAAAGTTGTTAGGTTTTCTTGGATGTCATGCATGAATTTGGTTCTATTTATCATACGGAGGTTTCTCTTAGTAGCAAATAGAGGTGGAGGGTTAGGGACTGATACGTCGAGATGGCATACAATGCAGAGGTGATCTGATGCAAGTTCGTGGGATACAATGGTGGATTGCAGAATATTATCATCAGGTCTATAAGGAAACCAGTCTAAAATGTGACCAAGTTTATGGGTAGGTTGAAGATTGAAAACATGAATGGAATCTAGGAGCTTTGACATGTATGGTTTACCAGGACAGTCAAAGTGAAAGTTGAAATCTCCAAGAATAATTAGGTTGCCACCTATCGAATTTCCATACTCTATAAGATTTGGAAACTGCTCCAAAAAGAGAGATTCAGTCAGCTCGTTTTTTCTACTAGGAGGAGGACGGTAGAAACAGAAAAAATGGACTGACCTTTGTTCCAGTGTGAGCGTTGTTTGGATTAGTTCAAACGATGTGTTTCAGAAATCGAAGGTTGTGCTATACTTAAGGCATTTGATCATGGAATTCTTTGTAATTACAGCAATTCCACCTCCAGTAGAGTTGCAGGGGAACGACTTGATGGAGTAATCGCTGGGTGTTAATCCGCACACTTAGATTCATTACCTGCGGAATGTAACTAAGCTTCTGTCAGGAAGAAGACGTCAATATTCTGGTCGTTGATAAAACCAACAATTTATGTGCGCTTTTCCGGTAATCCTACTGATTGAACGTTGAAAAATCCAATACGTAGTGGTATCCCTGGGACAGTTGACACAACGGTTGACGATTTAAGAGGAATTTGAACCAGGTTATTAAAATTAACGGCAGAATGTTTAAGTTGTTTATCCGTTACGGGCGAAAGGGAGATAAATGGAATTCTTCTTCCTGTTCTACGCCGGCCAGCTTTGAAAGAACGTTTCTTTTTTCACTTCCGTTTACATTTAGTCTTGAGCACAATGTAGTATCTAGAACCAAGGTGTGGTCATTTAATCCAATTAATCGTATTGTAAGCGGTCACGTGACGGCGGTTTATTCAAAAACAAATGACGTCTTAATATTGGGACAAAACAGCTAGGAAAATTCTAATTGTTCTCGTTTCCAGAACAAGGAGATGAATTAACACATACGAACGGAACAGCCAATGCATGATGAAACACAATAATGTGGACGATGATAGAGGACAAGCACAAATATCATAAATATAGCACAAAATCGGAAGAGCCTATCTCGAACAGTTAAGCGATGGCGGCCATCTTTCCGGAAGCAAATGTTAAAGCTCAAAATAAATGCACTCAGTTTTAATCGATATCACATTATCAGCTGAACTATGGAGTTAACAAAGAAGTTTGGATTCTAATTTGATATAACAAAGACGTGGTAAAGACTTGTCCTTTTATGAAAAGAAAAAAATTTGCGTTGCAAGATGTGCACTATAAAGAAATAGTTTTAAAACATTACTCAGTTTATGGTAATTAAAACCGTATCTTGTAGTTAATTTCAGCTCCATTTATATTCAAAAATCAAGCAGGCTTTGAGAAACATATTGCTAAAATCGTTCAATAAATTTGGTTGCAAAACATATCGCTTTGTTATTTTTTGTTCTGTTCTAAGAACTTGATACTGGATACATATTAAAGACTGATTTAGAATAAGCCGATCAAAGTTTCCGGAGATATAGAAGAGAATGAATGACTTGATTAAATAGCGATCCAGCTCAAGCGCCATATAGTGATGTAAAGTGTATTCGGTCTTTGTACACACACATGTATGTATGTATGTATGTATGTATGTATGTATGTATGTATGTATGTATGTATGTATGTATGTATGTATGTATGTATGTATGTATGTATGTATGTATGTATGCATGCATGTATGTATGTATGTATGTCTATGTATGTATGTCTATGTAGGTAACTATGTATGACTAAATGAATTAATGACTTTATTTCCTCTTCAACAGAGATCACATCAATCAGAGTTATCAAATTCACGATAATACAAAATTACAACATTATTTGTGTCAGCTAACGTGTCAAACCAAGTCTGTACAACTTGTATAGTAACCCGTTGTGTAAAACTGTGTTGAATGCTTTAGCATTACCTAGAAATATTGCATAGACAAGAGTATCTTTATCTAAATAGTAGCATATAGATTCTTTAATACAGAAAGATGATACTACCTTCTACCGCAATTATTTCTAAAACCCCGTTGAAATCGATTTAGAAAAGAAATCTGCTTAGAGACTATAAGTAATCTTATATATATAATCTGTTCAAAGACTTTCTGAAGCACTGGAACTATAATTATATCACCGTAATTATTCATATCTAAGTTGTTCTTTCCCCTTTTAATTATTGGCATTACCAAACCGTGTTAAAAGTGGCACGGGTACTTCTAGGCCTGGTAAACATTTGTGAATATCAATTGAAGTAACTGTACACCGCTTGGAGCATCTGTAAACAGTAAATGGGCAGAAACAAAACCGTCGTGATCGCATGCCTTGCCTTTAGAGAGAGAACTAATTGCACAACTGATTTCTTCTCTAGTGGGAATTTTATCAAAAACTTCATCAAAGTGGGAATGGATTTCTAAATTCCGTTTTTTTCTAACCTCTGCTAAGATCATCTGGTAATGATTTTCATCGTACAGATACGTGTGTCAGGTAGTGACAAATTGTAAAATTATTTCCCCATAACTCTAATAGAGTCATGGTCGCGTACACTTTTTCCGTTTGATTCCATCTCGTAATCACGTTTAAGTCTTTTATTCCGTATAAATTTATAGAAATTGGAAATATCGAGCTCGGTAGCCTTTTCAAGCTCACTGAATTGTTCTCTATCGTACGTTTCTTTAGCTTTCAATATTTCTTTTGTAAACATTTTATTCGCTTTCTTACAGTTATCGTATGACAAATATTCACAGCTATTAGAGATCCATATCCTACGTGTCAGCCGCATGTATGTGTGGAACGTTTTCACGTTTAGTAGTTTCCAATAGAAGTTAGCTATACGAACAAAACCTCCTGATGGACAGAAACCTAGAAGCTGCGTCATGTAAATTATTTACCGTGTCTTGAATAACTTCAATATCAGCATTACTGACTTATGCAGTTTCGATACAAATTCATTGCGTGTTGCTTCCTTATACATATTTTTTGTTCTGCTGAGACTTTTTCAAATTTATGGAATGAATTATATGCTCGTCAGCCATTGTCGTATTACATACAAAAGGTCTGATAATCTCTATTTTTACAGGATAATTTTAAACGATGATAATCTGAAAACCACTAAGTCTAATTTACTGTTTTTGCAATAGTATATGGCCTATCAAAATTAATGTATTTATGTATGTATGTATGTATGTATGTATGTATGTATGTATGTATGTATGTATGTATGTATGGATGGATGGATGGATGGATGGATGGATGGATGGATGGATGGATGGATGCATGCATGCATGCGTGTTTAGATGGATAGCTAAAATATATCTAATAGCATAAAACATTTCCGATATTTCTTGCCGTAGCAAGTTCCGATTCCACCCTCGTAGAGATCAGGAGTCAGTGACACATTTATAAGTCGTTCAAACAGCAGCTTGCATGATTAACGCTTTTGAAAGCAAATCGTCTTTATTTGTTACACATGGAAATCTCATAAAAGTATCTGAGATATCGATGATTAATGTGTAAGGTGAATCGTTCCGAGAATGTATGTGTATCATGCAGCAACACAAATGACCTCTAAAACAACAATATAAAACTGCTTCTTGCACTCTTTTGGATTTTCTTGGCCCTAAACTTGGCAGCACTTTCTCGACGACATGTTATGATCCAGGACGTGAATAGAATCGACTCTTTGGTTTGTGGACACACTACTGGTAATGTTTTTTTTTTTAATACAGGCATGTATTTTATTCTTTAGTTAAAGTTCCATTCAAAAGTCACCACGCATAACATTGTTGCGTTAGGCTCGCTAAGCCGAGACCAATAGAACATGTTGCAAGATCTGCTGTTATGAACCTAATATTAATGATTGAGTGGAATTAATTGATCGCCCCAAATTCCTTTCATAAGGTAGTCTGGTTCCCTGCTTAGTATGCTCCTTGAGTTGCACTCCGCTCTACTAAGTCAGGCGAACACCGACGCCATATCGTCAGGAGCGTACTAAGTAGTGAACCAGACTTCTTTTAAAGCTCAATGTACAGCCATTTGCTTAAGTACATACAAGTTATTTTCTTGCCGCCAATATGATTCCACATTCCTCTTGTTCTTCTTAAGAATAAAGTATAGTCCGATTAGTTAGGAGTATTTTTTCAAAGTAGTTATGGAGATAAAAGTAGAAATCTGAAAACTAATGGAGACGAAAGAAAGAAACGAACATATTTGGTTGATTCGTTACATTTAGTAACTTCTTTGTACAGCCTTTTATTTAAGAGAATAGACCCCTAAAAACACGACTAATAGCAGATCGGTTTTGAAACGCACTGTGACACTTCAAAAACACATACTGAAAATTTCAGTGCAATATTCAGAGAATTGCTCTTTTTAAAGTTAATAATTTTGTTCCGTTGAGCAGCCACCATCACCATGTTCCAAAGATGACGAACAAGTAGTTATCCAATAAGAGTTATACAATAGTCTGTACAATACTCGCACTATTTCAGTACCACTGCAGAATCTCTCTCTCTCTCTCTCTCTCTCTCTCTCTCTCTCTCTCTCTCTCTCTCTCTCTCTCTCTCTCTCTCTCTCTCTCAACTGCTTAGGTGGCCTAGTGGTTAGAGCGTCCGTCGCGAAAGCGGGAGATTGTGGGTTCTATATCCGGCATACCAAAGACTTAAAAAAAAATTATATTAACAGCTGCCTCGCTTGGCACTCAGCATTAAGAGGTTAGTGTTAGAACTGGTCGGCCTGGTGTCAGGATAATGTGACTGTGTGGGACATCATTCTACATGTCTGCGCCATGATGCCACAGTGCTAGACATCACTATAAACTGCCTCACTGCAGACATTGTAGCGATATGACTGAAACAATGTTAAAACTACGTTAAAAATCCTAATCTCTCTCTCTCTCTCTCTCTCTCTCTCTCTCTCTCTCTCTCTCTCTCTCTCTCTCTCTCTCGCATATATTCTTGGTGGCATATTGTTCTAGGACACGTCATAACTGATTTTGCATCTTGTTCGAAGAGAAATCATAACCCAGGTCGCATTTTATTCGAGGAGACGTCATACGAGGTTGCATCCGTTCGGAGAGACGTCATGACTGAGATGACATCTTGCAGTAATATGTAGTACATTATATTATGTACTTAAAATGTTTAAAGTGATGTGCAAGACCTGGATCCATTTTAGAAAAGTAAAATGTGACCTTCGTTGCGGAGTTTAGTTTGTTGTTATACAGGAACAAAAAATATAAATGTCCCTCCGTCTATTTACTATACAAAGTTAGAATAAGAAATAATGCAAATTAAATTTATGTGGAGGATACTTGTGAATATCATTTACATGTATCTTTGTGTGCAGCGTGAGAGATTTTTTGGTGCAATTTATTGGTCCATCTACGCGATTTATTTCCAATGCATCCCAGTCCATTGTCCAGTCGATTATTTACTGACAGAACTAGATCAATATTCGATGCACACTCTAGATATGATTTTTAATAGATATAGTGTAAAATGAATAAAAGTATTCGATGGAAAACAAGACTATCGTCATATAACATAAATGAATAAAAGTTAGACAAAACTGTCATCATAAAACATATAAATGAATACAAGTTAGACAAGACTATCATCATATAATAAATGAATACAAGTGAGACAAAACTGTCATCATATAATAAATGAATACAAGTGAGACAAAACTGTCATCATACAACATATACATGAATACAAGTGAGACAAAACTATCATCATATAAGAAATGAATACAAGTTAGACAAAACTATCATCATATAACATATAAATGAATACAAGTCAGACAGAACTATCATCATACAACAAATGAATAAAAGTCAGACACAACTATCATCATATAATAAATGAACAAAAGTCAGACAAAACTATCATCATATAATAAATGAATACAAGTCAGACAAAACTGTCATCATATAACATATAAAAGAATACCAGTTAGACAAAACTATCATCATATAATAAATGAACAAAAGTCAGACAAAACTATCATCATATAATAAATGAATACAAGTCAGACAAAACTGTCATCATATAACATATAAAAGAATACCAGTTAGACAAAACTATCATCATATAATAAATGAATAAAAGTCAGACAAAACTATCATCATATAATAAATGAATACAAGTCAGACAAAACTGTCATCATACAACATATAAAAGAATACCAGTTAGACAAAACTATCATCATATAATAAATGAACAAAAGTCAGACAAAACTATCATCATATAATAAATGAATACAAGTCAGACAAAACTGTCATCATATAATATATACATGAATACAAGTCAGACATTTTAGCAAGGATCATGCTTAGAGTTGTCAAGCAAGCATTGACTTTATATTTCAGGTGTTGAGACAATTCATTCACTCAAGCAGTGAAGATCTGAACAGATATACATCGAAAGACCATGCATGTGTGATATTATCTGACGAAACAAATATTTTACAAAATTTACTTGCCATGACATTCAGAATAATTGCCCGAGAAAGATTAAGGTGGAGGGGGTACACTTCAGATAGATTTCGAGATCCTCCATTCACTGTTCACCTCAAACTTGTTGCATCAACCAATAAAATAAAAACTAGCTCATGCGAACTAGAAATGACTACCATGTTCGATCAGATACGTTATTATAAATAATAATGCAGCAGATGTGCATTGACAAATTTCGAGTCCACAGTCAGCAAATCTGAACACTAAATAAAATAGCAGAGCAAGATTTAATAGATACAATTTTTTTTAAAAAAAATGTAAAGTTTCCAATTATTAAATATATTTGACATGAAGGCTTCGATTTCTGCTTAGTACAACAGGCTTCGAAATTTACCTGGTTAGTCGAATTCCCACTGAACAAGTTATAACATAATTTTGAATTTTCCTATCTACATGCGAAAGAGTCACTGATCTTTTTTGCTGTTCCTTCTACACATCTGCTTCATTCTTCCTCGTACTAAGTTCCATTTTTTAGTCGTTTCCACCTCTTCCACCCGATTGCGACCAGGGTGTCCATAACACCTTTATCGTCTGCGCGTCTCATGCTTAGCGGAAGTTTTCATTACAACCATGGCCGTCCTCGACATCAATTTCCAGTTTTTGGACAAGTCCATTTTCAGCGAAGGGGCGGATGCGTAATAGAGGGAAGTATCCGGAAGTAACCAAATAGGAGCAATGACTTCACTCTGGAAAATAGATTTGCCCAAATTGTGTGCAATATGGTGTCGTGTTAGTATGAAAACTCCCGCTAAGCATCAGACGCGCAGACGATAAAGGTGTTATGGACACCCTGGTCGCAATGGGGTTAGAAATTATAAATCAATGAATGAATTGAGTAAGATTTATGGATTTTTTTATTTTGTTTATGCCTTTCGTTACTGAAATCGGCAAGGGGGGGGGGGTACAAACAAACGGGGATGTGTTCACAGACTATAGTCGAAGCTGATCAAAGGATTATGTTCCTTTGAAGCTGTCTTGGTGCATCTGGACTGCGAACCGCCTTAATCAATTTCCTTGTTCTCTGGTATCCGTATATTAAAATAATTCTGCCACAAACAGTGTTCGTTACACTCACAAAGGTTCATTTGGGGCTCTATCTGTTCGATGAACCGGAATATCACTCAGCCATTTTCGTGTGACCCGAAAATAACCTCGTGCAGCATTTGTCCGTTATATTAATAACCATTTCTAGTTTGGTTAACTCCATCATTTCTGCTGCTGTATATACAAAAAATGATATATTTTTTATGGATGGCTTTCGGCAAACATTTTACATTGATTTGAAGTAAATTAATGTGTGGAATACTGCTCCTTTACGAAAGGGATGAGTAATGTTCCGATCATTTGTTCGATTGCAACTATAGTGACATCCCCCACGGAGTCTACTTTGAAGGATGGAAGTAAGGCACATTTTCAGGATTACAGTCAAACAAAATGCATTCAAGAGATAGAGACACACATAAAGGATCGTTATCTAATCTCAAGCAATCTAATTGCTTTAGCAGTGTATTGGTAAAAGCATCATAACTAATAAATATCGATCTTAAAGTGTCATGCCTGTTCATTTGAAAGATTCCGACTCAATTTAATAAGATATAATGCGATGACTTAAGCATTTTCCTGGGAAATGATATTTAATTCCACCGTCTATGTCAATCAACAATATATTTGTTCTAATTGCGAGAACACACCTTTTAATATGTACTTTTTGTATATGAATGTAATACTATTAATGTTGACAATTTGTAGTGTAACTTAAGGTGAACTTTTAATGAATCGAGTATAGTTATATTGTATATGTAATAGAAAGCAATACAAAATACACAACTTGTTTGCTGCATCTAATATTACGTTCTTGCTGATACTATCCAATAAAAAATTCGTATGTAAACCGCTAAGTGAGTAAATAATCATCATCATTACTCGTGTGTGTGTGTGTGTGTGTGTGTGTGTGTGTGTGTGTGTGTGTGTGTGTGATTTGTGCTTTTAGAAATTTTTATAGTGTATAGTGATGTCAAGCACAGGGGCATCATGCCGCAGACATAGCGCGATGTCACACCCAGTCACATTATCTTGACACCAGGACCTCCAGTCCTAACTCTAGCTTCATAATGCTGAGCGCCTTGCGAAGAAGCTGTTAGTATAATTTTCTTTAGTATTTCGTACGACTCGACCGGGTTCGAACCCGCGACCTCCCGCATCCGAGGTCAACACTCTTACCCTATTCAAATCGTCCCTCCACATAAACAGTCTAAAAATGAAGCTGTATCCCTAATGTTGCAAAGCTGCATCAACCGAGTAAGGGGTCAATGTGTTATGGTCTCTTCCGATAACATGTCCGGGGCGGTCGATAGTGATGATGATGATAATGATGATGACGACGATGATGATGAATGTAATTGACAATTTACACTCTTCAATGCTCTGACATATACAAGTCGTATGGTTAGAAATGTATTCCAGTCCAATCATCAATAAGTTGCATGGTTAGTAATGTATTCCAGTCCAATCATTAATAAGTTTTATGGTTAGGAATTTATTCCAGTCCAATCATTAATAAGTTGTATGGTTAGGAATGTATTCCAATCCAATCATTAATAAGTTTTATGGTTAGGAATTTATTCCAGTCCAATCGTTAGTAAGATTTTTCAGCACTAAAGGGAATTAGGTACTATCTGCTTCATTTACTTTTATACCTAATGAGAGACCTTATGAAAATGATGGAAAGTGGGACGGTAATCATGTTATCGTGTTTTCTTTAGCAAGAAGTAAAAAAAAAATGAGCACTCGGCTATGAGATGAGAGTAGAGCTGTGAAAAATGAAATCTCGTATATTGATCACCAGACATGACTAGGTGTCACTGACATAAATGACTGGATAATGCGGCAACAACGGACTCCTCTTACTGAGGAAATACAATGAATACAACCTCCAACTCATCAACAAAGTCTCCAGTCTGCCAAAACGCCATAAGAAGTGTTGGATGTGAGCACATTCATTTAATCCACTACGTCATCGCCGGGAAAATGAACATGCAGGGTGTCCGAATAACGAGACATAAGACGTGCAGAATCATGAAATGACACATGCTCATGGTATACAAGTTCAATATTCAAATTCAACCAAGCAGACTAGCACAAGACGATAAAGTATCACAGCTTAATGTCTCCAAATTGAAACAAGAAAATGTATAACAGGAATTTGGCAAAGAACTGTGGAATTAAGTAGAAACATTTGATGCTAACGCTAACATTATCGAGGACAACTGGGCATCATTCTGTAACTGTATACTCAGCTGCACCCAGAACCCCCGGTCCCAGCACACGTACACGGCGATTACTGAATGAGAAACATCAGCTACAAAATGCCTGTTTATTAGATAGCCCATCACCATCTTCATCAAGACGTCAGCAAACTCAAGAGAGTTACTAAATTCATGGCTGAGCAGCGAGACCTATTATCCAGTTATATGCAGTCGTGACTGACATGACGAACGTCTTTGGTACTTTGAACATCTCCCAAAGTGAGTGTTGACAACTGAGTGATGGCAATAGCAAATCATTACAAGGATTGGTACAACAATTCAACAACACCTTCGATAAAAAATTATATATATATATATATATATATATATATATATATATATATATATATATATATATATATATATATATATATATATATATATATATATATATATATATATATATATATATATATATATATATATCATTAATGAGGCAATAGTCGTCTTCCTGATGTCAACGCATCACTTGCTGATCCTCCAGCGCTGACTTAAACGGAGAAAGCAATCGGACTACAAACCACATGACGCGAATGATATAACAGCAGAAGTATGCGAACCCAAAGGCTCGCACATGGCACAGAAACTGAATATACACTTCCACTCAATGTAGACTCTACGATTAAAAAGATGCATCCATTGTCAACTTTTACAAGTGGAAAGTAACATACAATCTTGCGACAACTATTGGGGCATCTCCTTATGAAAAGGGGGCCAAAACCTCGCCAGAATTCTAATGAATCGCCTTGCGCATCAAACTGATCTTCCTGAGAGTCGGTGTGGCTTAAGTAAAGAGACCACATAAATCGTGTTTTCAGTTTGTCAACTCCATGGGAAATTGCAGGAACAGAATTCCAAAACTGTACAAGATACTCATCTACCATGAAAATGCAAACACCTTTGACACGATCAGCCGTAGGGGCGTCTGGACGATTATGGCGAAATTTTGTTGCCAAGATAAATTTATCGTAACAGTTCGACATTTCCACGATGTAATGTTTACTCGTGTCGTGGACGATGGTGAACTGTCCGAACCATTCATAATCACCAGTGCAGTCTTGTGTTAGCCAAAGCTCTCTTCAATATGGTGTTCTCAGTCATTCTTACTGATGTCTTCCATGATTGGTATTGACACCATATACCGGACTGATGGCATTCTTCTCAGTTTGATCAGACAACATGCAATGACGAAGTTATACCAAGTGACAGTTCCTGATTTCTTTTCTGCGGATGACTTTTGCATGAATGATAAATCTTGATCTGGCAGACAACAGAGCATACGCCATTTCTCTTTATCTTGTGATAATTGTGAACTGAAATACTATCAAGAAAACAGACGTGATGTAAAACATGCATCAGGAAAGTCTTAAGTTGAGCCTTCCATTACAGCAATGGCCAAGGATATGTGCACCTATTTTTGCAGTATAATGTCATGTGCAGCAAATATCGATGATGAAACCAACGCTAGAATTGCTAAAGCAAGTGTGACCTCTGGCAGACTTCACACAAATGTGTAGAGTGCAACGGAATTAGTCAAAACAGAATACAGAACGTGTCCAAAGCCATTATGTTGCCGACTCTGCTATATGAAATGCGAAACCTGGACAATATACAGATGACATGTCAAGAAGTTGATACATTTTCATAGGTGCCAAACACTGACAAGCATTCCCAGCAATCAAACTCTGCTTATGAAATAATAGATGTCACCCACAGACCACGCCACCAGGATATCAGAAGAGCAGCTACCAATAAAGATCATCTACGGTGAGTTGACGGACTGAAAGCGATCCTTTCAGAAGTGGTCAGAAAAAAATCGCGTTGAAGATACTTTCAATTCATGATTGAAATTTGTTAACACTGACGTTGAGTCTTGGAAAGATATCGCATTTCATCGCTTCATCTGTCAGTCTAACTCAATCTACAAAGTTTAAATGGAGAACGTCAGTGGCAGTACAGATAAGCAAGCAGAGTAAATCTCAAAATTGCATCAGGACCTACGGGTCGGCAGGGAAGAAGAGGTTCTACGGAACCTTCGACGGCTCCTGAGGGGCGGACCATTCGTCGTTGCTCCTGAACCATCCGACAGAGCGATTGGACTGAGATTACCTTGTGGTTATGCATTGTACCCCGCATGATGTGTCCCAATTTATATTGAATCATTTATCAGTATTTAAGTGAAATATTGTTGCTATTTATATGAAACTAGCTATCACTATTTGAAGGAAACCATGTCATTGTTGGAAGTTCACGTATCAATGTTTGAGAGATTGTCTTGTTTGTGCTTTTTGTGGAAGGCGGGTGTTAATTTCAATTCATTTATCATAGTTAATTGTTCGTTTGATATTGCATCTTATAATTCGTTCCAGCTAGGAATCGTATCACTTTATTTTATTTTATTTCAGTTATCGTTCAGTTATTTACTTTACAAATGCAGTCTTGGAATTTATACGCACGAGTTTGGTGTAGGATTTTTTCTATCTTTACTCATATATAAATAAACATCGTATTTTCGGTATCATTCGTAGTGTTTTCATTGTCATAATTTCACTCCAACTCGGTCCATCTTGTTACATTGTCGTAGCGCACAATCCTTCCTGTTCTATACTGAATTATAACAGATGCTACTGAAAGACCATATTTAGCATTATAAAGTAGTACACACTGAACTGTCGATGCTCTCCGTAGAACTAAGCAAGTCGATCGTGAACAACTTACAATATATATACGTATACTTTCTTGCAGCATCCCAAACACAGCATAAGTTAACTTGATGCATAGTCAAAGCAATGGTGGATTTGATGTCGTCTTTCTAGCTATTGGCTTTTTTTTTTTGGAGGGGGGGATACATGATGGAATCGGGGCTTAGGATATGATTTCGTTGCCACCAGTTCACTAACTTTTCTTTAAAATGAAAATAAATATTGCATTTTTTTACATTTAGGAGCAAGTCTTTTTAAAACATCTGACTAGTCCTAGTCAAAATATATGTAATAATATAAAACTTTAATGTTGAATTTAAATAGTCAGAAAAAAGACCCACAAAGCTAATAACACATCTGTGGGGATATTACGCGAAATTAGACAGAACGTCGGTATGTACAATGTTATTCATGCTGGTTTAGCGAAATTGTCATCACATGATGGATTATGCTTGGCGACTAGTTTATCTGGTGAAGGAAGAGCCAGGAACATCCACGATAAGAAGCAAAGACCAGCGTGAAGCTACCTGCAAACTTTCCTGCATAGCCAATGTGGCTGCACCTGAGATTCGAACCCACGCGGACGGAACGGAAATTGCGGTGATCGGTAAACGCGAGCGCCTGAGACCACTGGTTCACCTGTGTCCCCGAATATAAGACATAACTTTGTCAAGATTGAAATACCTCATGGGGACTTAACTATTACGTACTGTATATTACTGCGTCGTAATACTGTATGAAATGCAAGCGTGTATTCAGTATTGTATATTACTGTATCGTTATACTGAATGATATACATGTGTGTATTCAATATTATTGGTTACTGCATCGGCTTTGTAAAATAGAGAGTACTTTTGTTCATATGGATACTGTATGACCTTGAGGGTGCAATATATCCATCCGACAAAATGAGTTAATATTTTCCCATACAGATACAGTAACCTTTTAAATATATATGCCACAGTACTGAAACTACTCTTCTGAAAGTATTTAATGATATTCCCTCTGCTTTGGATAGCGGAAAGATTACAGTCCTCGCCTTCCTCGATTTGTTTGCAGCATTTGACACAATATACCATAATATATTACTTCACAGTCTCCAGCATGTATTTGGCATTCAGAATATAGCCTTAGAGTGGTACAAGTCCTACTTAGTCAACAGGACACAAATTATATCTGCAAATGATATAAACTCCATCCGAGTTAATCTATTTTGTGGTGTTTCACAGGGATCTGTTCTTGGACCTGTTATCTTCATTTTATGCACTAAACCGCTCTCAAGTGTCATAGATCAGCACCCTGTGTCTCACCAATTGTACGCTGATGACACCCAAATATACAAGTCTAGCCACCCAACTGAAGTTTATGCTACCAACCAAGGAGTAGAGAGATGCCTTTTTGATGCGAAATCATGGATGACATGTAACAAACTGCAGATTAATGACGACACAACTGAGGCCATTCTGATCATAACACAAAGACTTTCATTTAGATCCTTTACCGTAAGCAATAAATATCAGCAACACCAACATTAAACTGACACAGTCAGTACGAAACGTAGGTGTTGCTCTAGACAGTACTCTCATATTGCACCAACATGTCATAAACATATACAAGGCTGCATATATTGAGCTGAGACGCATCAGCTCCATTCACAAATATGTATCAGTTGATGCCACTAAAACACTTATGTGTTCATTAGTACTTTAAAGACTGGACCATTGTAACTCAGTTATGTATGGTTCGTCTCATTATCTACTCCAGAAACATCCAAAAGTTCCAAACACAGCTGCTCGGATCATCTTTAGAGTACCACGATCAACGCATACCTCCCTGCTGCTCTGTACTCTACACTGGCTATCCATTCTATCCAAAATTAAACACAAAATTTGTTCTCTGTGTTACGTTTTACTGACGGACTCAAGGCCAGCATACCTATCCAGCCTCACCCATGTTTACACACCAGCAAGATACGTACGTTCCTTTTCTGATAATCGTATTCTCGTTATTCTAACTATGAAAACCAAGTGATATGGACAACGTTATTTTGCATACCAGGGCTCAGCAGCGTGGAACAAATTGCCCATTGAAATTAGACACAAAGACAGTGATCTCTATAAACACCTTTTCAACTGCAATACCACAATTTAAGACCTAATAATGTTTCCTACCTTAAATATTTTCAGCATCTGTTTACTCCAATTTCATGGTGTTTGATTTTGCTTTCTTGTTTTTGGTATTCATATCATTATAGATTTTGTAAAGCGCGTAGAGCTTCTAAAGATTAGGCGCAATTCAAAGTTCTGCTTATTATTATTATTATTATTATTAGTAGTAGTAGTAGTAGTAGTAGTAGTAGTAGTATACAGAGAGACGCTTGATAAATGATGATGCATGATACAGAGAGACGCATGATAACGTTGCAGGGTGAATATTGGATTCAGAGATATATTTCCTTGATACAGATAGTGTAATGATGAATACTGAGGCATAAAAAACGAGTGAGAAATGATACACAGTGGATCTTGCCTTCGTTAATAGTTTATCTTGATGCATGATATAGAGTGGAGCTTGGCTTCTTCGCAGACAATATATTATACATCAAGCCGAAACGTGCAAAAAACATTCATCGCTTTCATTAGCTGACTGATGTCGGTACAGCCTCCCCATTAATTGAAGGCAACTTGCTCAACCCCTTATACTGTTAATAATAATAATAATAATAATAATAATAAAAATAATAATAATAATGAGGACTTTGTATAGCGCTTAATCTTTAGAAGCTCTAAGCGCTTTACACCATATATAATGATATGACTAAAATACAGAAAAACAAATGACAAAAACAATGAAATTGGAAAAACATAAAATAAATTTTAAAACAAAACGTTATAACGTTTACATTGTAGCCGTCTACCTTTAAAACGAATAACATTATTTGTTGTGTTGTTCTATTGGCATGGCATTGTTTTTCAGTTCTAAGCCGGTGTTATCAAAATATAATGAGAAGTGAGAGCGTGCTAGATATAATAATGATAATAATAATGAGGACTTTGCATAGCGCCTAATCTTTATCAGCTCTAAGCGCTTTACAACATATTAAATGATAGGACTACAAATCACAACAAACACCATGAAATTAGAAAACATAAAAACATGCTGAAAATTTTAAGGTAGGAAACATCATTAGGTTTTTAAATTTATTCTTGTAGTCAAAATAGGTGAGCTTTAAGAGCACTCATGGAAGGGATCACTGTGTCTTTGTGTCTAATTTCACTCGACAATTTGTTCCACGTTGTTCGGTTCTGGTATGCAAAGAACGCTGTCCATATGACTTCGTTTTCATAGTGGGAATAATGAGAATATGACTGTCAGAAGACGAGCGTAAGTATCTTGCTGGTGTGAAAACATGGGTGAGGTCGGATATTTATGTTGGACTGGAGTCCGTCAATAAAACGTAGCACAGAGAACAAATTTTATGTTTGATTCTTGATCGAATGGATAGTCAGTGTAGGATACAGAGCAGGGAGAAGGTGTGCTCTGATCGTGGTACTCTAAGGATGATCCGAACAGCTGTGTTTTTTAAAACTATTTTGAAGTTTCTAGAGTATATATTGAGACAAACCTGCCAGAATTGAGTTACAATAATCCAGTCTTGAAAGTACTAATGAACACATAAGTGTTTTAATGGCATCTACTGAAAGATATTTGCGAATGGATCTGATGCGCCTCAGCTCAAGATATACAGCCCTGCATGTGTTCATGACATGTTGGTGCAATATGAGAGTACTGCCGAGAGTAACGCCCAGATTTCGTACTGACAAAATGTAATGCTGGTGTTGCTGATATTTATTGCTTGAGGTAAAGGATGTGAATGAGAAAGTCTTTGTGTTATGATCAGAATGGCCTCGGTTTTATCATCATTCATCTGAAGCTTGTTATATGTCATCCATGATTTCACAGACATATAAGACAGATAACGAATACTGTCACTCTCGTTGATCTATTACATTCACTCCCACTGATAAGACAAATGTATACTACTGTCACTGTCACTGATGTCTACTACCACCCCTCTCACTGATAAGACAGATGTCTATTACTGCCCCCTCACTGATGAGACAAATATATCTTACTGTCGCTGTAACTTATAATAATACCGAACATTGCTGAAGTTATGAAATATTTTATCATTTTTATGTCTTATATATTCAAATCGGAGAGATACATCACTAATCAAATGCCTGATACAGAAATTCGGATTCTTTTATGGCTAAAAGTGTAACTCATTCTATTTTCAGAATTTTCCGTTATTATTTTAACCGGTATTTTGTTCAGTTCCACAAGTAAAAAATAAATATAATATTTACTATTAAGATCTCTCAAAACGTGTATGGCTTTTTCTCTATTGTTTAAAACATCTCGTACGAAGAATAGATACTTTTGATAAACTGTTAGCTTCCGCGTTTTAGAAGCTTACATGTTACTGGGTGGCAGCATTTTCATTATGTATTCATTTGTAAGTCTTGCTTCAACTGATTATGTCCTTTTAACTCTGCATATAACAAAAGTTGAAAGGTAAGTTGGGGGGGGGGGGGGGATAAAGTAGCTTTCCCAAAAGCGGAATGAAAGGACTTTGCGGATTGATATAATATATGTGGTCAATTTGTTGTCGAGTTACATTTTAAATGTTTTATTGTATGATAATAATTTATGTAACAAAAATGATACAAGGTTCGTTTAATAGACAATCAAATAAAATTTAGTCTGATATGAAATATGTCCCGACGAGAATTTTACATTTCGCAAAAATATTTGCATATTGTTTAGTTCTTTTTAGTTTACTGGCTTTTTATATCATTTGCTAAATAATTCTATGTACCTTTACTTATTTTTACCAAATGACGTATATCCTGTTTCAGATCCGACATCAACCGTATCCACAACAATTAATACATCACCAACAGAAGCAGTACAAAGTACAGCTAACTCTAGTTCATCACTTAACAATGGAAGCTGTTCGCCATTCCAGCTGAACATACATTTAGAAATAGCTGTCCAAGTATTTCAATATTTTACTCTCGCTGTGTCATCATTTTTCATGCTTGAGGTACGTCATCGATTTTATTTTTTAAAATATATTTTACAAAAACTTCTGTGAATCCATAACTAGTATACAACTTTATGATGACCTATGCAAGTTCTAAAGAGCAAAAATTGTACAAAACTTAAATTTTTAATACCATTTGTATACATCGTGACCTTTCTAAGGAAATATAACTGTTGAATAAATTAGAATATCATATTTATAAAATGTGATTTTACTATGGAACCATATATATATATATATATATATATATATATATATATATATATATATATATATATATATATATATATATATATATAGAGAGAGAGAGAGAGAGAGAGAGAGAGAGAGAGAGAGAGAGAGAGAGAGAGAGAGAGAGAGAGAGAGATGTCATCTTTTTATATAAGGATCGGAATTCAGGAAAATGAGGACAAATATTAAAATGCATCAACATTTTGTTTTAATGACAGGTGTTGCTGAAGATAATCTACTCACGGATAGCATTCTTCAAGGATGTCTTGCAGGTAAGGAATA
Organism: Unio delphinus; assembly: GCA_029339505.1. NCBI lineage: Eukaryota > Metazoa > Mollusca > Bivalvia > Unionida > Unionidae > Unio > Unio delphinus. Next base: position 3,706,972 of record JAQISU010000106.1, read on the forward strand.
TCACTGTTATTTACACATGTGATTCCTCGAGCGATACCACGAAAACATTTTTCTAAAGTATATCTTAAACTGATTGATTGTTTTAAGAATCTTAACCCGTCAAGGCCTGCTATCGGTTTATTAAGTCCAGGAAGCTGGAAAATAGTGTTCCGATCTGTTAGTTTTTACAATATTGTTGAGATGTATTAGTTAAGGCTAGGCAGTTTGACAATAGTGTTGAGATCTATTAAGGCAGTTTGACAATAGTGTTGAGATCTATTAAGGCAGTTTGACAATAGTGTTGAGATCTATTAAGGCGGTTTGACGGTAGTGTTGAGATCTATTAAGGCGGTTTGACAGTAGTGTTGAGATCTATTAAGGCAGTTTGACAATAGTGTTGAGATCTATTAAGGCAGTTTGACAATAGTGTTGAGATCTATTAAGGCAGTTTGACAATAGTGTTGAGATCTATTAAGGCGGTTTGACAATAGTGTTGAGATCTATTAAGGCAGTTTGACAATAGTGTTGAGATCTATTAAGGAGGTTTGACGGTAGTGTTGAGATCTATTAAGGCGGTTTGACAGTAGTGTTGAGATCTATTAAGGCAGTTTGATAATAGTGTTGAGATCTATTAAGGCAGTTTGACAATAGTGTTGAGATCTATTAAGGCGGTTTGACAGTAGTGTTGAGATCTATTAAGGCGGTTTGACAGTATTGTTGAGATCTATTAAGGCAGTTTGACAATAGTGTTGAGATCTATTAAGGCGGTTTGACAGTAGTGTTGAGATCTATTAAGGCGGTTTGACAGTAGTGTTGGGATCTTTTAGTTAAGGCAGTTTGACAATAGTGTTGGGATCTGTTAGTTAAGGCAGTTTGGCAATAGTGTTGAGATCAATTAGTTAAGATAGTTTGACAATGGTGTTGGGATCAATTAGTTAAGGCAGTTTGACAATAGTGTTGGGATCTATTAAGGCGGTTTGACAGCAGTGATGGGATATATTAGTTTTAAGTCAAGGCAGTTTGGATCTATTAGTTAAGGCAGTTTGACAATAGTATTGAGATATATTAGTTAAGGCAGTTTGACAGTAGTGCTGGGATCTGTTAGTTAAGGCCGTTTGACAATAGTGTTGGGATCTAGTAGTTTTAAGTCAAGGCCGTTTGACAATAGTGTTGGGATCTATTAGTTAAGGCAGTTTGACGATAGTGTTGGGATCTATTAGTTGAGGCAGTTTGACACAATTGCTGAAATCTATTAGTTAAGGCAGTTTGACAATAGTGTTGGGATATGTATGTTTTAAGTCAAGGCAGTTTGACAATAGTGTTGATATCTATCCGTTAAGGCAGTGTGACAATATTGCTGAAATCTATTAGTTAAGGGAGTTTGACAATAGTGTTGAGATCTATTAGCTGAGGCAGTTTGACAATAATGATGGGATCTATTAGTTAATGCAGTTTGAAAATAATGCTGGGATCTTTTAGTTAAGGCAGTTTTACAATAGTGTTGGGATCTATTAAGGCAGTTTGACAATAGTGTTGGGATCTATTAAGGCAGTTTTACAATAGTGTTGGGATCTATTAAGGCAGTTTGACAATAGTACCGGGATCTATTAGTTTGAAGTCAAGGCAGTTTGACAATAGTGATGAGATCTATTAAAGCAGTTTGACAATAATAATGGGATATATTAGTTGAGGCAGTTTGACAATAGTGTTGAGACTTATTAGTGTTAAGTTAAGGCAGTTTGACAGTAGTGCTGAGATCTATTCAGGCGGTTTGACAATAGTGTTGATATACTTATTAGTTAAGTTAAGTTAGATTTTTCAAGTGATGTATCAGTATTCAGGCCAAATCAAACTGCCTTGGCAAATCAAATAGATAAATACGTCTTAGTTATTGACGCACATACAATCACCGGAATTTTCTTTATGTTTTTACAAAACGGATATCGTTATCATTGATCATTAGATTCATTGGAAAAAATCAGCAGTTTAAGAATTTTTGTTTAAGTTTTACCAAACAAACCTGATTTAAAAAAACGTGAAAATGAATACTGAATTCCTGCATTAAGCCGTTACTGTGGTTTACAAGTAGATTACTGGGTTTGAAAGCTTGTCATATGTGCTGACAGGTTAAAACAATAGCTTGTATCCCATAGAACACGTGCTTAGTACTGATGAAATACGTATGTATGCATTAGAAATGACTCGTACAAGGGAGAGTAAGGGCATTGTCGAGGGAGACAGGGGTTAAGTCCAAGGAGGAAAGGGACTTTGTCTAATGTGGAAAGAGTGGGCTTTGTCTGAGGGAAAAATAAGCTATTTGTAAGGGGGAAAAGGGGCTTTATCTAAGGGGACGGAACTATGCCTAGGAGGAAATGGGCTTTGTTAAAGCGGGAAAGGTGGTTTGTCTAACGGGCAAAGGGGGTTTTCTAAGGATCAAACGGGCTTTTTTTAAGGATGAAACGGGCTTTTTCTCAGGATGAAACGGGCTATGCTTGAGTACCAAAATCACTCAGTGTAATAACATATCGTGTACCTTCTTAACCTTCTTATATGCGTTATGTCCCCTATTCATGAATTACACGTTCTGTCTGTGTTCCATCAGAAATGCGTTCCAATCCGATATATATATATATATGTGTGTGTGTGTGTGTGTGTGTGTGTGTGTGTGTGTGTGTTAAAGCTAGGTCTTCAATTGATGAGGTTCTTAATTTTTTTTGTTCAGATCGTTGACCTTCTTGTGGTGATGGCTAGCCTTGGTCTCGAAATCCTATTCTACATCTTGCATGATAAACTTCTGAATTGTCATCCAGAAGTAGAACTAGCATCTTTAATTATCCTGTTTAGACTTTGGCGGATCCCAAGGGCTTGCAACAGTAAGTTAACCGTTCGTAATTGACTGTACAATGTGTATTATAAACGTGACATTGTTTTCCATCATTTTGGTGTTGATTTTGCCTTTTACTGTTCGTGGTGTCTGTTTCCACTAACACCGTACGACAAACATTTATATTAGTATAATACGATCCACTTGGTGGTCAAACTCCTCTTGTATGGTTTGCAGGTTTCCTGGCGTTAATCAATCATTCTTTTGAACTATTTTTGATAAACTTCCTTGTCAAAATAGTATGCTTTCTTCAACTAAATTTTACAAGAGGTGTCATTTTTCTATGCCTCATCCATCACTTTTAGAGTTGTACACACTGCGATTTAAAATTAACATACTGTCCGATGATATGCATACCTGTGTGAATCTAGTATCTTAATAAAGATAAAGAGTGTTTTGGGATATTTACCTCTATTTAGTGATCATTATATCTTTCAGTCCAAAAAGAGGAATACGCCATGCGACTTGAATCGGAGATGTATTATTTACGGAATGAGAAGATCAAACAGGAAAAGAAATTCAAAGAATTAGAGGACAGATTTGAGAAGCAAATGGTAGATCTCGCACGCATACACATTTGATCGTTCTTTGTTGTGTAGACAGAGGCAAATTTTCGACTTAAACCAATTGCAATAATGTATGAGACACCTATTCAAATTCTTTCGCAATATTTTTAGGTTTTCTGTCAAAATATTTTTTACAACAGGACTATTTCACGCGTTATATTTTTTTTTTAAATAGGAAAAGAAACCTTTAGCAAGTTTATCACATGATCAGTCGAATCTTACATTTTTACTCATTCAAATAATTTTATTTCAACTTTCCACCGGCGCAGGAAACTAATTTTTTATTTTTACCTCTGCTTATTTGCATAACTGTGCGAAATATAAATTTAATACTTTTCTACATTCCAGCAAGAATCAAAGCAGCATAAAAATCCAGAAGCAAAACATAATGGCGTCTCCATACACATAAACGGTGAGTAATATTGGGCATCCGATGTGATATCTACACCTTGGCGTAACTAGTATATATGTATGTGCTTCGGCTCTGTGAATTGCATTTTGATGCGGCGGCAAGACAAATCAGAACACTGTTTCTACACGATCGAAACAACGGGTACTTGAATGGACTGATAAATCAGCAATTCTCCAGTGCCGGTCCGTGTTTGCACAATTACCTTTCACTTAAATAGTCATGTAATGGCTTCCGTCTGGTACATAATCATGCTTTCTATTAGGGCAAAACCGATTAGCATTTTTCTACCGATTTCCGATTCCGGATTTTGGGCATAAAATTTTTCCGATTCCGGATACGATTCAATTAATCGGAAATGCTAAATCCGTATTTTTTTTTCTAAAATATTTCATCTTCCGTTTCCGGGTTTCTGGTATCTGGTTTTGCCGTGTCTAGCATGTTACTTAGTACTTTACCATATCCGGCTTCATTTCCGGTTTTTCCCCGCCAGTTCAAATAGATTGCCTCACAGCGTGGTTGTGTTGACCATATTGGACTTTTCTGACTTCTTATTTAACTTTATTAACGCACTATCGAATGACACGCAGTGTTAGACACGGTGCTATAGAAATTCAACTTTATTATTTTTATTATCCGAATCGGTCGTTCCTGCCTTGTCCGACTCCGATTAATCGGAAGTTCATACTATCCGGTGGAATCCGATTTCCGGATCAAAAGTCGGTTATGCCCTACTTTCTATGTTAATCTTCCAAATTATTCATTTTAGTTCAGTTGCCCCAATCTTTTTCGGCCAACGTACAATGCACCACGCTATTGGTTAGTTGGAATTACATACTAAGGGAAATAACGCATGAAATGCAATAGATTTCATAAGGATAAAGCAGTAATTTATCGATTCGATCCGCCAAGGTGTAGATAGGGTTATCATATCGGAACCTTGGCTAGCGAAGTTGGTGGACTTGCCCTTCATGAGATTAAAAAATATCAACATATAAATCCATGATCTATTTCATGCACTATTTCATGCACTTTATCGAGAAATTAATTTTAATAGTTTTTTCAATTAACCTTTTTTACTCTATGTTTAGCTCTATTTTTGTTATTGAAGTTATGAAATAAGAGTATTAATTTTAAGTTTTGGATAACCCGCTTCATTATTATACCTAGGAAAGATATAAAATATGAATAATTCATCACATCATTTATATATATATATATATATATATATATATATATATATATATATATATATATATATATATATATATGTGTGTGTGTGTGTGTGTGTGTGTGTGTGTGTGTGTGTGTGTGTGTAAAAGGATGAATTTCATTAGTATGTACACAAAGATGACTCACCGTATTATGTACACAAGGATGATTTAAGCAATATATACAGGATGACTTTACAATTTTATGTACACAATGATGACTCGTCGTATTATGTTCACAAGAACGACTCACAACATAATCCACATACGATGACTCACAACTCATAATTTATGCACACAATGATGACTCACGTTATTATGTAGACCAGAATGACTCACAAAATTAGATAGATAAGTATATTCATCATATTATGTGGATAAAGATTACTAGATATAGTATGAACATGATTCACCATATCATGTTCACAAAGATTACTCACAATAGTATGTATACGAGGATGACTAAAAAATGTGTACACAAGGATGACTATTAACACTATGTACTCAAGGATGACTCATTATATTATGTACTGAATAATTACTCAAGTACACAAGGATTACTATTATAGTATGAGCACAAGATGACTCACAATATTATGTACTAACTAATTACTTACAATATTAGTTAAATAAGGACGTTTCGCCACATCATGTTGATGAGGATGACTCGCAATAATATATGGATAACGATTTTCCCCATATTATGTTGACAAGAATAATTCAGAATATTGTGTATATGATGATGACTCGCAATAATATATGGATAACGATTTTCCCCATATTATGTTGACAAGAATAATTCAGAATATTGTGTATATGATGATGACTCGCAATAATATATGGATAACTATTTTCCCCATATTATGTTGACAAGAATAATTCAGAATATTGTGTATATGATAATGACTCGCAATAATATATGGATAACTATTTTCCCCATATTATGTTGACAAGAATAATTCAGAATATTGTGTATATGATGATGATTCAGAATTATGTTCATGAGGGTGACTCCATTTTATGTACATGAGGAGGATTTATCATATTATGCACACAAGGATGACCATCCATAGAATGTCCATACAGATGACTCACATTGGTATGTCATTAAGGATGACTTTCCGTATTATGTACCCAAGGATGACACACAATTGTATGAACTTAAAAATGATTTACTGTATTAATTGTACAAGGATAATTCACCATTTTGTTCGCACAAGGATGAAGTCGAACACCATTATACATTTATCCTTATTCTCTTGAGGTCAAATTTGCAATTTTCGGTGGTTCACTATTTATTTGTAGATACGTCCCAATGTAACGGAAGCGCACAGACAGGAACATTATACGAACAAATTCAAGCTACACTGTCTGAAGAATACCAATCAAAACGCTCAAAATCTAGAAATGGCAGTGCGACTTCAGTAAGTAATGGTGATCTTCAGCGAGACACGCCCGACCAGAACAAAGACGAAGCCAAACATAAGAAGGTCACTAAAGTTCCTGAAAGTGAAAGCAGTCCAAAAGATGAATCTGGAGACAAAAATTCTGGGAACAAAAACATTTATGACGAGGTTGATATCCCCGTGTCCAATGCTCGTGTTTTTGTGGACATCAATAGTTCTCCAATGCCTGACCACCACCTTGAGAAGGAGGTCGACGCACATATTGAAGAGCCACACACGCAGCATCAGATTCCCTCAGTAGTATACAGGGCAAAAATGGATCATGAGGGGCGTAAGTGTTTGTCCATTTCCAAATTGCACTTCTCTAATTGCTCGTCTCTTTTCAGTACGTATAAGTTACAGCATTTGTATGGGAAAATATGACCGATTTTTTTCGGATATATATATATATATATATATATATATATATATATATATATATATATATATATATATATATATATATATATATATATATATATATACGACCTTGGGGGTGAGGTATGTCCATTCGAAAAAACGTGTTCATAATTTCCCATACAAATGCAGTAACCTCTTTACCTTATGGTCACTTTTGTTTTCTACATAAGGCTTAATTATATAATATATAAACAAAAATACACTACAAGAAACTGAATTTATGCTGAATTTTTAACGAAATACACAAGCACATATTTATCCGTACACAATAACAATATCAATGCACACATAACTCCGCCTAGCTAAATTTGAAATTAGTCGCGCGATCAGCATTTGATTTGTACAGCGAGGGACCAATGACATGACTCATCTTTGTGTGTGTTTCTGTTCTGTCATTGAATGTTTGAATCATATAGTGGAAAAATTGCGAACTCTTTCCATTATAATTATCAAAAAGACGCTATGTAATATAATGTTAATATCATTTCGAGTGCTGTAAGTAGGATGTTGTTGCACTTGGAATGTAATCAAGCTTTGGAACCCGCGACATTGCTAATACAATTCGGATTAGCAGAACTAAAAATGTACATTTTGAGAAAATTCAGGATCTAAAACTGTAAGTTTATGTTTTTGCCACTGTTAGTAACAGCTAAAGAATACGCGTTTGTTGCTTCTCACTTGCATGCTCTTTGTAGGGACCCCAACAATTTTATGACCTGTCTGGCATCTATCGCTAGCCTAAATCCGAATCATTGTATCAAAAGAGTTAACGCTGACAATTGAATTGCAGTTGGTATGTCACATCCACGAAACGGCTGTTTTAGTTCATTCAGAAGCAAATTGAATCAACAAAAACATAAAGCGTCTACTACATGAGTATACATAATTTGTGTACAAAGTAGTTCCTAATACACTACTATTGGGCACACGTGTTTTGCATGTGAGTGCAATATGAAGGTGTGTAATATCGTAAAATATTGCACAATTCTGACAATGTAAAGGAAACAGAGACAAAAAATGAGCATATAATAAAACTCTGTCCTCAGATATCATGCCCATATATTTGGCAAATAAGTGTACAACAAAATTTATTTATTAGATATTTTCCACACTTCTAAAAATAAATAACTGTGTTCTTAGGTTTATTCTGCTGGTCTTTCCGTCTTCCAGCTAGAAGTACACCGGTTTACAGTGGTATTTTCCGGTGGCATGTACCAACATACTTTTTCGCTGTCCCAATATTTCCCTTCTTTCCATGTGAACGAAATGTAAGGAAGTTCCCTACTAATCGTGTTACAAATTTAATGATATTAGCAGGAAGTTTTATTATTATGTATGCACAAATGGGATCTAGTGAAAGATTTTCAAAATAGATCCAACTTTTAGAAACATTTTCGATTTAAAAGAATCCCAAACAAAACAAACAAAACATGTAATATTTTAGTTCTATACTAACCTATGTTAATATATGAAGTAAATCTTCCTTTGCATGACGAATATTCATCCTAAGCTCCGATGACAGGCATGTTAAGGTCATGCGTCATTTGTAAGAGATAAGAAATCAGCCCGAATCCTGAAGGCATCATGGTTTCGACTGTTTAATCTTGCTCTGCTCTCCACTTTGTAACTGTCAGGCAAACAACGTTGTTTTGTAGTTTAAATGTTTTGTCTCTTAAAGTTGCGGGAAACAAACACTATGTAATGACATTAATTTTTACCTTTGCAAATGGCGTTCTCAGTTTACAAGCGAACAGCACGTCGTGGCAAAATTGAAATAGGAAAAAAAAATTACAGCTTTGGAGTTTGTTTACTGCATTTGGTGTTAGTCATCAGGAGAATAATTTTAAGATGTACTGCATTTGGTGTTAGCTTGACTCAGAGTTCTTACGACTATGCAACTTTTGACTAAATATACTCTTTTAGCAGAATGGATCTATGTATGTTTGTTTCGTACCCAAAACATAACAGTGAACATATTGTCTCTTTGTAAGGTTATATCTCTATACACGTTTCACTACGCGAGGAAGACTACAGTTGTGCGTATTCATACGTATAATTATGGGATATCAGTATTCATACTTATAATTATGGGATATCAGTATTCATACTTATAATTATGGGATATCAGTATTCATACTTATAATTATGGGATATCAGTATTCATACGTATAATTATGGGATATCAGTATTCATACGTATAATTATCGGATATCAGTATTCATACGTATAATTATGGGATATCAGTATTCATACTTATAATTATAGGATATCAGTATTCATACTTATAATTATGGGATATCAGTATTCATACTTATAATTATGGGATATCAGTATTCATACTTATAATTATGGGATATCAGTATTCATACTTATAATTATGGGATAAATATATAATAACAATTTCAGAGATAATGGACACATCTATGGGTGGCATCGATAACGGAGGTTACGATGGCTTGGATGAACACGGTGGTGAAATGGATCTCATGTCCGTGACAGAGGATGGAACCAGGACGTACAGAAGCGCTGTAAGTTTTCTGTCTCAGTGGAAACAAGAATCACCTTTGCAGGTTTTGTGTAAGGTTGAAACTTCATTGACTTCAATTTGTAGAGTTATTGATATTTTGTGGATAAGCTCGTATTATACCATTCCATTCTCAATGTATCGATACAGAAATACATGCAACGTATGAACCGTGTAAAGTGCGTGCCGCGAATTACTAGAATTTGTGAAATCGACCTAATTATTAATAAAGATTTTGGGTAAAAAACATTTCACCTTGAGACCGATTAATCACTTTGACGAGGAGTGACGTCGAAGTATAGGCGTATTATACAAATCTTGCTTAACCGTAACAGTTTACATACAACCGATTCAGAATCTGCGATGTAAAAACATTCGCAATTTTATGTTCTTAAGTTTTCATGATCTTTAAAGAGTACAAAGGCTTAAACCACTGATTTTGTAGAAAAAATATCAGACGCATTTTAGGAATACATACTACCAATAAAATGAGGTTTTAAGATAAAAACAGCATTTAAAAGAACTGGTATTATCCAGAAATTAGAGGATATTAAACGCGAACACAAAGTGAACCATCTTATCAAACTCACAAGTAAATTAAAATTCAAGTCTCTGATTGGTTTTATGCCTGTGATGGTCTATTAGAACTGAAAGTGTATTAATGGAAAATAGATGCCGTTAAACGGTGCCAGAAATGATAAACCGCGTTGAACGGACGGACGGACGGATAAGTGTAACAAATTATGCCCATACCATTGTCTAGTTGGTGAATAAAAATCATTGACAGGTAAAGACGTACTGATATTACATTTCTTCTACTTTTCAGGAGGGTATTCCAATGACAGACCTGTGAGTACAAGAAGTCGATATCAGCGTATTCATCACAAACGTCACAACCGTAATGTTTAACATTCACTTCACAGAGTCGCTCTGCGGTGTTTTCATTGGTTCAAGTGTTGATACTGACAAATTAGTCAATATGGAGCGATGGTGTAAATTGTAATAGACTTTTTTGTTTCATCAAACATCTGTCAAACATATGAGACAACATTGGGCTTGATTCCGTTCTGCCTCTAAAAGCAGAGAAGTGATATTAGAAATGAGAAATTTAAAGCACGACCTCCACCAGACCGGCAACACCTCGTTAAAGTCAATGGTGCATGGGCATTTTAACCCAGGCATTATGGAATGGAAGTTACATAAATATTCATGTTATATTTTGTCACAAAATGTCCCATAATGTGCACATGTTAAACATATGTCGTAAGTAGACAGTATCATTCTTTGATTTGTGTGCTTCAACTTTCCTGTCGGTCTTTAATTATATTAATTATTTTCTTATATCACACTGATACAGTGAATCATCCTTACACTGACCCCTCTGTAGACTAACATCCTCCTTAAACTGGCCCATCCGGTGACATGCAAACTCCTTAAACTGACCAATTTGTATTCCTGCATCCTCCCTAGACTGGTCAGTCTGGTGACCTGCATTCTTTCTAAACGGACCCCTCTGTAGACCTAAATCCTCCTTAAACTGGCCTTTCTGTAAACGTGCACCCATACCAAATCGGACCCCCTGTAGACATTCATGCAGTCTAAAATGACCCCTCTGTAATCATGAATCCTTTCTAAACTGACCTCTCTGCAGACCTGTATTCTCTCTAAACAAGATCTGCTCAAGACATGTCTTCTATTTAATCTGGCGACTTTTTTTCAGACCATGTTAAGCAATACAAGTGTTTCCTAGCAATACCATCCAAATTGTATGGTTCCAAAATGACCTATTTAGAAGAGTTTACTTGCATTTTCAGTTCTCTTACAAATTACTGACAGCATTTCTAAGCAGAAAGGCCAGAAAATTTTGGAATCTAATTTTATTTGCTTCACCCAAAAATAAAAAGCCGGAGAATAACTAGATTTTCTAGACAATATCTAAACAATTCTTTTCTGTCCTAATTAATGAACAATCAATATTTACTTAAAGTTGGGGTTTGTTGTTATTCATACCGCACAGATCTCTGTCCCTCTCTAATGCAGTTACACAGACAATCGAACGATTTCATCAGAAGAATAAAAGCTGACCTGTAGATATTTCCAAAACGAGTGTAACCTCCAGTTGCTTTTTGTTGAGTTTGTAAATAAACAAAATCATACGTTTCATTCAAATTAAACTCATAACACTGACAGCTACCTACACGTTATGGTAGTAGACGTATATTTATCACAGACAAGGACTGACTGAAAATCCTATTTTTCATTTGGACCCATTCTTTATTCGTGGCTATGACGTAAGAAGTGCTTTCTGACTAGTTTCCTAAACAAATTTTGGCACGTTTTATTATTTGACTACTACTGTGCAATTCTAAGCTTAAATATAGAAAGTGAAATTTTTAAATATAAAAACCCAATCAATTGTATCCAGCTCGAACCGCGGTAGGACGTGGTTAGCAGTATGGAATTATGCTGTGAAGGGTACGAGTTCGAATTATATCAACATCAGGTATTTGGGCAGGGCACTGTACTCCAGTTGCCTCGACGGGAAATAACCTTTCATGTTACGCTATGTTGTTACACGCCAATCATAATGAAAGATGAATGATGCTCACTCTAGAAATCTTTTACGTTATGTTTTCTCACACTAGTCATCATATTTCTTAATATCCCAACTAACATAAAGCAACATAAATATGGTATTAAACTCTTTTCAACGGACATTCTAAGATCCAAGTCATACCCGCGTAAACTGTGTGAATGATTTGTTCTAATCACTTATTTACAGTGTGCCATTTTATCCTCCACTACCCCCATTTTTGATTTTGGTACGTTTGCAATTAAGACATGTTTTAGTAAAATGGCGTAACTTTGCGAGGATAAAGCGCTATCAAGCTCTGAAAAAATATAGTGATTTTTGTCAATCAAGTATAGCTATAATTAAATTTAGAAATATAGTAGCTGCCATGAAAGTAAACCATCATATGTTTAAGTTTTTAATACAACTGGTTGACGATGTGTGTTTCGTTATTACGTTTTGAACTAGAGTATTAATTGCCAAATAATGTTTACACTTTTATTCGTATCGGTGTATATCATTAATCCATTAAGCCGATTTCAATTTGAATCTGATTAACATATTCGTATACCATTATTCATAGAACTTATCGTCTTCATTAGTGATGAGATGTATATTGAAGAGTAGTATGCCTTCATTAACAACGGGATGTATATTTATGAGCACTACTCTCATTGATGAGATTTTCTTGACGAATATTACACCCTCATTCCGAAAGTAGCGAAATGCGATCCATATTTCACTCTTCACTGAATTTACATAATTGTTGCTTCAAGTTTATTTCACAATATCTGTTCATGCTAGAAACAATACATTTTATATTGCATGTATTTACTACCAGGTCCATACAAGAAAAGGTCACAATTCCCTATATTGACCTAGTTAGGGCAAGTTTTGTGTTTAAATCACGAGAAAATAGGAACTTTTTATTGCATTCTGTGTACATACTATTCTATATAGAATCATGAAACATGGCAAGGAGATATTACCTGCTAAAGATGACAGTGTAAATGTGAGTCATTATAACGTATATTTTAAGCTTCAGTAACTTGTCTTAACTTTTGTGCTTCTGTTTAGCCCATGCCCATAGGAATAAATGTTTCTGGCATCTCGTTGTATCTGCAAATACCTATTCCACGCATTATGGAACAGTTAACCCTGCTGTATTCCATCACTTGTGACTATTAACGGTACATGGATAGGGAGTGACTATTAAAGGTACATGGATAAGGAGTGACTATTAACGGTACATGGATAGGGAGGCTCGGGCATGGGAAAGAGTTATAGTGTCCACGAGGATGAAAATAACAGAACTGTTCCGATTAAATAGCCACACAAAAAAAACTAATTTTAATAAAGATGCGTATCAAAATAAGTTCACATTCTCTATGCAGGCCGTAGAGTATTTAGCTATATTTTAACCATAAATGTTGTCATTTTTTGTTTTAAAATAATTTGTATCACCAGTTTTGTTGTTTTTGTTTTTATTTTATTTTTCATTGTGCCTAATTGTATATGCTTTTTTTCTTTTGTTCCATCGTTTTAAAGAAGTGATTTAATCGTGTACTCATAACTGTATTTGTTCTTGCTGCTGAGAAACAGGAAATAGAGTTACACAATTCGTGCAATTTAGTGAAGCAAATACAGTCACCATTGTTAAAGAAGAAATTAAAAATTATACATGAAGCAAGAGGGGTGAGAGCGGTCAAAGATAATCTGCAATTACGAGCACAATATGTAAAAAATATAAGATCTTTCACCTCTATTTTGTACAGTCATTATTGTCGAAAGTAATTCAGTGACCTACACGAGTTACATTCAATGTTATCGACTTGTGTAGGTGAATTGATGTTCTTTTTTTTTCGTGTACGTAAGGGACAGAAAATTAGTAAAACACTCTTACTCAAATTGGTAGACCACAATTAAAAAATTCTCTCCATGATGGGTTGCTGCAAAAAAAAATTAACCTGCGATAAAAGAAACAAAAATCTTCTAAAACAAAATCACAGCGCTAGCCATTTCTCCCTTCCATTACAAAGATTAAATGAACAGTCCTTAATAAAGTAGGTGACTGCAAGCAGGGTGGTCCCACTATGACACAATATTCAAGTCAGAGAAACATTGGAACAAGTAGGTAATTGAGTCTTAGACTGAAACACAATATGTTGAATGCATCAGATGTAGCTTAAACATATTGTTGCTCACTTACATTAAGCTAATGTATTTTTAAAAATGTTTTACAAATATTGGGAGAAAGCTCTCATAGCACTAAATGCTATTTCACATTTTTCCGGTCAAACAATGTATATTGTCAGGCAATACTGGTTTCCTTTTCACAAAATGCATTGTTAATACTAATTCGTGACTCTTTGATGGAATTTGTGTTCTAATGTGGGCATTATATTGAAGTGAATGAATGCATGCATCAGTGTGTGTGTGTGTTGAAACGACTCTAGGTCTTGAAATAAGTAACATAAAGAAAGTTAAACCAACAATTTCAGTAAAATGAAGAAATTATTTAATTATTTAGTTACAAAGTGTAAAGTTATGAAACAATGAGTATTGTTAATTAGATTCCCAATAATCATACATGTTTTATAACGTGTCCAAAATTAAAAAAATGTCCGGAATAAATTCGAATAGTCATGAATACCCAGATGTGCCAAATTGAGGGGGGAGCATGGTGTTCCAGAATGTCTTTGAACTAGTCCTCGATAATCCAATTTAGTGTGTTTATTGGCCCATTTAGTTAGTCTGGATTTCGGTAACTTCCAAATGAAGAAATCTATCAAAATTGTTTCTTGAACATTCTAAACTCAAAAGATATGTCAACATCTTTATTACAACTTATTATCATAGAAAAATAAGGCTATGAGCACGTGCTATTCATATATATATATATATATATATATATATATATATATATATATATATATATATATATATATATATATATATATATATATATATATATATATATATATATATATAAATATATATATATATATATAATGGGAAAAAATGGTTCTTTTAAGTAGACTTCTATATGGAGTTTTTTTCATCTACCAGTCTGGTGGTTGTTTCCATGGAAAACGTGGTTTGAGTTGGAGACTTCTGCCGTGCAATTTATTGAAGGATGGAAGTTGTTTACTTTTCCTATGAGCTCAACCAATTATTTTCTTTCATATTCATTTCTGTATCATCTCTAAAGCCTGCCCAACGATATGGTGTAAGTTCCACTGATGTTACAAGATGACCCTCAAGTCCTCTTATAAAACGTATTAGAATACGAGTGGATAATTTTAAACCCACTACGGTTCCATTGATTTGGAGGTACCTTTCTTCTTTGAATTCAGAGTTAATGAATTTTAGGACAAGCTCCATTCACTTTTATGTTGTTCTCTCATACAAAGTTTTTTTTTAAGTTTAGGGCAAGGTTTGGAAGTAGGCATGAAAGTTTAGTTAGGAAGTGAGTGAGCGGATTGCCCACAGTTCTTGTTTCCCATGCTTCAATGCATGTATCACTTCACTGCTGTATATTAGTGCACAGAGAATTGACGTCTAAGGAAACAAGCATCGTATCTGGCAGTAATGGTTCCTTTGCTTTGCTTCTTATGAGGTAATCTGTCGTTTCCTGTCGTGTCTTTCTTTTTGATTTTGCTCATTAATCGCCATAATTTCTATGAAAACAATACAATATCCGGGATATAATTTTCGTTTACTCCAATTTACATAATTCCCAGATGATATGTATCATCAATGTGTATGTCGATATAAATAGATACATGCAGCATTATCAGTCACGCTGAAGCCAGCTAGCCGAAGCAAAACACTTTTAAGCTTTGACTCCAGTACAAACGGTTATGTAAACTTTTGTAAATTCAAAGAGTTTTGTGTTCATTGTTAGTTTAGTTTCTGGTTTGTCTTTGCCTCTGAAAAAGACCAATTTAGAGTTAACAGCGCTCAGGCTAGTGTGATACTAATTTTGCTCTGGTTGTCGTCATCTCAAATCAATCCCTGACACACACGAACCCTTGCTCGATCGGGTTGACATAAAAGGACCCTTATGGGCATTATGATTTGTATATATACACAGTACCGGATTACCAGATAGGCAGAGTAGGCACCGGCCTATGGGATGCATCCTTTTAGGGGCCTCGCGAAAACGGATCAAAGTAATATTGATAGGAGAGTATTTGTGAGTGTGGCCCCAAGATTTCGTCCGTTTAAAGGCCGCCACAGAGTTTATTCCGGATAAATATATATATATATATATATATATATATATATATATATATATATATATATATATATATATATATATATATATATATATATATATATATATATATATATATATATATATATATATATATATATATATATATATATATACATATATATATATATATACATATATACATATACATATATATACATATATATATATATACATATATATATATATATATATATATATATATATATATATATATATATATATATATATATATATATATATATATATATATATATATATATGAGAATGAGTGAAGTACATATCTATAGACCATTTGAATCAGTTGGTTGGTAAAATTTCTGGATGATAATTGTGATTTATTTTGCGCAACCCACATGCAAATATACATAATTACTGAAATCTAACAAGTTGTGCCTTCTTCGCAATATGTCCAAATACTACTTATGGACGTTAATCTTGCTAATACGCTATACTGTTAGTTATTTTGTTATGATGTTGTTAAGTGCTCACTGAATAAAAATCATCAGTATTTGCTGATTTTGTCTATGTTAAAGGGGAAGATACAAGAACTTACGTTTTCTAACGTTCTCTATATAAAAGGCGGAGACACAAGATCTTCCCTTTGCTGATGTTGTGTACAAAGAAATGTACAGTCACAAGAACGTTCGTTTGCTGATGTCTATATTAAACTGGCAGACACAAGAACTACATGTTTAAGGAGAAGTGTTGCAAATAGTCCATTCTGAAGGTCCCGTGCATGTCCATCTCGAGTTACAGCTTTGCAAAAGTACCAACACTACTGTTTCGTGCAGTTTGTTAACAATAAATGGTATTTTATTATCCTCGCATACAGATTTTGTAGACTTAAAACATCGTTTAAAAATAAATTAATTGTTTCTGCTTTTACTGCATTGATATTTACTATATCTTTGAGGTAATACATCAACAGTCAATTTTACTAGTCCTGGCATCTCACAATTAACTAGTTCATCAAGCCCAGTTTATCACCACAAAACTAAATTTGTAAAGCTCGGGCGATCTTTCAAACCGCGCATTCAAATTCAGATGCGTTTTAGAGGCATCTGTATAACTAACCAGCCCATCAACAAACAGACAACAACATAAAACAAAACAACACAAACAAAACAAAACAGCAAATTAATCGATTGGCGATATAGGCAAAATTGTTAATGTATGTCCACTAGTTGATATCTAAACTGTTTAAATGTGTTGTAACCATCGTTACCACATTTAATTCAGATTTTTGAATGTTGCAATAAACAACACGTAAATCACACTGTATGTGGATGTTTGTCATGCTGATTTTTGTGCCCTAAAGAAGCTTGTACTACGATTTTTATCAACTAACTATGCAATTTTAACGTTCTCGACATTTTTCATCACAGCGAAAAGAAACCTTCGATGTAAATCGCCGCCATTTAGAACTATATAAGGAACTACTTTGTTTTCCTTAAGGGAGTCATAAAATCGAGCAATATTTGATGTATATTCCAGCAAGTTCTTCCTAGGTAATGTCGTAAATGTCCGGGCAATGTTCCTATTTCTAATCAAACAAAAAAACAATGTATGTGATCGGATTACAATCAGAATACGCTGGTGCCTTTCAGCAAATGATAGGAAAACGTTTAGAAAAATAGTCTCACGCTCATATATGTGTACCGTGTTTACTAAAAAACGTCATGTGGTAACATCACACAAAACGTTCATTACAGACGAATTGGTGACTTATTTTAAGTCGAAGCATTGCGACGTTGATTTTTTTTTTTTGTTTAATGTCAAGCATGGATTCACTAGAGAATTTTGTTTTACGGAACTTGTGCAAATACAGAGAGTCGATATTGATGCAACTTAATTAATGAGGACTGCAACCGTGGCTGATTTGCCGAAGAACTCAACCTCATTGGTGTCGAAACAATTCCTGATTGTGCAGTGTTTTCACGTGCTAATACAATGATCGCAATATGGCTTCAAGTTGATATTGTCCCAACAGGTTGGTCGCAACTACTGATTTCTAACTAACTTATATTTCAGTGTATACGATGTTTAGTAAATACTTTTTTTAAAGGAAGATATGCATCAACAAGAGAAACAAAATCACTATTAATGATGGCATGACTGATTAGCCGGTCCTACATCCCGTTGGCAAATTCCGCAACCGCTTCTGCGGGGTCAGAATTCATCATATAATACGTAATGATGAATCTAATCTTAAACAGAAATGCCAAAGACCGTTCAGTACCCATCTGACTAAACATCCAAGTCCTTCTAACTGAATTATCAATGCAGGTACTGCATATATGAAACGTTCTGCATCAGCAGTTTATTGTCTGTTAATACATGAAATGGATGACAAAAACACAACAAGATACCGCTTGGTCATTTTTAAATATCTTCATTCTGCCCTGCCAGCCTTAATTCAGGTTAAGATAAACAAATATGATCTCAAATCGCGAAATTTTAAGATCAAATGTTTAGGTTTATGAAGACTTTTATCGAGAGGATGGAAATCAAGATGACCATATGCTAGGGTTAATAAGTTCGTGTTTTTCACTTCTTTGTTTAAGATTCCTTGACATTTGGCTCTGTGAGTTTACTACGTGTGGTCGTCAGGGCGACTCTGTGATCTTTACATCGAGATATTCTTTTTTTTTTTTTTTGTTTCATCATCATCATCATCGAATGGCTCTTGAATCAGTTGAATCCAACTTCCGTCTATAATGAATACTACATTTTTTCATCACCAGACCTTTTCAAATCTAGCAGCGGGGGTGTAGGTGGGGGGCGAACGGACCTTTTGCTGAAATGTCATGGCCTTAAAAATAAATCTTCTTACGAAATTGAAAAATATAAGTGTAATAACGCCAAACCCAAGCCTCTAACTGAGCGATTCTCTCTAATTGGGTTATCTTATTTTGTTACTTGATCAGTCATTAGTGTTTTTCAAACTTGTATGTATGTTTCTTTACCCATAGGACATTTCATTGATGTCGCGCCCTCACTGCTGCTGTATGTATTAGTAATTAAATCATATATATATATATATATGTATATATTTATATATATATATATATATATATATATATATATATATATATATATATATATATATATATATATATATATATATATATATATATATATATATATATATCAGTAATATGGCACCAGCTGTGGAATCTTATATACAGCTAGATTAGCTATGGAATCTTATACAGCTAGATTAGCTATGGAATCTTATACAGCTAGATGAGCTATGGAATCTTATATACAGCTAAATTAGCTATGGAATCTTATACAGCTAGATTAGCTATGGAATCTTATACAGCTAGATTAGCTATGGAATCTTATACAGCTAGATTAGCTATGGAATCTTATACAACTAGATTAGCTATGGAATCTTATACAGCTAGATTAGCTATGGAATCTTATACAGTTAGATTAGCTCGAGAGCGACTAGACGCAATCAGAATTTGCAGAAGGTGTCGAACAATTATTTAAACCAATTGTCGAACCAACCAAAAAGAAAAAAGATTCCTGAGGCTACAGTAGCATCTCAGCAGGTCATTGGAACATTACTAAAACAAATTAAGGAAGATATGGTGTCTGCGACAAAAACACGTGCTGAAATTCAAGACGTTAAAAATATTGTGGAGGATCTATCTAAACGAGAATAAAAAAACCTAGATATTTTACTCAGCAAGGTTATATAGGAGTTATGGCTAATCCTGTTAAGGTTGTTGCTTTGGGATATCAACTGCGGTATCAGTTTCTAAAGCCAGAGTTTTATAACGCTCTAGAACACGAGACGGCTGCTATGTGGAATCACATCACAATTAATACAATTAATGTAGTTCCAGTCTATTTTTAGAACATTTTTCCTCTCTCATTTTGGTGGTGATAGAAGAGTTATATTGATGCATATTTGGTAGGGATTTAAAGGTAATTGTTTATTCTTGAGAATATGAGCAGAGAGAGTGGTTGTCAGTGTGTAATTTGGCGACAGTTGGAGTAATAAGGCCTTGGTAATGATCCGGAAGTGAAATATGTGGTCTGTGTACATGCTGTTATGTTAACAGTGCAGCAGCTCAAAAAAATGCCGGTCAACCCTTGACAAGAATTTCACTGTGAAGTCATCTTTGGGGGTATTTTAGATTTTCATATGATTTGTATTGATTGTCACACTGTGGAAAGGTCAGTGCTGAGAAATATATGTAGAGAACATATAGTAAAATTAATTGTGGTGTATGGCCATATATGTCGTGAGTAAGCAGCGATCCACCAAGAAAGCAGCGATCTCGACAAGGGAGACAATCATCACCTGACTCCGGCACCGCAGGAATTGTTATTACCACTCAAGGAAGTGGTTTTGTTATTCCATGTCCTAACAACGTCCTTGCCGATGTCGATCGATTAGAAATTATGACTGGAGGAAAACGAGCCGGTAATAATTCTCCAGAAATTATTAATGAAGCAGCTGATATTTGTCAACGATTATTTACAGGCGGCATCATGGACATTAATGTTAATTGGTCTCTCATTGATGAAATCGTTGTTGATTATCACAGTGACTAAATATATTGATAACAAATAAGATGATTATGCATATGCTCAACATGGACCGATGACGATCAGAGTGATAAATTCGCGATTACCGACGTATAAAGCATTTTACGCTGATGGACATGGTGATGTTGTTCTAACAATAGTACTAAAATGAATGAAAATCAGTCATATTGTATAATTTGATTGGGTAAATAGTACTAAAATAAATGAAAATTAGACATATTGTATAATTTGATTGGGTAAATAGTACTAAAATAAATGAAAATTAGACAGATTTCATAATTTGATAGGGTAAATGGTACTAAAATAATAAAAATACTCCTGAAAAACAGAAATATACAACATATATATTATCAGAATACAGAAAATATTATCAGAATGCAAAAATATTATTATCTTATTATTCATTGACTTCATAATTTGATAAGGTAAAATAGTCCTCAAATCTTGACACAAAAATATTAAAAATACATAATAATAATAATAATAATAATAATAATAATAATAATAATAATAATAATAATAATAATCAGGTGGAATATACAAAAATATATATCAATGCCCTGATAAGTCAAGGTTAAATATTATGAACAGAATAAATATTACACATCTGATTAGTCACTTTCATAGTCACTAATAACTTTGTCACTGTTTTCGTTTTCACGATAAATCGTTTCACCCTTAGCTTCGTCACTCGCTCACTTAATCTTTCTTAATTGTCCTATACGAAAGTAAATAGTTTGTTTGTTGTTTTTTTTTTTTTTGCTGTTTCGAATACGTGAGATAATTCTGATACAATTTTCTCAATCGCGCGTAAGAGATATATGAGTTTATCCACGTCTGTTTCTTTAACTGAAGCCAGGCTCATTGTTTATAACTTTAAAAAATGCTTTCTATATCATCGTTATTTTCTTGAGTTTGTTGATTAGTTTCTGTGAAAATGACAACCCTTCGCAGCTGAGATTTTCTTCTGACTGGAGACCTTGCGAGATAAACTAAGCTTGACCATTCGATACGATCATCATTGATCCAAATATTTGTGTCAGAAATAGTAATCCCTGTGATGAATGAATCGTTATAGCATATCCTAGTGTCCATGTAGTTTTGTCCATAGCTGATGCACTCTCAACAACACTGAAAGAAATTAAAACATTAAAATTTAACATAAGAACTTGCTTCTCTAATCTCTATATTACATTTCTAACCGTAGATCTTACAACGCTGGAAATTGTATGTGTCGTAATACTCAAAATACGATCAGTCGCTCCCTTTTGATCACCACCTTTAGCTTCACCGGGTTCATATACATATTTTACAGTCACATTACCTAGTAGTCGTTGTTTTAAAAAGTCATCTTGTGGTATTGGTAATTAGATTAACTAGTTTCATGGAAGTTGCACAAGTGATTTCATTATTTAACGCAGCTATCACACTTGGTAGTCTTACAATCCATTTGAGAGATCATACATCTTTCTGAATTATTTCCTTCGCATATTGATATTAAAAATAACCGCTCAGCAAGTGTTCGATTAATTCGTTCAACAATTGCCTGATCACGATGAAATGATGTATGTCTTCGTCTGATTTCGATTTTATGATTTTTGATTAAAGATGATACTGCACAAAGACCATTATGGGAAGGCACTCCTGTAAATGTTTATGGTTGTAGGCTATAGATTTATATATATATATATATATATATATATATATATACAGTGGTAGTGGGGTGGAATCTAGATTTTCATTCTCTTCGGGTGTTTCCGATAGGTTTTCTTCCACTTTTTTCCCCATTGCTCTACGTCTGAGTTTATTGGCTGTTTTTGCATAGGTCTTTCTGTGATGGTTGTTGGCTCCTCACTAGTTGACGAGTCTGTTACGGTGTGATTCTTCCGTTTTCTATGAGGGGGCATCGGGGTGGAGGCTAGTGGCGTCATGCCGCTTGTGTCCATTGCATTTAATGGTTCCATATCCATTTCTCGCTCCTCCTGTTCCTCTTCTATGGGGAGGCAGTCGTAACGATTGCTCGTTTTTAATGGAACTGCTGGGATTGACCTTTTAGATGTTTTTTTTTTTGGAGTACGGAAGATATCCTCTGGAGGTATTATTTCTTCCCTTCTCTCCACGTGCGGTTCCCCTTGGTGATCTGGGTCCATATTGTCTTGTTGTTGTTGTTGTTGTTGTTGTTGTTGTTCTGGGTCCGTATTGCCGGCCTTTTTTGCTGCGTATGAATTTGGATCGCGCGGGTTTTATGCAGTATTTCGCTCCATGGCCTACGATCTTGCATCTTGGGCAGGGGCGATCCTTGTCGCAGCCCCTATACCATGAGCGACATAGAAAGCCCATGATGTAAAAAAAAGGGCGGTACGTGTTTAGCCTCTGCAGCAGGGACTTTGAATAAAGAATAAAAAACAAACAAACAACATATCAGGGGGTGCACAAACACACATAAAAACTTTTTACTTTTTTTATTAGTGGAGGGGGGGGGGAGCATATGTCTGGTGCTCCCCCCAAAAAAAGTAAATCTGCTTGTAGTTGGGAAGTCGACGTAGTGTCTATCACAATCACAAAAAAAATGGCAAGGACCAAGCAAACAGCTAGGAAATCTACTGGAATGGAAGAATAACAAAGATTACAAACTACAAAGTAAAAGAATCATCATGGAATAAGGAAGATAAAAATAATGACAAGGAATAAATATTGATAGAAAGGAAGTAAGGAGAATACAGAATACAACGAAGTGAAGTGAAGCTCATACGTTACAAATTCACGATAAGCACGTGGAAAAATGGCGGCATCAAGGAATACGACAACGGACCTTCACAAATACTTTAAAACACGCCGAGTAGAGTCAGAAGATGGGGACTATCTAGAATGTACATATAAAAAGGGTACACAACTGATGGAATTCCAAGGCTTGAATGATAGAAGAATACCTGGAACAACAGCAGTTTTGGTAGATTTAAAAATCAAAGAAGAAGATATAATTTCCAAAATCTACTCAATCAACTATGCAAAAGGAGGATACCAAATCGGATATAGAGGTAACACACCAGCGCTACCATATGGAGAAATACAAATTTGTGGAATTAGAGCAGTAATAAAAAGTCCGGAACCGATTATGAGAAGAATAAGAAAACAAGCAGGAGAACTCCATCTATCAGGAATCCCGATAGAGATACCACTGGAAACTACTGCTGGCTGGTTCGAAGAGAAATTTGGTATAAAAGTGGAAAAATCAAAACTTGGAGTGGTACCAGGGTTTAGCATTTTTGATGGAACCAGAATCTTCGAAATTGAGAAATCAAAACTACGCACAATCAAAAGAGCGAAATTTCTACATGGCTTTTTAACAACAACATGGTACAAGGGGTGCATATACCATAGAAAGTGTAATAGATGCGGAGAAACCGGCCACACGTCCAACAAATGTAATAGAGACGAAACGGAAGACACACCTGTCCCGGAAAAACAAAAAACTATCATCCCGGAAAAGCAAATAACCAGCAGAGAACAAAGTTTATTGCAAACTTCGAATAAGACCAAGAGAGAAACTGACCAGCAAAATAAAAATCCCAAAGGAAACAACAAGATTGACATCCAAAGCCAAGAAAATCGGACAATACCAATCAAAACTGGGAATGAGGAAAAACAAATGACAACAGAACAGCAAATTATTAAGAAGAGAGACGAAACGAAAAACGCACAAATCCCGAAAAAACGAACATCTATCATCCCGGGTAAACAAACAACATGCAGAGAACAAAGTTTATCGCAAACTGTCAATATGACCAATGGAGCAACTGACCAGCAAAATACGAAACCCAAAGGAAACAACAAGACTAATACCCAAAGCCGAGAAAATCAGACAGTACCTAACAAAACTGGGAATAAGGAAGGAAAAATAATGCAACAACCAGAACAACAAGAAGTCAATAAAATGACAAACCAACAAGGGAAGATCACACACATCCAAGACAATAATAATACAACAAGGGTAACTGAAAAACCAGAACAACTAATAACAGCAGAACAGTTAGTTATAAAGGAGAGGTTAGAGAGCAGAAAGGAAAAAAGGAAGAGAAGAAGAGCAATTAATGGAGGAACAAGCATTACACAATGACGAGTATCTAGAATAGATGAATGGAGACCAAAAGTAATCAAAAATTTCTTACTGTAACAACCAGAGCAAGAAGAAGGAAGCTTCGGACAAAATCTGCATAGTAAAAAAATAATATATATATATATATATATATACATATATATAAACAAAATAAACAAAACAATAATATATACCAAACATATATTCATAGGAGGGCCTTTCCATAATGGTCTGCGAAGATCAGCGGAAAGAGCACCCTCCAAAAAAAAAAATTAATTCTCTAGTCTAGTAAACAGAATGCTTATTTTGAGCAGGGAATTTAGCTCAATGCCACTCCGAGGCTTAACTCGTAAAAAGAAGGTAATTGAACTGGGTAAACCATCTTCTCTTAGAAAGCTCCTAGGGTGCCGCCAGAGTCGGTGCTGAGATATTCCAAAGTGTACGAAGTGACGACACTGAGAGAATAAGAAGGAAGCCGTGGAGACCATTGTGTACACAGTGTATAGAAGGAGGAAGAGGAAGGAAGTAGGAAAGAAGAGAAATCAAATGAATACTTGAGAAAACCTACTGAACAGAGACTCTCACAATAAGACAGTAATTTCTATATGACGAAGTAAAGAATAAAGGGCATTCGGTCAACCCGGCCATTATTGTTGTATGATATATTGAGCTGAAAATGTATGTCCATGAAATTCCTGCATTCGTATATTTAATGAAGTTGTTATTTATTAAACCTTGAGATGTTATATGGATTTAGAAATCCGGAATTGCCGACTGGGGGCTCGTGAGTCATTAAAATTTATTTAATTCACGCCTTCTGCAGTATTATTTATAATACCGTAGTGGTTCAGTATTATTTATAATACCGTAGTGGGGTTGTGACAAGCCTCTGGCACTAATTTACCTTTCATCGCAGATTTTACCGAACAATTAGCTAATGATCCTCTGAGACGTTTTTTGTGTAGAATTTAACGAATGAATCAACTTTACATCTGCAATACGTCGTTGTAAATCTTTCTTTTTATATACTACACCATGAACGTGACATGCTTGATCAATCACATTTATTGGATACTCTCCAGGCTGTGGTTGATCTCGCTCGTCAACTCGAATGTCAAGTCGAGTTGCAGGACCACAATAATTATACCCAGGCAATTTTGTTTCTTCTCCTGGGTATTTATCCCATCGAGTTCCTGTTAATATTAGTAATGAGGATGCAATATCAAGACCTATTTCTTTTAAAGAGAGACAAATTTTGTACCACAGTTTACACACTTGCCTGTAAGTGCATGTCTACGAGGTTTTGTCATTATTGTTGTTAATCCACTTGTTGGGGTGAATAATCTGCATCGAACACAATATAAATCTATATTATTTATTATATTTGTATAATATGGATGTTATTGGTTTCTCAGCGACACGAAAACATGAACCAATAAAACATTAAGCTCTAAAAATTTCTGTCTGAGCAATTATCATTGCTCCATCTGGGTCTTGTAAGACGCAAGTATTACTTAATCTAATAATAAGATGAAATAAATGGGATAAGTTGTATTTAGTTGCACCATCAAAAGAGGATCAAAGATGATACGATGTGCTTGACGAGTTTAATGAAAACGCAAAATTGTTGAATGGAAAAAAAATTATATTAATTTCATCACTGATATTGATAGAGCCCCATCTGTAGATGAACTCAATGGATTTATTAATAATATCGTAGTATAAGATGATGTTATGCTGGACAAACAATAAATCCAGCAAGACTATCTTATCGAGGAAGGCATAAACACAGATGTGATTTATGTTACTCAATGATATACACAAATACAAAAAGTGATCAGAGATAACTAATATTCTAGCTGTGTTTAATGGAGTCGATACACATACTCTGCGAGATAATTATCAAACATGGCTACAGGGATGTAAATAAATTCAAAAACTTCTTTAAACGTGCATAAGTTACCCCACACGGATTTATAACGATAATTTTACATAATCCTCGATCGCGATACCGTATAGGTCATGATAAAAATTGTGGATAATAACCGCAGGGAGTGTGCGACCTCAATGAAACGTCCTATTGGTAAACGAACATGCATACAAATTTAAAACACACTAACGACGGATACATTAACAAATAAACTAACCTATTTAGAGAAACTCTCGGTCAGTTAGAGGTTTCGGTTTGGCATTATTACGCTTATATTTTTATTTTTCGTAGGAAGCTTTATTTTTAAACAAATGCCATTTTAGCAAAAAGGTCTGTACGTTCGCCCTCCCTGTTGATAATATCCATACTGTTTGTGTCGACGTAGTCTTTGTTCTTTGTTAAACTGATAAACCAGAGTAGAATTACCCTGTAAATATCAATTAGCATCCTCTATACCATTAATTGAAGTTTGATAATGTAAAATCAATAAGCGTTTGTGGTGTTGATGAAAGTTCAACGAAATGCAGTGCTTTTACATGAATCTGTCCAGTCTAGTTTGCATCGGCAGTGTTGAATTAAACAGAGGTAGACAACTCTATTGTCGAGTAGTTATCGACCTTCATTTAATCGGTTTTTCTCACGACTGTGTTAACCACATGACAATACTTGGAAATGTCGTCTGTTGTTTTTCTTACAGGATTAACACCACTTTTAAGCACATGATGGCTAGTAGATTTGCTAGAAGATGTAATGTCGTTGTAAGCAGAGACTGCAGAAAGGACTGGTTGGTCGCTGTCAAAAGATAGTTTATAATATTATGTGCGTATATATGTCAGCCTCTCGTCTATATTATGATGGATAGGAATAATAAGTTAACGTAAAACTTACCAGTACATTCTACTTTCCAAGTGATGCAGACAGTAGCGACAATTTAAACTTCCGAATGCTAAAGATGTGTCAGCACTTCACGATTTTCTGATATTACGAGAGATAGGAGAGATAGTGAATATATATATGTATGTATGTATATATATATATATATATATATATATATATATATATATATATATATATATATATATATATATATATATATATATATATATATATATATATATATATATATATATTTATATTAGCTGTGTGAAAAACTAGACGTGGTCTGTACTTTTATTCGTCGCTGTAGGAATCTACCCCCACCCACCAAGGAAGTTAAATTCAAGTTGGTGAAACCATACCATATTTGAAAGACCTTGACAGGATTTCCTAGGTGAAATAAAGATATACAAAGTTTTCATAAGTATAAATATCATCATAGATTATAACTTCGTGAAAGTTTCGTGTTGACCAAGTGTTCGATTTCTTTCAGATGCTAGCACCACCCTTTGAAACACAAATATTTGTTTAGAAACTGTCTCAAAGCAATAAGTAATTGAAAGGTATTGCTTGTAAAGCATAATAAAACTAAGCAAGAACTCTGCAACCATGTAGAAACTTTGATGACTCTTATTATATTTACTCCACTTCGAAACAGAATGACTAATGAAGCAACATCATACACCAGTCTTTAATAGTTTAATAATGAGAATTTAATGAAATCAGTGACATTCATCTAACTAGTCTGTTCACATCTCATTGGGGTCAAGGACGATCATTTGGGTGGGATGATGGTCGGAGTTACGTAAGTAAGTAGGCCAGGGTTGTTTGAGATGGAACCTCTAATGGAAGCTCTGGGGGCAAAGACATTAGAAGATCTAGCATTTCAAGCATATCATCTTCATAAATTTACTACACGAAACGTTTAGGTTGGTTAACTCATCATTTTTGGAAGGGGGCTTCAACTCCAGTTTAGCATCGGGGCTGCGAGTGGCCGAGTGGTCTAAAGCGCTCACCGTTACGGATCACTGCCATGTCACCTCTGCGTGGGTTCGAGTCTCAGATTCGGCTTATGTGGTTTTGAGAGAAAGCTTGCCAGTAACTCCTCGTGGGTCGATGGTTCTTTCCGTGGTTTTTCCGGGTTCTTCCTCCACCATTTCTACTGGCCACCATGTATAGAATGTCTTGTGCTGCAACATGCCGTTACACCTTACAACATCTACAGTCTAGCATCCGATCCACGCCTGACTTTATATTTCCAAAGAGACAAATTTACACATAAAAAGTACTTACCATTCTGACTAAAATTCAACAGTAAGCATGCAGACAACGCCTTTAACTTTACGTAGCCATGTATAGCCTATCGTGTGCTTAAAACTGGCGGTAAACCCTACAAACACAACAACGTAGCAAGTTCGTATTGGTTCATTGGATCAGTAATGTTCAACAGTATGTAGTTTCCCAAGGTACATCTAAGTATGAGAACCAGGTGTAAAACAATGACTATGATTAACTGGTCTTTTCAAGAAGCTTTCCAGAGGAAACAGTGTTATACACAAAATGTCTATTATGTTAGTCACGTAATTAATTATGTCAAAACATAATCGAGAGTAATATTATAAAGCCACCTAACTCCATTTTAATTTTGCAAATACGTTCTATATTTCTTGAGAGAATAGTAGCGAGGCAGCTGTCATCTGAGAATCAACATAAAACCATGAAGCAGCATAAAACTATCCTATATTTCCTCTGGGAAATGTAAAATAAAGAACAATACATGGTATTTTTCACAGAGGAACCTATTTAAAACCTCATGTAAAAGCAGAAACTATGTACTTGTAGCTCATTCTGCAGAAATCCCTAGTTATAAAAATGGCAGAACTGAGCCATAAGGAAATTGAAAGCCTTATGTTATATCAGTAACCATGCAGACAATAAAACTTAATTATGAACAAAACTACTTTTCGTGCAGGTATAATTGCACTATTAGCACTTCTTCAAAAGAGGCCACATATGTTTGAGTATCTTCATGCCGAAGCAGTACCAACTATGAATCATTTTAAGCAACCTGTGCGAGAACAGATAATATGGATACGAAAAGGTACAGCAAAGACATGTATAGTTGTATACTGCATACTTTCATTATTGAGCCTTCTTTCAGATGCGTCACAGTTGATTGTAAGACAGTGACGTGCAACTACAGTTAAGCTACATATTAAGATTCCTTCGCGGGCCATGCAGGCTGAAATCGCACATGTGGTCGCTGATTAGGAAAACCGCCACCGTATCTCAGCTGATGATGCCGCTGTGGCTGTCACGTATGGTCATCATACGGGCCATGGCACAGAGTCTATGTTAAGCAAGCGCCTTAGTGATTTCCAAGATTACAGGGCAATCATTCCAAACATATACAAGCTACGCAGATACGCTGTGGAGCTTCTCTTAAAATTGCGAATCATGTAAACACTTTAGCGGTAGTAATACCACTCGCGCCTGGGTTCAAGGTGAATATTGTTCTCGGTCCGGAATTTACCATCCCTGGTTCTCTATCTAAAAGAGGCTACGTACAATATATAACCTCACGCCCGTGGTTTTGCAATGGTGCCCTTAAACCAAAAAGACACAAGAGCCAATCAGAGGTGACACTGACAAAGCGTCCGCCTTGGAGACAGTAAGCCACGCATTCGAACCTTAGCCGAGTCATACCAAAGACTTATAAAAATGCTACCAGCGGCTGCTTCACTTGGCATTCAACATTAAGTGGTCAGTGCTAGGACTGGTCGGCCTGATGGTGTCAGGATATTGTGACTGAGTGGGACTAAATGTTACATGTCTGCAGCATGATGCCCCAGTGCTAGACATCGCAACGAACTGTAACACTGCATACATCGTACATAGATATACGACTGGAAAATTGAAAAGCTACGTTAAAATTCTAATCACGATGCAGTTTTTTTCTTCAGATAATTGGAAGTTCATCTTCATATTTCACCGTAAGAAACTTTCTGATGGTCAAATTATATTCTAACACCAGTGAATATTTTATCGCAGACGGTAACACATGGGAAAAACGACAACAGATTTTATAATGTGCGAACATATCCGTACTAAATCCTACGCGCAATTATGCATATGGGCCTCAAAAATGCGAAACGTACATGGGTGAACTCAATGTTCGGAACAGAGAAATTCCTGTACACGTTTCTCAGATAGTAATCAAAAGTGTGAAGAACTCGACCATTATATCGCCGATAATGTGTATACTTAGAAAAGGCTGCCGTTGTCTGAGTGAACAATGTCCATAAGCACAAATACATACAGGCAGACAGTTCAAGTTTGCAATATTGTTGCTGGATAACATATATAGCGTTGACGACTTTGATCTTCCAAAAATGCAGTACCACTGTATGAGGATAAAAACTTGTTCCCGAATGCCGGCACAGTAAACAACACAGAAGAAAGTTTCCTTATCGACTCCAAAGCACGTATTTAGCACCCACCAGCTGCTGGTTGCCGAATTTTACTGCGGATTTGTTACCGCTAAGCTGTGCGATTATTCCGGAACCTGGAAAGACTATCCTGAACTTTACAGCCGTGCAATGGAAGAAAACATCATCTATTATTTACGCGGACTTGAACGTTCCCATGAACTTGCCAGAAAATATGATCTTTCCAAATGCGAAATCTTCCTTAACAAAATAAGAAATAAGAAATAGTTTGGTTCAGTATTTGGTAAAAAAGAATGTTTCGGATAAAAAAAAAGTGCATTGATTTCGATCAGGAAGTCTGCATCAGACTCTGATCTAAAAGTAAACGAATTAAAATTAAAATAAAAATTGGAATGGGAGTTAAAGAAGCTCAGACTGCAGGGAAAAAAGGAAGAAAAACAAATACAAACGCTGTTACAAGAAAAAACAATTGCAATTACAGTTAGATAAAGGGGTAAAAATAGAAGAAAAACAAATGCAATTTGAGATGGAGGAGACAAATGTGGATGCAAAGTAAGACGGAAGAGAGGGAACATCAATGTAGATTGAAACAAATACAGCTGGAAAACGAAAAGCACATTCATTCTTTAAATCCAAATTAAAGTGTTGATCTTGCAAAGAACATTAGAAAAGTTTTCCTTTTCAGAGAAAAATAAGTAAACAAATATTTCACTCATTTTGTAAAATATGCTGAATATTTAAATGGCTACGAGAGCATTGATTCGTGTATTCACTGGTAAGGCTGGTGATATTTACCATTCACTGTCAGTTCACCAAAGTGGTGACTGATGCGGTTAAAGAATATATCTTAAGGGGTAATGAGTAAGTCCTTGAAGCTTATCGGCAACAATTCAGAAACTATAAAAAAGGATAAACTCGTGTCGAATTTACTAGAGAAAAGGGGCAATTATTTGACAGAAGGTGCGTAGCAGAGAAAGTTGAAAACGATTATTAAAGTCTCCAGCAACTTGTATTACTTGAAGAGTTAAAAAAAAATGTATCCATAGTGACTTATCTTAACAATCATCAGATCAAAAACTTGGAAAATGCTGCAGGTGCCTCTGATGAGTATTCTTTAGCTAGTAAAGTTCCTTTTGTAAATAAGACTTCTACTCTATAGTCTTCTGGCAGAAAAAGTATTTCAGCCAAATACAAGCCCTTCTCAATCTCAATCTAGCACAACAAATTTTTAAAATCAAGCTTCATAGAAGTTTCATTCTAGATCCTTGTGTTTTCCTATGTGTACCTATTGCACGAACAAAGGATAAGTTATTTCTGATTGCTACATATTGAAAAATAAGCATCTGAATTTATTAGAACATTTCATTACTAGGATTTCTTTAGTTTAAATCGTGGATTATTATTGGAATAGTTTTGGATTTGATTCTTAAAACTATAAGTTCTTTTAAATCTTTAAAATGTTTTTGCAGGTAAACAAATTATATGTTGAATTTGACAAAGCTTGTTGTTTTGACTCTTTCTTTATTACCATTTATTAGAGCCTAAATATGTAACACGTCATTTCATCAATCCTGAAAGTTAATTATGCATCATTACAAGAAAAAAAACAACACTTAATTTGGAGACCCTGATATGGGTAAATTTACGAGTGCAACAAAACTGGAAAGCAAGCATGTGAAAATTTAATTGTTTTTAACTTGATAATTTCTCATCTCATGTAAAAAGAAATCAATGAATGGTTTAGAAAATATAAGGAAATGAAACAATAATTAAAACCACAATGTGAATTTTCTCTGTGTCTCCTTGATCTAAAGGTATAGGAATAAGCACGCACATAACTGAATGAATTGTTTCAATGAGTTCTAAGTCTATGGTCTTAAATTAATTAAAAGAAAGGAGCGAAACAAAACACTGTCCAAATAAAAATAATTTCTTGAATTTACAAAGTGAACATTTAAAAAGATATTAGTCCTAAAAGTTTTATCACAGGTCCAAATGTATAAAGTTCTAAATAAGCTCCAAGAATAAATGTGTTCATGTGCCTGAAGTCTTGAATGTACTAATGTGCCAATGACCTGGAGTGTGATGGTGTACAAACAGTCTTCTAATATCTCATTTCACAATAATAGTCCAAAAGTTGTCACTGTCTGAATTCAGAATAATTCCAATATAATGGATGTAACCAAGAATAATATTGATGAGCACTTTGTATTTCCCATGAATAATAATGTGAATACATAATTTCACCAAAATCAAAACTGAGCAAAACAAAACAACTGACTCTACTTTGAGATGGTAACCAAGAATGAGTAATTTTCTTATAAACAATATTATATACCTCTCTATTTGGCCTAGGTTACAATTATCATTTTCTGGAAATACACTGTCACTTTATGGAAAATTCCATTCTAGAAGATTCTAAAGTCTGAATCAAGACTATCTTTGAAATTAAATTCAGGTAGACATGTTTACATTAATAATGACCTAAATCTTTCAGTGAAGTTCCTGTGTTTATTTGATCATTCATTCAGGAGAAATAATGACAAAATATACATAAAGATATGTGGCAGCCATACTGGATGTCTGATGCCCCATTTTCATCTAGGACCATCTAGAAAGCATAAAAGGTCTTTTTGGCAAAAACCCACGTCAATCTGACATTCTGTTCAGAAGTCTTTAGTTAAAAACCTCATGATAATATGATCATCCATTTAAGAAGAAAAACAAGTTTTTCAAAATGGCCACTATGATGGCCATATTTGTAGTGCTCATGCACCATTTTCATTTACAACCATCTAGATATCAAAAGAACTCTTGTGGTGAAAACTCCATGCAATGTAAGTTTCATTCTATAGAAACAATAACAAGATTTTCAAGATGATCACAGTGGCAGCATTTTTATGATGGACCAAATACATATAAAAATGTCTCTTGATGAAACTTTGATGTTGATATAAAAATCTTTTCATAAATAGTGGCAATAACAATATTTCCTAGGTGATATCTGTGGTGGCCATATTTGATATCAGACTGTTCTTGTGCAAACCTTATTTCAGTCTGACTCAACATTCAGTAACAAAAACATGATTTTCAAGATGGCTGCTCTGGCAGCCATACTGGATATAAGATCAATACCATTTTCATTTAGGACCAACCAGACATAGAAATTCTTTTTGCTGAACAGAACGTGAAGCTAAAACAAGATTTAAAGATGGCTGACACATACATGCCTTCCCCTGATGAGTGGTCAAAAACCGGAATCCAGGCAGAAAAAGCATTATCCACATAAAACACACTAAAATTGTAATGTACAATGATTTATTTGCCCTTCTTGTCTTTTAACATCATTTACTGCTTCATGTTTTCATATGTATCACTTTTAGTTTTACACACACATCCACTAGAATCCATATGAAGACTTTTAGTGCCAAATATTAAAATTCTTTCCACATGGCCTGTAATAAATGTCACATGATACTGCTATCATGTCTTCATATTTGGAGGATTCTGCAATCTTTGTTTCGGTTTTTGTTGTTACCTTTTTCTAATCCATCTGTGAACCTATTTGAAAGGAAATATTTTTGCTCTCATATATGCATCGATTAAAATAAAATATACTTTTTAGCGCCAAATACCTTTAGACTGGTTCTTCACCAAATATGAATTAGAACAAAGAATCTGCACATAAAGATTGAAATTAGAAAACCAGTATGTTCTCTCCTCACTAAGCCACACAGCTGCTATAAATATAATACAAGGTCGAAAGTTGCTTAAATAGTAGTGATGGGAATCAGAAATTCAAATCAATAATTGGTTCCCCTCAACCAACTGATCATTGATTATAATCGGTTGCTAAATTTTAATTTTTGTAAATCAGTTATATTTTTGATTAAGAGTTCAATATGTTTATAAATATACAGGAGTAATCTCTTTTAAATTAATGGTATGTATACCAGTACTTTAATCTGACTATAATATTACATAGTGTGTTATTTTTGTTCTACAACTTTGTTAAATTAACACGTTTTTATGGCTGATGTAACTATGTATGTAACTGAAATACTGCTACTATCCCCCTAAATTCTTTCATTCATATGTGATGTGTCTATAATTTAAAGTACAGAAGGACATGATTTTCTTGTTTGTCATTGCTTATAAATACTACAAAAGATGTTGAAATTTTAACTGAAAGAAATCAACAAAATGTGTTTAAATTTATTAACTCAACAATTTAACAACTTGACTATGTAATAATGACTATATGTTCCTAATTATGAATCATAAGGTTTCATATTTGTATTTGTGAAGGGAATTAATAAATTTTAGGTCAACTTTAGTGGCTGGGAGTTTTACTAACGTTTGTGCTTTGCAACACTAATAAATAGAACATGATACTGTTAGGAAAGTGCACGCAAGTCCACGGACAAGCATACTCTTATATTGTAGTTACGTAGAAGTCGTCTTACTAAAATATGGTATGTAGGAATAATTGAATGTTAATAAAAATGAGAAAACAAATAATATATTTTTTAGGAAGGTGGATTTACCAAAAAAAGCGTAATCCATATATGTTTATACGTAAGGATTAATTTAGTGACAAAAAGCGTAATGATTACATCAAAATCGTAATGGTTGGCATGTTGACCATAATGTATGTCAGAGTCACACCATTTTCATTTTAGATGAATAATAAGGAAAACAGAATGAAATGTGAATGCAGTTCATGAATAGATTTGAAAATTTATTTTCAAAATGTTACTAAATATTCCATCTGAAAGCCTATTTGCAAAATAATCCTAGATCAAACTGTTAACAATGACATATTTTTTCATCCTTCACAAGCTTTACATAGTTCTGGTTGAGGTCAGACATTAAAAAAAGAGCCCAACAGTCAATGATAATACTGATTGCTTCAGTTTTGATCTCTAAATAATTATTTGTATGAAATGAAATAAGAAATAACATTAAAATAAACAAATATCAACAGCTTTATATTCACAAACTTATGCAGCTGTTATTTTTTTTTAATAGGCTTTAACTCCATTATTAACAGTGTAGGAATAACCCAGGAAAACCCCAGAGAGAACCACCAACCCATTAGAAGCTACAGGTAGGCTTTCTCACATTGGCTGAGCCAGAGAATTAAACCCATGGAGACAAAGGTGAGATGGCAGTGATCTGAAACGGTTGGCACCTTAGTCCACTCATAAATTTAATGTGATATCTGCATTCATATATTTGCTAGTTTATATTAATAAGACAAAATACAAAAGCTATGGTTGTCTCCCATTAACATTCTTGTTTACTGAAAACCCACCTTCAGTAATTCTGATTCAGTAACAATAAAAGGAAACAATGGACATTATAATGAATGTAAAATCTAAATGCATCTGTGAGACTATAACAGAAAAAAACAATGATAGATGAAATGCATCCATGAATGGTATGCAGCTAGAATGCAAATGAAATCCAAATGAAATAAACAAAAAAGTATGGTTCTTAAGAAGCTTTGGTTATGCGGTGTGTTCAACAACAAAAAAACTGGATAAACTGACTTGTAAGATTTTAAAATGTAAACGCACCACTCTAGTAGTTGTAGTTGACAAGTCTAGGTAGTCGTTTTTTGTATACCTAGACAGAAAATCCACTGGAAACTGAAATGGAAACTGAAATAGCGAGACTACAACAACTGTGAATCAAAAACGAAATAAATAAATACAAATAAGGTGAGAAAAAGAATACAAAAGGAAACAAAAAGTTCATATTTGGAAAAGCACGAGAGACACGAGAAAAAATGGTGGAGGCAAGAAAGGAGATCACGGACCTTAAGAAATTTTTTAAAATACGCCGTATTGAAACAGAAGAAGGAACGTACATGGCATGCAGGTATAAGGAAGGCACACAAATGAGTTTCAGGGAACCCAAAGAGACAAAATACCAGGAATAACAGCAATATTGGTACAGTGGGACATCGCTATAACACGCCCTGTTATAACACAAATTCAGATATAACGCGGTCATGGCATGGCTCCCGAAATTTCAGGTAATTTATTACAGGTATTTTTCTCAAACCCCCCCCCCCCAAATTTTAAGTATGAAAAAAAAAATATGTCACGAGTTTAATTATCATTCTCATACTCATCTAAAAAGTGCGAAAAAGAACGTGTAGAAAATGTATAATCATTTTGGGGAGGAAATCACACACAAATTCAAATATAAAATAATCATTGTATGGCTCCTAAAATTTCAAAAATTAACAAATTTCTTCTAATTTGTGCCAAATTAAACATCAGAAATACGAATCAATTGCTGGGCCTACTGAGAACTTTGATCTTTGTTTATTGCTGAAAAAAGACAGCTCATAAGTGTCAATGTTATTACTACTGATCCCTGAGCAATGAAGCCATTGTGTCTACTTTGTGTTTGTCTTGAATGCATTCCGAATACAATCGTTGCTCTAATAATCTCCGATAAATGTTCTCTTAATTTCATACACAACTATGCAACAGCCAATGTGGCGGTTGATAAATGATTCTCACCAGAATGTACAAATCAATTAATTTAAGTACATTGTTTATCATCAAAGTGAATTGCCGAGCTAAACTTGTTCAAATCAGGGGGCAATGATTTATACAGCATCAAAGAAACAAAAGCCGCCAACATGTGTGCGTGGCTTGGCGGTGTTGTTTTATGCAATCTGTTGACTAGTAAATTCGAATTCTGCAACTGAGAACTATAATTGACTTTGCCAAGAGCAAACATGACATTAGCAGAAAGCAGCTAAAAATCACAGAGTTTTTAAAAAAATAATAACTATTGACAGATGAGAAATGTAGTGGTATAAAATGTATATGACACAGAGGTCTCGCAAACGCTTAATTACGCGTATTTGAATGCAAATATTTGATCTGGGACGCATAAATCACTCCATGCAAATAGCTGGGAGACAAAGTTAGTGTTGATTACTTTATCATTTTAGCTGTGCTGATATTTACAGTGACATAATTCAGTGGTTAAAATACAGCCAGTTCTGCCTGCTGTATTTATTTGAGTACATCAAAAGAACATGACACAATAGCTGGGCGGCAAGTTCAAAGGACTTTGACTAGCAGCTTGGGTGGGAAAAAGTGCTGAAATTTACAATGACTGAATTCAGAGACAGAAAGATCCTGAAATGTAAATGTAGTTATTATAAGAATACACTTTAGCTTCCATTATTTAATCTACGGACATGTACTATTTCATCATTCGTTATGTACACCCATTACGTAATTTTTGTTGTTTTCTTTTCATTGAATTCAGTCACATAATGATCTGTGACAAAATTATTGAATATATTACATCCATGTGTGGACATTTTTGATGGAAATATTTGTATTATGGATTCAATGTATGTTACAAGATTCGCTGGTGTGTACACAGTGTTGATACTCTTTTCATGCAATAGATCATACCTGTATATATAAATTAGATACGTGTATGTACCAATGCATGGTTCTCTGAATAAAGTAATATATTATATCTGCAATTTCTGTTACCACAGCAAATGTTTTTCTCATTTAATATATATTGATCAAACATGGTAATTGTGCCATGCCTTTTGCGCACCAGTCTTTATACCCCCACACCCACAATTATATCCAAACATGGTTGCTTATAACATGGTTCGGTTCATAACACGGTCAGATTCTATGGCTCCCAACTACCGTGTTATAGCGGGGTCCCACGGTATCTATAAAATTAATGGACGAAGGAATTATCTAAAAAATATACTCAATCAACTACGCAGATAGAGGATATGAGATAAGGCCAGGAGGAAATGAACCGGTACTACTATATGGGGAAATCACAATTTGCGAGGAGAGAGCAATAGTAAAGGAACCGTAACCACTTGTGAGGAAAATCAAAACGCAAACAGGCAAACTTCACCTGTCGTGTATCCCCATGGAGATAACATTAGTTGCCATAGTAATCTGGTTTGAGGAAATATTCGGTATCAAGGTTGAAAATGCAAAACTGGGAGTAGTTCCAGGGTTCTCCATCTATAATGGAACCAGACTTTTGGAGATAGAGAAAACAAAACTTCATACAATGAGGCTTTCTAACCAGGACATGGTACAAGGGTTGCATATACCACAGAAAATGCTATCGGTGTGGGAAAACTGGACACACATCTCACAAATGCCCGACAAACGAAAACGCTATGATTGAAATCACAAGTAACGAACATGAAGATTTAAATGTTCTTAAACAGCAAACAATAAGAGGAGCACAAAGTGTCACGCAAGACAACAACAAAGGAGAAACTAAGCAGCAAAATAGCAATCTAACAAAACCAAAGGGAAACCAAATGGAAAATACCAATACTAACAGCTTAGTACAGCAGGAGCCACTTAACATAACTGGAAAGAAAAAAAGGGGAAAAGGGCATACCCATAATGCAAACAACAAAACATCAGAAAACAACAAACTAATGCAATGTGAAACAATCAAACAGGGCAGACCCAGAATGAAAACAATAAATCGTCAGAAAAAAAACAAAATAATGTAATGGGAACCATGCAAATAGAAAGAAAAAAGGCCAGACCCAAAATGAAAACAACAATATGACAGAAAAAAACCTAATGTGACAGGAACCAAGCAAAT
The DNA here is from genome assembly GCA_029339505.1 of Unio delphinus. Classification (NCBI taxonomy): domain Eukaryota; kingdom Metazoa; phylum Mollusca; class Bivalvia; order Unionida; family Unionidae; genus Unio; species Unio delphinus. The sequence continues at coordinate 3,746,827 of JAQISU010000106.1, forward strand.
GGTAGACTATATTAACTGTTGAACAACAATTCACACAAGAAAGGATAAAAGGGCAAACACAAAATGGAAACAACATAACGTCAGAGAAACAACAAACCACTGTAATGGGAACTAAACAAGCGGTAGAATATATAACAGCTGAACAACAATACATATAGGAAAGGCTAGAAAGGAGAAGAATAAAAAGACAGAAAATGAGAGAAAAGGAACAATGAATGGCAGAAGAATATCTATATAATGATGAATGTCTAGAATATGATATCAGGGAATTTATATAATGTAAAATATATAATAATAATAATAATAATAATAATAATAATAATAAAAATACAACAAAAAAACAAATATATATATATATATAATAATAATAATATATATACATATACAACATACAAACCAATCTATAACTTACAAACACAAAAATTAAAGGAGGGCCTCCCCATAAATGGTCTGTGAAGATCAGCGGTGAGAGCACCCTCCCAAAAAAAAAAAAAGATTTCAAACTGCACAGATCCATATCTGCTATCATTCATTGCACTAGCAGTCCTGGGTCTAAGCAGTGTGTTAGGAAAAAAATCAAAGGAAAAAAAGAACGTAAACCTTGATCTGATCCCATGTTTCAGGCTTTGGACCTGACTAACAAGCTTGTATACATGGTAACAATACGCATTTGGTTCAAAACTCTCAAGTTTCAGGCTTTGGACCTGACTAACAAGCTTGTATACATGGTAGCAATACGCATTTGGTTCAAAACTCTCAAGTTTCAGGCTTTGGACCTGACTAACAAGCTTGTATACATGGTAGCAATACGCATTTGGTTCAAAACTCTCAAGTTTCAGGCTTTGGACCTGACTAACAAGCTTGTATACATGGTAGCTATACGCATTTGGTTCAAAACTCTCAAGTTTCAGGCTTTGGACCTGACTAACAAGCTTGTATACATGGTAGCAATACGCATTTGGTTCAAAACTCTCAAGTTTCAGGCTTTGGACCTGACTATCAAGCTTGTATACATGGTAGCAATACGCATTTGGTTCAAAACTCTCAAGTTTCAGGCTTTGGACCTGACTAACAAGCTTGTATACATGGTAGCAATACGCATTTGGTTCAAAACTCTCAAGTTTCAGGCTTTGGACCTGACTAACAAGCTTGTATACATGGTAGCAATACGCATTTGGTTCAAAACTCTCAAGTTTCAGGCTTTGGACCTGACTAACAATCTTGTATACATGGTAACAATACGCATTTGGTTCAAAACTCTCAAGTTAAAATGATTTTATTGATTCTAAATTACACATTTCAGACCTCAAACAAAATCAGGCAAATATTGTAAAGAAACTTTCGAAACATCATTGAATTAATTAATATATTATAGTGTATCATAAAAGAAAACCTAACACTATGCATAGAAGTTTCAATGTCATCGATCCATAAATTATGAGACATGGAAGACTTGTTTCTAGATACCTTGTTGTGCAGTGAATGAACAATAAATTAAATAAGCATACACTGCTGTGCGAGCCACTTTTTGGATAGGCTGGCTGAACAGTCAATAACAACAAAATAAATTCAGGCACAATTTTACCAAAAACTTGCATTCAAATTCAAAGAGTTCAAATTGTTACAGTATCATCAGTATAGCTTGGCAACTGCCTGATGTTTAATAGTCCTCTATGCAGATAACAAACTGGCACATAGTGATCTTGACTCATAACCCCCAAATCAATCGGCCAGTTTTGCATAGGTCTGAGATGTAAAACTTGTGTTATTATGATGAAACCAAATTTTTCTTTCAAACATGCCAAGTGCAAACATTTACAAAGTTTGGTAACTTTTTATTAGCTAATATAGGGTGTGGTGCTGGAACAGGCCCATACATATGCCAAAGTGACAATTATGTCAAGCTTTCATCAAGAAGAATTCAACAAAACTGACCATATCTCTTAAATACATCTTAAGTGAAATTATAAGGGACATGACATTTTTTATTTTAATACCATGCTTGAAGGATTGGTTAATGCACTAAATATCTTTCGATACAAATTACAACATTTACACAGAATTAACAAACTATAACTTCAAAGTTGTCCTCATTACAAGTAATATTTTCATTCAAATTACCAAGAACTTGGATAAACCCCTAAACAATTGTGGATTTCTAGATTTTAAAACTTTTTAAACTGTCCATAAACAACCATACTTAACAGGATTATGTGTTTTAAATCTTCATAACCATACAAATATAACAATGAATGAGACACTTCTGAATGATAACGCCACTATCCAAATTGTATTACAGCAATCCAAATTGTATCCCCATATAATTAGTCCATCAATCTGATCCTCAATTGCTGAGAAGAAATTCACCAAACTTGATAAACAAGTTGCTCATATGGTAACCATCTGTGACAAGAACATAATTTCTGGACCCATCTTTTATGCAAATATATACAGTATACAGTACATGTATGTAACAGACTTCTGAAGTATCGTATTACGAATCAGCAGTGAACTTTAAAGTTAAATGTGGCAAGCTTCAAGATTTTATCACATTTAGACCAGGGGGTATTTGGGGAAAGGTCATTTCGACCTTTATTATTCAATTTCTTCCTTGTCAGTGTTAAAACTTCAAAGGGGCCAGTGTTCCGATTGAATGAAATTGATGGGATATTCTAAAATGGGGTTTGTGAAAGAGACAGGTTATATAATATAGTTCAAAGATTCTGACTAACGAAACAAATGTTTGTCTTAGGATAACTATTGAGAAACCACTGCTTATGATTGGCCAACTGAAATTCGGGTGTACATCCTGGAGCTAATGGGCATTTAAAAGTGACAACTTGGTCAAAATTCTATTGTCAGCAAATTCCTGAGAGAGAAGTTTGGTGTTGGGGGAAGCCTAAGAAAGAATGGCTTTCATTGTTAAACAGGGGAGGGGACAGGTGTCTGTCTTGCGAGAAAGACAAGGTTTAGTGCCAGATGAACAAGTTCTAAAACTAACAGCATCAAGGTATGCAATATTAATTTCACATAATATTCTATACATTTTGTTTGTTGTATAAAAGTTGTTAATATGACTAGGTTCCATATTATGTATCATTTATTCAATTTCATGGAAATGTGTTGAAACTAGAATTGCTATGTAGTTTATCTTTTGATTCTAGAGATTTTAGTTTATTAGTAGAATTGATTGCATGCGCTCCAAATGTTCATATGTGCAAGATTTATAGGGTTATAAGAATAAATACGAAATAATTTCCTTTGTCTGTTAGGACGATACTGATTATCGTGAGTTAACAATAAGTACCTATTATTTTTGCTTTTGTAATGTTTAAATAATCTGGAAGTGAGTAAGGATCTGTGAATTTTATGCAATAGTAATCAAACATGAAGTAGCATATGGTAAATTTTGTATAGATCATGTGGTACATCAGGGCAAGGTAACTACCATAGGTAGGCTGCTTTGCGCAGTGTCTGAATGCTGTGTATACCGAGTAACATAATGAAGATAGTTTATTCACTTCTGGAAAAAGGTACATATAGCAATTTAGGGATAATTTTGTCATTTAAGGAAACAGTTTTCTAAGGGCGAAGGAACTTGACAGTCCAGAGATGGAGTCCCAAAACAAGAAAGTAAAGGAAGACATGATGAGTGAGGTCCAAAAGGGGAAAAGTGACAAGTAGAGTAAAATCTAGGAAGTCTGAGAAGGTGGAGGAAATCAGAAAGGGAAGAATAGAAAAAATAGGAATGTTGGAATACAGTCAAGGTGAAGGTGATGCAATCAGCGGTGGACACAGTGCTCTTTTTCACCACTCATTATGATGATTATCACTATTAATTTGTTTCATCAAATTTGTTAATTTTTCTTGTCTAAAGGGGACTTGTATTGCATTATTTCTTCCCAATAATCTTACCCAGTTCTCTGTTATATTCTATCTTTCACCCACAGTGAGCCATAATATCGAGGGAGGTTATTCCCTAACAACATAGCTAAATCAAATAAAAAACCCTCTTACGAGAGACCCCATTATACAAGACTTTAAACTGCAACCCCTGAATTGTGGTCCAGCAAAGGGACATGTTATAAAAAGCAAAAGGGATTTTGCCATGGTGAGTCGTGTAAGTAATTCTAGTATTTATTATTGTTGTTGTTGTAGGGTTTAACACCATTTTTAAGCACATGATAGGCTATACATAGCAGCCAGTATTATTGGTGGAGGAAGAACCTGAGAAAACCCCCAGAAAGAACCACCAACCCACGATAAGATACTGGCAAGCTTTCTCACATAACAACATTAGCCGAATCTTAGACTCGATCCCACACAGACAGGTGAGACGGCAGTGATCCGTAATGGAAAGTGCTTTAGACCACTTGGGGCCCACAGTATTTATTGTAACAATATTCTTGTAGTGTATAGTGCCTTATATCTGTTCATGCCAATGTAAAGCATGTTTAAAAAATATGTATACTGATCTAGCTAAAAATTAATCAGCTTTATATAAATATTAATGTAAAACTGGAAGTGTTTAACTTTGGTCCCATTCACATTTCTGTCAAGTCTGCAAAACTGAACAACAGCAAAAAATAAGTGCTTAACACCTGAATAAGACACTCAAAATGTATATTAAAAATAATAAATAAAACAAAAAATGAATGAATTAGTAAATTGGATTGAATAAATGAATCAAACCATCGACTGACCAATCGATTAATTATCAATCTGAGCAAATGATTTAATTAAAAATAAATGAATGGCAGTTGGTTATTTGAAAGCATTTCATAATGGGTAGTTTGTCCCAAAGTTCATGTGATTTAAGAGTGTGAACTCAACATAACGTCTCTAAACCATTTATAATCGAACAATGATGGAGATTTTATACACATTGTTGATTTAACATCAGCATCATGCAACTGACGATAAAATTAAGCAATATTTTTGTGTCTCAAGTAAAAGTGTCATTAACCAGACTGAGTGTTACAAAGTCAGGTTATAATATTATCAGGTTGACACCAAACATATTTCAATACCAGCTACATTTCTTCTAGTAAAATAACTATGCTCATGAAATGAGTCAACAGCAGAAATTAACAGGAAAGTTTTCAATCACAACAAAGATCAAAAACCTCATGAATATATGAATTTTAAAAAAATTGTGACAACCTAACCAGGCAAATTCCAAATAAACATATGATAATAAATTTTCATTGCATTGTAATTTGATTGGGAAGGGGGGTATAAAATACCATTTTTAACTGCTAAAAAAGATGAATTTAAATACCTCATTTATTGTTTCATGAAAAGTGGCTTCAGTCCTCAGTGCCCAAAATAAAACTTTTTTTAAAGCCAAAAACTGATACCCACAAAAATCCATTAAATTCATTGCACAGGTGACACTTAATGTATGCAATTGATACATTCCTGAGGTTAATACATAAATTGAATGTAATGTAAATGCACAGACAAGAGCTGCACATGAATCAAAACAGATGGCATCAACCATGGTGTAGAAACAAGCAGTGGTACAAACTGAATGGTATTTCTTCACTTTAAATGCCATTAAAAAAGAAGGGCATTAATCAAATTAGTGTAAATTGAGCATCACCTAGACTTTTCACACAATTTTACTGCATGTTTGATGTTTAGAAAAACAAAATCCAAGATGAGAAATTGTTCTGATTGTTTTTACTATGATCATGTTTCACACATTATGTCAATATTGATTAAGGATTTAAAATTAAAACAAGCATGTGTAATAATCTAATTTAAAAGTATATAAATGTAGACAAACTTAAACTTTCATATATATATATGTACATGTATGCCAGACTAGCATGTATATATTACTTTCAAGCCATTTCGAAAGTCTATGTCAAAACAGGTACATAACTTTAAGTCCTATGCATCCATTCAAGCAAAAAGCTTTCAACATGCATGCATATCTATTACCATTAACCAGACGATCAAAAGTAAATCATTGGTTAAATAAGAATACAATCTGGTGCTGAACATGAAAAAACACAATACTGATCTTCATGATGAAGTATAAACGGATTTCATTCCTAACAAGACAACTAAAATGAGCGGGTGGGCCATTTTTAAGTACTTCATTTGTGTGCTACTTTACAACTTTGTAAAAAATCTTTTTGTATCCAACTTCATAAACATTATTGGAAATGCAATGAAAAATACAGATAACTTCAAATAAAACAATATCCAAAGGACACTTGGCTTATGTCTAAATTCCAAATGTAGTTCTAACAAACAACATGTAGAATATGCAATAGACTAAAGTGGATTCTGCAATAAAACTTGTCCCAAAAAAATGAATTTACATCTGTTTGTGATATCATTATAATTGGAGTTAACTGCATCTCTAAAATAACACTGCCTATCTTAGTTTAAGCCATCATCATCTGAGATTTAATTTGTTGTATTGGGAATACATTAGCCCAGTTGCAGATATAGCATCTCCAAGTCCTACAGTTTTCTGTGGATCTCTACATACCAGTACCGGGCTAAATACAAAATGATAACCTTCATAATCCCAGAAAATAACTGGATGATTATGGTCCAACTGTTTTTCTGGTCCACCTGAATAGAGTCTGAAAGTTGCAGGTATTCGCAGCTCCACCTGCTCTGGAGTCAAATGTTTAACATCACATGCTTGACGCCCTGCCGTATGAGTTCCTGCAGCGACTGCAGCTTCATTGTTGCTCCATGCATCAGGAATTGTGCCAAGTATATGATATGTAAGTGAGTGGAAATGTACCCTCGTTAACTTTGATTCTGATCTTTGCTTGGAATAGCCATATGTTTTAAGAATCCAAAGAATCATATCGCTTATCTTGTGTATTTCTGGTTGTCCAGTCAGGTGAATAAAGTCGTCACTGTGTGGTCCCTTTAACACATGTGAGGAAAATGATAACTCCTGCTCATTCAAGCCAAGGGATGAAATTTCTGGTATTATCTGGAAAACAATTACTTTCATTTAACAAAGGAAAACTATATCAACATTGAATATATGAAGAAATGTTAAACACATGTATATATAAAACAGTTTTGTGATTTGCTCAATATTTCAGTCAGCATAATTGTTTCATCCCAGCTAAAAATGCTTTTATTTTAATCAATTATAACAATGTCAACAAATATCTGGATGTTATGAAATTCAGTACATTAACTCAAACAACATCCATTAAAACTTTTATCAACAAGAGACCCACGAAGGGGTGCTACAGATCTAAATGTTAACAGGAATTCAATATATGCTCATTTCTCCTATTCTTACAGGTTCCTTAATATTTTGGTATTGAATACTTCCATTCTAAAGAGATATCTGCACCACCAGCCACTCATTTTTAGTTGAAGCTTTATTAAATAAAAGCATTTGATGGAAACAAGCGAGAATTTAATTAATTAATTGAAAAGATGTACTTCCCATTTATCACCATTCCAAATATATCTCCTGGCAGAATAATATCACTGACTTAGCAACAATAACAAACTTCTTATAATGGGTGGGTGGATGGCACTTAGCAACAATAACAAACTTCTTATAATGGGTGGGTGGATGGCATTGAGGAGCAATAACAAACTTCTTATAATGGGTGGGTGGATGGCACTTAGCAACAATAACAAACTTCTTATAATGGGTGGGTGGATGGCATTAAGCAATAATAACAAACTTCTTATAATGGGTGGGTGGATGGCACTTAGCAACAATAACAAACTTCTTATAATGGGTGGGTGGATGGCATTTAGCAATAATAACAAACTTCTTATAATGGGTGGGTGGATGGCACTTAGCAACAATAACAAAGTTCTTATAATGGGTGGGTGGATGGCATTTAGCAATAATAACAAACTTCTTATAATGGGTGGGTGGATGGCATTTAGCAATAATAACAAACTTCTTATAATGGGTGGGTGGATGGCATTTAGGAGCAATAACAAACTTCTTATAATGGGTGGGTGGATGGCATTTAGCAACAATAACAAACTTCTTATAATGGGTGGGTGGATGGCATTTAGGAGCAATAACAAACTTCTTATAATGGGTGGGTGGATGGCATTTAGCAGCAATAACAAACTTCTTATAATGGGTGGGTGGATGGCACTTAGCAACAATAATAAACTTCTTATAATGGGTGGGTGGATGGCATTTAGCAATAATAACAAACTTCTTATAATGGGTGGGTGGATGGCATTTAGCAATAATAACAAACTTCTTATAATGGGTGGGTGGATGGCACTTAGCAACAATAACAAACTTCTTATAATGGGTGGGTGGATGGCATTTAGCAATAATAACAAACTTCTTATAATGGGTGGGTGGATGGCATTTAGCAGCAATAACAAACTTCTTATAATGGGTGGGTGGATGGCACTTAGCAACAATAACAAACTTCTTATAATGGGTGGGTGGATGGCATTTAGCAGCAATAACTTGTTTTAATAGGTGGATGGATGGCAAAATATCCATAAGCTTTTTGGTCTATGATCAGTACAGGTAAAACTAACTAAACAATGACTATATACTCGTGTATAAACTCATTCGTGTATCAGCCACCACCACCACCACCACCCAACAGAATATGTAAAAACACTAAAAAGTGCATGACCCACGTATAACCCAACCCACAACTCCAAAACACCACAGGATACATGCGGTAAGTTCTAAATGCCTTTATTTAGGTAAACTTATTTTAATAAATATTACATGTAAACTTTCTCTATGGGGAATGGCATGTATGATTATTAAAATTGTATAAATTTGTTTAAACAGTAATTTATTTAATTTTATGTTTTCTTATTGTTTCTGACAAGAATTTGAGGGTGGCTTTAACATTACTTCTCCCTTTTGACTCAATCATTGTTTGTTTATGGGTTATTGCACTGGACATTTTATATAAGTGTACCAGTAGTTAGGTTTTTTGTGTGCCTTGAAATTGTAAATACCTAACTAATTAAAATGTGATCCCAGTATAACACAACAAACAACAATACAATAGTTGATCTATAATGACAGTTTTAAGTTGATCTAATGCTATGACGACAGAAATCAACACCATCAGAGAAGTGATACCTACGTCATACATATAATTTGCAGGCAAACCAATAAACAATAATTTCCAAAATAATTTTTATATTAATACTTAGATCTTCAATTGTGACACAATTATTCAGGAGCAACTTACCTCTCTGAAAACTTCCTGTACCAAGTCACCATTTGCCATGCTAGCCAACTCAAGATGTACTGGAATGGTTGGGTCAAGCTGATTAAGTCCATCTCTAAACACCTTCAATCTGCCAATGTAAAAATCTTTACCTTCTCCTTCCATTAAGTGTAGACCCGATATAATTATCAAATCTGACTCAAAACCCGACACACTTGAGAAGAATGTCTCTAGATGTGACATCTTTGAATTTGACTCATCAAAGCTAGTAATGAAACGTGTTGCAACAGTGGCTGTACTATCTCCCCATGTTTCTCCCACTCTGTATTCCATAATAAGGTGGACTTCATCCTCCTCAATGTGGCTTTCTTCAGGGATCTGGATGGACTGAGAAAACAGCTCTGACAACTTGGGACCTATTGGGCCAACCAGCTGAAGCTGCAGAATAATAGATGTAAAAAATATAAATATATCAGACATGTTGACACTTATCAACAGGAGCAGCATTGTCATCAACATATGTCACAAAAGACTGAAACTATCACTATCAAAAACATTTGAATATGTTCACACCCTTTTCATTAAAAATGCACCAAGCTGCATTTTGGATTCATATATTTATTTAGCAGAAAAGGAAATTATTGAAAACTGTACAACAGTCTGACTCGGCAATGTCTAGTTCAAAGCATATACTGCTGGAAAAGTAAATATATATTGCATAATTAATAATGATGCAAATGCCGCTGATAATGATATGTGCTATTTCTCATCTTCTCCTGTCTGACTGCGCACAGGGTACCAATCGGGGGGCATGGCATGGAAACATATTTTCTTGCATAATAACTTGCAAATCCACCCATCACAGAAAACATTTTAAGCTTAAAAAAACCTGAAAGCTATCTGCCCACCTTGGTGTTACTTGGGCAAAGTGATCTCCCACTGGTATAGGGATTGTCAGCAAATTGCATCTATCCCAGTTACTAATGGAGTACAAGGAATGCTCTCTATGCGGATGCAAGTATGGTGAAGCTGAGAGGATGTATGTGTATTTTTATTGGGTAAGTATTCTTGAAAAAACATATCTCCCATTCCCTAAGGTATGTGAGACAGCTTCTAAGTAACCAGACTGGAGAAGACTCCATCTGTCAGGGAGCAGCATCAAGCAGGGAAATCACCCCCGCCCGCTGATCCAGTGGAAGTTGTGAAGCCGCATCTTATGAAGCTGGTGAGCAACCTGAAAAGGTGACATTGTGCCATAAATATTGGTCCGTCCAAATCAAGTTGAGCCCTTTGGGATGAAAGATCTCTTAGATAAAAGCTGGAGAATGTGGATTCCTATTTCCATCCCATGGCCTGAATAATGTCAGTTAAAGAAGAATTCTGGTCTAATGTCATGCTTGTGACATCTGCTCTAATCTCATGAGCCAGAATATGCAATAAATTCATTTGAGCTGTGGTTTCTTCTTGACATGCAGAGCAAATAATAAATTTTAGCCAGCACAAAGGAGTCAGGATTGATATATCTTCCTGATCTATTTTCTGAGGTAAGAAAGAGTTGATCTCCATAGATGCAGCATTTTTGCCCTATTAAGATACCATTTCAAAGCTTGTACTGAGTCTTTCAGGTGGCCTTGAGCTGAATTGTTCAGAATAGACAGTGGTTTCATTACAAAAGTCTGGAGAAGAGCCTTTTCTTGAGTGAAACTGACCTGTCTTGTTGAAACTGCATATAATTTGGGTCGAATGATTATGCATATATCACTGATTCTGTCTGCCATCGTTAATTTAATAAAGAAGCAGATCTAGTATGAAATGGGAGTTAATGATTCCCTTTAAACTATTTCGAAGAATGTATTGTGCAACCAGGTTAGTACCCATGATATGTTCCACAGAGCCAACGTGTTTGGTCATGTATAATCAAGTTTGAGAAAAGTCTTTGTTTTGTCTTATATCCTCTCTTCCGTGTTGATGAAAGGTGTCAGCAATCACGGAGTGGTAACTTTTTATAGTACTCAGTACTAACTTCTTCTCTTCAAAAAGCCAATGCAAGATATAAGGTATTTATGATGGAGATGCCTGCAGAGGTATATGTTCTTTTGTATGCAACTGTGAAAATTTGCCATTTTGTCTTTGTATGCTCTCAGAGTGGAGAACCTTCTTGATAGAGCAATTTTCTCCATGACAGGATGTAAGAACTGTTTATTTCTGAGGGTCTGTTTAATAGGATCCAGACTTGCAGATTCAATAGCCGCTGCTCTAGTTTGGGATGAAACAACTGCCATTGTAGTTACTTGAGCAGATGAGGGAAACTCTTGATTTTCCAGGGAATTTCAATTGCATGATTGATAAGGTAGCTGATCCAGGACTTCTCCCATCTGAATGGAACAATGAAGATGAGGCAATATCGATTCTCTTGCTTAATATATAGCCTTTCGAATCAGAGATGTAGAGGGTAGACAGCTGCATTCAGACCATTCCAATCTATGGATAGTGCACTGACTGCCCAGGCTTTTGGTGCTAGGACTGCTGTGACAAAGCCTGTCAGTTTGGTATTCCACCCTGTCACACACAGGTCCACCAATGGTCAGTTCCTTTGCGCACATATCTGATTGAAAACATGGAGTATACTCTGCTTAGAAGTGAAAACCTCTTTTCAACTTGCAATGGTATATCTTCCAATAGTTTATTCTGGCTTTTGTGTAGTCTCTCATGGCGAGAACATGCTTCTTAGGAAGAGCTAACTGGGATATTCACAGGATTTGGTGTCAATCCCTATACCAAGAGGAGATCACTCTGCCAAACTGCCACCTAGGAGGGCATGCAACATTGAGCTTTTTATACAGATAAACATGCTATCTGGGAGGGGTGGATTTGTGAGGTAGTAGTAGTAGTTCTAAGGAATTATGATTGGGAAATGTATTTAATGAAGAAAAATAGACACAAGCTGGGAAGAAGGTGTTAACTCAATTGGGGTATCCTCAAACTCAGTGTTGTCTACTATAATTGAATGATCATCATTCTGCCTCAGCTTATAGTCAGACAGGACTACCTATTTCCATCTTAAAGAAGTGGCATGGTATGAGGGTATACTTGTGCATCCTTCATGAAGTTCTCACATATTGCTACTATCTATGAATGCAATTCATGCAGGCGCATGTCCTGGAAAAATCTGTACACTTGCATGAACCCTGAATGTGTAGATGTAATTATACTCTCAATGATGTTATAGAATGCTGGTAAATGAACACAAGGAGTAGTGTAACTACTATAAATGATGTTATAGAATGCTGGTAATTGAACACAATGAGTAGTGTAACTACTATAAATGATGTTATAGAATGCTGGTAAATGAACACAATGAGTAGTGTAACTACTATAAATGATGTTATAGAATGCTGGTAATTGAACACAATGAGTAGTGTAACTACTATAAATGATGTTATAGAATGCTGGTAATTGAACACAATGAGTAGTGTAACTACTATAAATGATGTTATAGAATGCTGGTAATTGAACACAATGAGTAGTGTAACTACTATAAATGATGTTATAGAATGCTGGTAATTGAACACAATGAGTAGTGTAACTACTATAAATGATGTTATAGAATGCTGGTAAATGAACACAATGAGTAGTGTAACTACTATAAATGATGTTATGGAACTCTAGTAATTGAACACAACGAGTAGTTTAACTACTGAAAATGACGTCACAGAATGCTGGTAATTGAACACAATGAGTAGTGTAACTACTATAAATGATGTTATGGAACTCTAGTAATTGAATACAATGAGTAGTTTAACTACTGAAAATGATGTCACAGAATGCTGGTAATTGAACACAATGAGTAGTGTAACTACTGTAAATGATGTCACAGAATGCTGGTAATTGAACACAACGAGTAGTTTAACTACTGTAAATGATGTCATAGAATGCTGGTAATTGAACACAATGACTAGTATAATTGAGATAAAATGCTTGTCATCATGATCAGAACCATACCTCGACATCTGGAAAAAGAAACTTTATTTTGCTGGCCATCAATGCTGCATTACCACCAATGTAGTACTGAAAGAAATTAAACGCAAATCTTTATAAAATGAAATACTGAAAATAAATCATATAAATATGAGAAAATATCTGTACTGTTTTATACCTGAAATGAAAATAGACCAACTGTAGAATTCACAAAAAGTCACATCAATCTTGAATGCAATTTATGCACTCGTTAATGAAAAGGATACATTGAATTAGTAAAGACAATAATGCTAAGCTAATGCTTGACACATTTTTTGTATATTTTATCTTCAATTTTTTCACAAGTGTTAGATATGTTAAGACCACTGGGAAATAACATTTATGTCTTTAAGTTGAGAACTGTAATTTATTTTCAAATTTCTTAAAAGTAGGATTGTTAGTATTAAATTCATTTACTTCTGATGCAATTGAGCTAAAATAGTATGCACTAGTAATATATATTGTTTATATTTTTGTTTACATATTTGTACATTAGAATAGACCAGATAGAAAATAAATAATTAGGACAGAAACAGGTATCCATCAAATTTTATTTCTTCAACCTTGTGAGCAGATAAAAGGCAATTTGATTTAAGAGAGGTTTTGGGATGATTGTAATCTGTATTTTTTATTTACTGATGATTGTGATCTTGCTCATGTACGAGGGCACTAGTATATTCCATTATTAATAATAATAACATGGAATAAACAAATCCTTCAAGCGTTAGTTACAATTTCTAGTCTCCCAAGAACCATGTTATTTATTTCTTTTTATTGGATGGTGCTCTCTCTCAGTTTTGATCTTTTCAGACCAGGTAGGGAGGCCCTCATGCCGTACTTGTGTTTGCTATATTGTGTGCGTTGTTATTATTCAAGCTATTGATAGTCCTACCCAATTATGTTGACATCCTCGGGTCTGAGGAAATATTGTCGACATAGGCGGATGTAGAGATATGTTTTTTTGGGGGGGGTGTGTGTGTGAAAAAGATACAAGTTAAATTCATCAGCAATGTGTGAACTGCTGTCAGTGAGTAGCATTTACAATTTGAGAAAATAATGGAAATTTTAAGTACATGAAGACAAACCAGTGTGAAATACACTTGTATACTGACAAATTACATTTTGGTTATCTTTGTGCAATAAAATCCACATTGCATCGATCACATCTTAGCATGAAAAACATTATAATATTCAATGTTGGCATTAGCACATGGCTGCATAGTTATTTACACGCTTTATTTCAAATACATGTAATTTAATTGGTCTAGATTTTGGTCAGTCTGTTCCCATCTTACTGAGGCTACCAAGAGGATGGGACTATTCACAGGGAAATGAAAACCTGTCAACAAGTTGGTTTTAACAGTAACTGTATTCTCCACACATCCTTTTGCATCCGATGTTATGACAAACTTTAAAGCAACTGAACCAACCACTTGTTGCAGCGTAGATCTCTACACTAAGTTTTTTTGCAAATTCTTTTGCTTTTTCGATGATCATATCACAATAGGGTGGAATGTGCAATGCAGGTTTCATTGATCCATTTTGCTAAGGCTTCTTCCACGTCTTCAAATTTAACAGTCTTCTGCTTCTTCCTTTGGGAAGCGCAGTTACTTCAACAGTCTTTCTTGATAGACTCAGCAGCTTTCATCCATCCTGACAGGGTGTTATGTTTAAGAGAATCTGTTTCACAGACATCTTTGTGAGATGCTCCACACTCAACTTCCGTAACAGTCATATATCTAGGTACCAGTGACTTGTAAATTTAATCTGCATTTTACACTGATGTTGGTAGCCATCGTAAAAGTTTAAAACGACATTGCACTGTGCTGGCAACGGTACACTCCGTGTTGGTCAAAGATTCCTAAAATAGCCCTGGAAAGCAAATTTTGTAGTAAATTATGTTTCTCCGAGAATACTTACCCAATCACATTACTTTAGGGATATTAGCCTGCTACCTCGCGAATCCAGCCCTACCAAAAGACGAAAATTCGTCTTTCCTGCCCGGTCTCCTAATTTTCAATCAGCAACACAGCCCAGGGTCACGTGATATGTGACCCCTTTATACGGTTAAGAAGATAGTTATTGAAATCTTCTTACCTACGAAAATTTATCTGGCGAATCCAGCGAAGCTAATAGGCTGTGTTGATTGTTGCACATGGGTCTGGTGGGCGTCTGGGCTGCCCAACACCGGACCTACTAGAATCAATGTTTGCCTCTGCGAGTACAAACTTGAAGATAAAACTGTAGAAGGTTGACTCTGCATGTCAGCCAACAGCTTCTATAAGGTGACTGATTTGCGAATTCTCAGAGTACGCCGAGCGTATAACCCACTACAGCCATGATGCAAGGGCTTGAATGGTGATATCTCATATCCCAGCTATCACCAGAAGAATGAGGTGCTTGTATGTGACCTGACTCACCTCTATGCATTGAAATGGTGCTAGAGTGCACAAACAGGATCTTACATGGCTGTTGATCCTGACTTATCTATAAAGAAAGCGAGCTAATGACGACTCGTTGATCGCCAATGTATGGTAATCTATTTTGGACTACGAAGCCTGGCTGCGTCAAGAGGACCATCAAACCCTCTGATCGGAACGGAAGAGAGTTCGGGTCACTAGAAAGGACATGTAACTCGCTCACCCTGCATGCTGAAGCTAGGACTACCAAGAAACCCAATTTGTATGATAGTAGCTTTAACTAATCGTGGGTTAAAGACTCAATACTGTCTGAATTGAGTCATGTTAAAACCCAGGACAGATTCCATTTGGAAACAGGGTGAGGGATATAAGTCGATTGAATTTTTAAAATGTCTAAAAGATCTGACAAATCTTTGTCATGGCTGATAGCACATGTACCAGAATGGCGGAATGTGTTTGATATCATGGAGCGGTAGCATTTGAGAATAACTGGAGCCAGATGTTTCTCCTCGAAAAGCCAGAGAAAAGTTGGCCAGTTGAGGGATTGTGACACTCAGAGGAACAATGTGAATGATATGGTACCAGTCTCTGAAAAACATGCCACTTGCCCTCGTAAACCTTCAGATTAGAGGGCCTTCTTGCTCTCGAGATTCTCTCCGCAATCAAAGATTTAAATTGTTTGTCTTGCAAGGCTGTCTGGACAAGAGCCAAGCTTGAACATAAAGACGGTCCGGACAGGGGTGAAACACCCCTGGCCGCGGTTGCTTGTGAATACTTGTGCTGACTGTAATCTTCCTGGGTAGATCTATTGCCTAGATTGAGTAGATCGGAGACCCAGGAGTTGTTCCATCTGAGAGGGTCAATCAGAACCATCTGACAGTTCTGACCCCTTAACTTCTGGATTAATTTCAGTACCAAGACCGTGGGAGGGTAGGAGAATGACCACAACCCTTCCCAGGTGATTGATCGAGCATCCACGACCCAAGCTTCTGGGTCTGGAACCTGTGAGATGAAAGGTGGAGAACTTGCGATTCCACCTTGTTGCAAAAGATCAATCATCGGACGTCCCCAAAGTGTGTCAATTGGAAGAAAGTCTGATTGATGGAGTGACCATTCTGTGTGAATGACTAGATAGAGTGTCAGCCAAGACATTGAGTCTGCCAAGAATGTGTCTGAATTGTACATTGAGGTGGAGATTGTCGAACCAATGTAGAAACTGCCAGTTCAGAATGCACAGGTCTGGTGATTGGTGTCCCCTTGTTTTGAGGCAAGGCACCACCACAATGTTGTCTGACATAATGAGGGCAGTTTGTAATAAGAGTTGATCCTGCCCGAAATGAAAGGCATTGATGACAGCCATTATTTCTGAAAGGTTGATGTGGAAAGGGGCTTGCCCCTGGCACCCACGTGCCGCTGATAGTATCGAAGTCCGGCAACAGGTGGGCACCCCAACCGTAGGTATTAGTGGCGGAACATACCGTTATCCCCGCTTGGGGTATCTCCAGAGTAATCCCTGTGGACAGCCTACAGGGGTTGTGCCATTGACTCAAGAATGATCGTATCTCTGGCGTGAGCATGACTGTTTTCTGGGATCGAAGGGACTTGAAAAGGGCGCAATTACGCTAGCAACGTCCTTTGTAAAGGGCGCATAAAAGGACAGCTGAGCGGGATCAAGTCTGCTGCCTCATTGAATAATCCGAGGATCTGCAACTCTCTCGCTAAAATGCGCATCCTGTCGGAAACGGACTCTACGAGTGCAATTATCTGGATGATCGCAAACTCGAGGAAGCCTTACCAGATTCAGATCGGGAGAAACTCCACACCCAGATGGACCAAAATCCGGATTGGACAGAGATCAGACTTTATCCAGTTCACGAAAAAGCCTATATGATGTAAAGTGATATAAGATCGTTTCTGCCTTTGAGCAGAGTAGAACTTGACAGATGTTTCTGGAGGATGTCGTCCAAATATACTGCCGACGCAATAGATGAAGTCGAGCGGAACAGGGTGACGACGTAATCCATAACCTTGGTACTAGCCCAAGGGCTTAAATTAAGGCCAAAAGGTATGACATGGAACTGATAAGCCGAGTCCCGACAAGCACAACGGAGAATGTCCGCTACTCGTGGGATAGGGACGTGAAATGTGCATCGGTCATATCTAGCCAGCTTATGATGGGGTTTAAGCGACGTGCCCTTCAGACATGCGTCACGACGTATCAGGTCTAGGTTGGCAGAAGCAGTCAGTGCATTGGCCATGGAATGGTGAGCTGCCCTGTTAAGAACCCTAGCTAACCGGGCCGTCGATTCCCAAGCATGTTCATTGCCAGATTTTTCAGCGATCCTGAAAATGGCTAGGGAGGCTAGGTCTAACAGTGAAGACGTAGCGACTACATTTCGAACCAGCTTGGACGTGGCATTGAACACAGTTTTGTCCACTTTATAAGACAATGACGCAGACATATGGACTGCTGCCATATTTTATCCCGAGCCAGGACCTCAGTACTGAACGCATCGGAGTGAGATTTGAACCATCGACCTGAAAACGACGCTGGTACTTGGCTTTCAGAAAAGAACACCTTAGCATTTCCTGGATCCCCTATACGTGTCGACAGACGGTCATTAATTTCCTTAATTTTTTTTGTCGACTGGGGAAGGAGGCGGAAGGATAGAGTCTCTTTCCCCTCATCCAGATCGACCGACGCTCTAACCCTATAGTCGGTAATGGCAGCAGGAGGTGGGGGGCATTCTGAAGGGGCCTTAACACCCTATAAATTTCCTCCACTGCGGCTTTGAAGCTGAACTCAGTCCGTTCCATAGTTGGATCTGCATACAGCTGATTTGCCTGCGATTCATCGCACTCACTATGTGCATAATCTTGCTCTGGTAAAGCATCCATATCGGGGTAATGCATACCAGGTGGCATAGATGACTCGATTCCGTAATTTCTGATAAAGGCATTCACTCTCCCTTGTGGATGAGCTGTTAGCCTATGGCCGGCCGGCAATGCCGAATGAATTGATTGGCATATTTTTGGCCTGAACGTCTGCGACGGGCCGGCTATGACCGGCACCGACCGCTCGAATGGTCGGGTTGGATCGAGAGATTCATCGCCAACATCTGTGTCATGGTAGTGATATGTAACCGGTAGTACGGATTGACAGACGGAAACATCACTAGAATCATCGTCAATCCGATTTGTGCGGATTGCGGTATGATAAAAGTCCCCGTGCTGGTACAGCGGTACAGTCAGACGGACTGGTATATGACTAAAATCTCCATACGGTTGGACGACCGGTGCCTGTTGGGCTGGACGGCCGGAGCCGGATGGACTGTCAGTGCCAGCAAGTGTCGGCTGGAAGCTTGGCTGGACGACCGGTGCCATTTGGGTTGAACGGTCATTGCCGGATCGACGCCCGGTGCCGGTTAGTGCCGGCTGGAAGGTCGGCTGGATGACCGGAGCCATATGGGCTGAACGGTCATTGCCGGATGGACGCCCGGTGCCGGTTGGTGCCGGCTGGAAGGTAATAATAATTACATAATGCTTATGTAGTGCAGCCAGCACTGTGCACCCATCTACCATTCGCTCAGAGGGAATGTTGGTCCTGGTACAGCTTGCATATCTGTACAGCATACCAGGTGACCTAGATGACGCAATTCTGTCATAATTGACACTTTCACTAAATCTCCCTTGTGGAGAAGCCGTGAACATATGGACGGCCGGCACTAACGGCTGATTGAACTGGCGAATGGTCGGCCTGAAAGTCCTGTTCTGGTAAAGCTGCCATATCTGGGTAGCGCATACCAAGTGGCATAGATAACTCAATTCCGTCATCTCTGATAATGTCACTAATTCTCCCTTGTTTTAAAATCACACCGTCACGTATTTGACGTGACGGAAGGTGTACACCGGCAATACCGACTGATTTGTCTGGTATATGGTCGGCCGGAATGTCGGCGAAGGTCCGGCTATGACCGGCACCTGCCTCTCGAATGGTCTGATTGGACGGAAACACCGACACCTAGCGGGTAGCAAGGGGAGGTAAGGGGCAAGAGTTATTGCCCTAGCGGGTAGCAAGGGGAGGTAAGGGGCAAGAGTTATTGCCCTTTGTCTATATGACATAGACAGGAAAGACGAATTTTCGTCTTTTGGTAGGGCTGGATTCGCGAGGTAGCAGGCTAATATCCCTAAAGTAATGTGATTGGGGAACGTATTCAAAGGAGAAAAGGAATCATAATGTAGTCCCTCATCAAAGACCACTCAGTATACTGTTTGATCATGGATTTTAATCAAGTTTTCTTAATATTAAATTCAGTCTTGTTTCAAGAATTATTTCACATATTTTTACTTCTTGTATAATGAGAACCAATTATGAAGTGATATCCCTGAATTTTAACATTTCTGACCCATTTTCAAGTTTTTATCTTCTGTTATAACTGAGACTCCCTCAGTTCTGTTATGAAAGAGTCTCTGTTTTATTATGACAGTTCTATTAGGACACAGAATGTCAGTTCTGTTATGATACAAACTCCCTCAGTTCTGTTAAGACTTGGTCTCTGTCAGTTCTAATATGACACTCAGTTCTGTTATGACAAAAATTTTGTCCATTCTGTAAAAATACTCCCCCAGTTCTTTTATGACACAGACTCCCTTAGTTTTGTTATGACTCAGGGCTTGAAATTAGTGGTAGTCCGCTAGCCCAAGGCTAGGAGATTTCCTGTCTAGTAACTATCATAATGTAATTAGACCGATGGGCTAGTAAGTTTTGTTTATCAACAGTCAGCGTTTGTTTACTCAATACCCTAATAAAGACGTGGATTCAACATATATTCTGCAGAATCAACGCAGTGACCATTGTAAACAGTCATAGAATATTAGCATGAGAAGATGAAGTCAATTTCTGCCTCAGAAATGTGTTTCTATTACAAGAAGGCATCTGATTTTGTGCATTTCACTTAACAGTGCCAATAATGGTCCCATCATTAACAATGGAAGTTTGGTAATTGATATCCGATGAGACCATAATTGGAATTGTTATATACAATGCGTGCCGAGTCAGATGGCTTCGTTTGATGGGAACACACATTTTCCAAGGTGAAACTAATATTATCTTTTGATGTTAATATTTTATAACAGTGTTTACAATAGCCACTGCTTTGATCCTGCAGAACATCTGCTAAGTCAAGACTTTATTAGGGAGATGCCATTTAAGGGTATAGGGGCAAAGGCACGTGTTTTGAAATGCATTTCTTGCATGGACTATCTTATATAAAGGACACTGTGCCATTCCTTTTCTTACTTTAAATAATTCGTGTCAGCTATACTGTAACATCTCATATTTCAAAATGAGGCACATTCCCGCCTCATAAGTCAGGCAAAATGTGGCGTTTTATAGGTGTTCAGCCTCCGGAATAAAAGCAAAGTTGAATGAAAATGACATAAAAGAGAGGAATAATTCTTATGATGGGAAAAGTGTAATCGGACATTTTAAAAGGCATGGACAGGTGGAGGACCAGAAAGGACACCTTGATCCCTTTATGGAATTGGATCCAGATTATCTTGAGAAACAATACATGTTAATTGACTGATTGATGTTTTGAAGTAGAATTTATACTTAGTACCTCTGCATTTCATATGATAATGCTATTTATGACAAAAAGTTGTTGTTAATCTCAATATAAGTGTGTGGACAGGACTAGCAAATGTTTGGCAGGACTAGTAAATTTCCGGCTACAAAGAAGATTGTGTTAAATTCAAGCCTTGTGACTTAGACTACATAAGTAATGTTATGACAGACACCGTCAGTTCTGTTATGACACTCATTCACTTCCAATATGACACTGACTCCCTTAGTTTTGTTACGACAGACTTCCTTAGTTTTGTTATGACAGACTTCAGGTCTGTTATGACAAGGACTCTGACAGTTCTGTTATGACAGACTCCCTTAGTTTTGTTATGACAGACTTCAGGTCTGCTATGACAAGGACTCTGACAGTTCTGTTATTACAGACTTCCTTAGTTTTGTTATGACAGACTTCAGGTCTGCTATGACAAGGACTCTGACAGTTCTGTTATGACAGACTTCCTTAGTTTTGCTATGACAGACTTCAGGTCTGCTATGACAAGGACTCTGACAGTTCTGTTATGACAGACTCCCTTAGTTTTGTTATGACAGACTTCAGGTCTGCTATGACAAGGACTCTGACAGTTCTGTTATGACAGACTCACACAATTTTGTTATGACACAGACTGTCAGGTATGTTATTTACAGCTCCCTTACCACTGATATAAATAAAGATGGACAGGATGAAAGACAGGGGTGTCTAATATAAGGAAAAGAAGAATGTTTCAGAATATGACAAAAGATAAAAAAATAAGTTTTCAGAACTCTCAGCTTGCCTGCTTTTCCTGAAGAGATTCTGCTGCCTCAACTATTTCCTTGAAAATACTGCCATTTGTGAAGGCTCTCTCTGCAGCTGAGCCTTTGGAGAAAAAATGATGGAATGTTTCTTGTAATGACTGTAAGGAGTCTAGTCTTGGGTGATTTTCTTTTCCACCAGGTTTTACATGCAATGCCTCAAATAAGGGTAAAGCAGGAACAATCAGGTCTAAATTACAATTGATCCTGAAATGTATAAAAAGAAAGGGATTAAAAAGAAACTATTTCAGTACGAGTCCATGGCTGAAAAGAATTTCAAAGAATTTAAGAAAAGACCATTTTTCCTTTAATTGCAGAGTGTTCCAACCATTTTGCATATTCTTTAGCAATAAACAAATTTTCAAAAAAGCTGCTGTTGTTGACATAATGGAAGTCAACTTGGCACCATTTTCATTTGGGACTAACAAGGCACCATTTTCATTTAGGACTAATAAGAAATTTTCAGTGCAAATCCCATTTTAATCCGAGAAAATCAAATTTTATAAAAAGTCAACCAGGTACCTGGTGATCCTAATGTTCAATTACCAATCAAAGGGAAATTGTATTAAATGTGAACTTGAACTGCTTTGTTATAAATTCATACATGCCAGCTTCCAACCCCACCATGAGATACAAATGTCATTATGACTACATGTAATATAAGTAGCAAAAAAGTGCAGGCTGAGCATAAAAAGAGTAATCTGTATATTACATGCCATAATTACAGATAACCATATGAAAAACGTATATTTAATTCTACTACTTACCTGGACCTGTAATTAGTTAAAATTCTCATCACAAATCTGCTAAAACCATGTGGATTGTTATGCAAATACAGACACAAAACAAAATGATACATTATTTATACATAACATTCACCTGAACTAGTCTATATCATGTTTAACTTTAATGTCAAAAAGTCCACAAATTCTGAATGCTGTCTTACATTACTGTAGAATTCCTGTCAAAATTTATAAATCACTTTTGATTTGTCCTTTTCCCTTAAGCATGTCCTTCAGTTTAACAAAATCCCTCGTCTCTAACACTTTTTAGTCATGCTTGAGTCATGTCAATAATTCCAGTTTTTACTAGATAATAGCAGGTGCCATGTATTTTCAATATAGACTGGTCTGCTACAAAAATGTGTATCAAACTATAATCCTCCGAAATTCTTTCGTTCACATGTGATGTGTCCATAATTTAAGGTATAGAAGGACATGTTTTTCTTGTTTGTCATTGTTTATAAATACTACAAAAGATGTTGCAATTGAACCGAAACAAATCAAGAAAATGTGTTTAAATTTATTAACTCTACAATTTAACAACTTGACCATGTAATAATGACTATGTTCCTAATTATGAATCATAAGGTTTCATATCTGTAGTTGTGAAGGTAATTAATAAATTTCAGGTCAACTTTAGTGGCTGTGAGTTTTACTATCCTTTGTGCTTTGCAAACACCTAAACAGTAGTCTCCCTTTACACACAATTGATTATGGAGTTCACAATCGATTTTCTTATTGGTTTGCTCAACCAACTGATGATCGATTAAAATCAATAATCGAAACAATACTAGTTGTCATTGTAGAAGTACATATGAAGAACATGACCAAAAAGCTTGGCGGGAAGTTCAAAGACTTGACAAACTGCAGAGTGGTGAGAAAGTGGGCTGATACTTATAATGACTGATTTCAGGGGCAGAATTAACCATTGATTTACTTGTGTATAAGAGAACATCAAATGAACAACTTTAGTTTTCATTATTGTGTTCATTTCCAAGTATAGCCAAATAAGTAGTGCATGTGACTTCAAAATCGAGACATGTTGAGAGTTAGACAAAATGCTGTTTGCAAATTTGGGTAAGAATTTTGGGGTTAAACAGCAAATTGATAAAGACTGTAATGAAATTCAACAAAGTGTTAGAAGTTGCTCAAACTGAGATTTCACATGGAACACTATGTGTATTGCCTAACTTAGTGCCTGGAATAAGGCATTTCCTTGGTCTGACATAATTTACTCTAATGGACCAACAGGACTAGCTGTCAGTGCTGTAAAGAAGTTACAAAATTAAACTCTATGGCAACAACTATTTCTACTCATCTGGAAATATAGCCATTTCAGGCATGCCCAGTTTGCTTCTGGTTAGGGACTGCAACTTTTGCAGTTGGGACTCCTGTTTTTCCCAAATTTCCTAGTTTTAAAATCCTAGCAAGATCTCTGACTAAGCAGTCCCAAGTGCATCACACACTCAGTTTGCAATAAACATAAAACAACACATGCAAATGACGCTAAATCTTTTTGCATACCTATTCAACAATAGAGTATATATCCCTTGGCTATTCCTTTTTATCCTATTAATTACTTTTATTTGCTTCTCAAAACCAAGTGATGGCTTGCAATTAACTGCAATCATGTTCGAATATTGTCTTATTCATCATCTACTGACATGATCATCCACTGACTGCCACAGACAGGCCTAGTAAACACAGGTATTAAGTGGCCTGAATCGCTTATATCAAAGTAAATTAAACAAATTTACTTTATAAAAATGTATCGCCACCATCTTTCACGTCAGTAAAAAATAGTGCCCCATTCAAAATTCTTTTGAATCTGGCTACAAATGTAAAGCCTAGTGCCAGTAGTGAAGCCCTGCCACTTTCAAAATTCTTTCGCATTTGTCACCAAACATGAAGTTTGACAGTAGCAGTGGCCCAGGTATGGGATTACTTTGTAGCCTTAACTATGTAGATTTTATATATCTATATATATATATATATATATATATATATATATATATATATATATATATATATATATATATATATATAATTTATATATATATATATATATATATATATATATATATATATATATATATATATATATATATATATATATATATATTGTATATTTGTAGCTACTCTGCCACATTATGTCAGCGAAAAAAATAAACAACTAAATGGTCTAATATGTGTATAATGCCATTAATGGCAATAATTAAAATACAAGGAAATGAAACTAGTGGCAGAAATCTCAGCATTATAAATATGACAAGCAAGCACATTTTTGTTTTAAAATCTTTTGTTGATTATATATATAAAACATTCTATACAAACACTGTAGATGTGCTTCACTACCCTGCAGCTTATCATATAGACATAATAGGTGTCGATGTGTTTAAACAGTGCATCGATTTTTAACAAATTTCAAATGACTAAAGTTTGCGCAGACAAAGCACGCTTTAGTTTGAAATTTGATAGGCATTATGAACTAAATAAATACACGCTAGATTGTGGTTGTGTTAAGTAAATACTTTCGGAGCTTAAAGGTAGGGTACGATTCATAATTGATCGGGAGCTGACTATAGATATAGTGCCACGTTATTATTACCCAACGGCCACTCGCTGGAACCGCTTTTTCGGTAAAGTTATATATTCACTCCATGCGTCAATAATACTCTTCTCGATCTCGTCTAGGTAACTTTTAGGATCCTCTATTAATATGCCATAGAAATATGCTATGGCTATTACAGCCAAACCAACTAAGAGGGTTTTTGGTATCATGTTTTTCGCTTCCATTCACCCTCAAAATTAAGGACCTAACAGCATACCCAAGAATACAAACGGAAATCTGAGCTAACAAAATAGTTCGTAGTTAAGAATAATGCACAATATCATGTCTTTATTTATTTAATACTACATGAAATAATTTATAATTTCATATCTTAGTTAATAAAGTATATAGGAAGAGGCTAAAAAAGTTTTATTTTACATAATAATATTATCAATTGCAAATTATGAATTCATACGCATGTGGACGAAAATGGCAGACGACGCAGTTGTGTTAGAAGTATGGAAGGGAGATTGGGACCTTCCCTCTGTAGATTCAGATTGTCTTGCAACCATAGTAAGAAAAATAGCATCAACATACTGTATATTGTTTTTATAAAAACTTGTCACATAAATTCACTATAATATTTTGGGGTGTTTTTGCTGCATGAAAGCACACGGACAGTTTGTGGTTCATATTTTCGACATGCACCTATTTTCGATCATGTCAATACAAAAACGGTATCAACTAAGTTTCAGTGATATGAAAAAGACAAGGCATAAGACGAGCGCATCCGACAAAGATCTCGTAAAGTTCACCCTTTAGAGATGTAGTACAATTGAACACGTTAGCGTTATTATCCCAAGAAAAGGTAGCCAAGCATTATCTCCTCGCACCGGTTCAGCGATTTACCGGAACAATCCAGAAAAAAAAAACACGAAAATTCAGGACCAAACTGAAAACACAGGAACAAAAATGAATAAATAGTCGAAAATACTCACAACTTTATTGTTTTCTAACATATATTAATTATATTTAATCTCAAAGTAGTTTGGCCAGATGTTTTAGGACTATTTAGAAACATTGTACAATCATTTGAGTCTGACGTTTTATCAATAAAGTACAGCAAAATCTCTGAAAACATGAAATCACTTTATCGGTTATATAAATGAGCACAGAAAGTACAATAAAAACCACAACTCTCTGCTCGATTATTTTCTGAAGAAAAAAATATTAACAGTACAAACAACATATAACCTTACCAGGCGGCAACCTCTAGAAAATTGATGAACATTTCTTTCAATCTACCAGGTCCAGCATTCGTATTTAATATTATGAAGTGCAATGACGTCATCAACCGTTATTATATTGAAATGATTGAGATATAACATAAAATGGTTGCCTTGTCAGTCATCTTGAAGTCCTGATTATTTCTGAAGAAGTGGTTGTCTTGAAAAGGGCATTGCACTGAAAGTGCTTTCACTAAAATGTGTTTCAGGGCCCTAATGTCATTGCAAATAGAAACGTTGCAGATTTAACCTTCAACATGGCAGCTATATTGGATATTAAAAAATCTTCATACTACTACTCTAGACTGAATATTGGCATCGTCAGGGGTTTAACTAAATAATTCAGACACCCCATCTGATTGTGTAATTAGTTGGAGTAATTTTGATGCAAATCTGAATTCCCAATTTACCTCAATATATTGTTGAAAAACCTACTGTAATTTGAGGTGAAGTCAGAGGTCATTGCTTGCATATTTTTACTTCGTTATGAACAGTGAATTATGATTAGTCCTTTTATTGCCTTGTTTTCATTGATAAAGTATTCTCAATTCTCGGACATTGATTTTGACCTTTTCAGCATTTTGTGTGATCACATGTGACCATGATAGCACAAATATTTATCAATTCATTTTTTCATGAAACCCAGTTTGTGGATATATATCTGAAGAGGAACTTTGAAGATGTCAATTCTGTTAAAAAAAAAAAAAGTTTGTAGAAAAGATAAAACTAAGTTTATATTAAACTGAACCTAGCATGTAATAGTATTAGAAAACAATTTCATTGATTGTCTATCCTTATCAGACTCAATGTCAAAAGACCATCACATGGGGTTTAAAAGTCAATGGCCAAGGTCACTAACTGAATTTTGATTTCCATCAAACAATTAATATTTCATTCCTCCTGTCCCATCAGACTTGAAAGGCTGATTATGTTTTGGTAAAAGCAGCTGTGTTTTGATTTGACGGTATAAAGGTAAGGTATAAGCAACTGACATTAGTACCAGTGACCCCATTCAAATTGAACTTGAAATCATTGAATTGTCTGATATATATATAAAAAAATCTTTCTTTTTTGTTAATGTGTTAAATTGAGATGTCAATTACATCAGTGAAGGCCTTTTAGTTGCAATTGCTAATGAATGGAACAACCTTTTCTTTAACATTAATGATTTGCAATTACTTAATTACATAGTTGCATTGTTTCACGTGATAAGCTTAAATTAACGTTTGGCTGGCATTGTTTGTATTGCATCAGTCTTAGAACTTCCCAAAGAAGGAGGCCCTGAATATATAGGTGGCCTTGCTAATTTTTCATCATCTACAATGAAGTTTTTAAAAGATATATTACCCAAATTATGAACATTTAAATTCCTTTAAATTTCATGAACCTTATATTAGTGTTTCTCATTGAAACTGAATTATTGTTAAATTATTTTATTCAGCTAAGAGTGGAACTAACATAATGCCTAAATTATGCATAATTCTGTTATAGGTGTTTTAGTTTAAATTGTTGCATATAAACCCTTTATTTCAGTGCAGTCATTTTAAATTCATTTTGTTTATTCATTAGCAGTATGATTGGGCTTTTGGTTTTGTGCATTCTTTACATTGCTCAACCAAACATTCACTTCTAGTACATGTACTGATAATTTGTAGGTAATGCACCTAGTGTCGTACAGTTACTTTCAATTTACTCATCTCCTTTGGCCTCTTAGTACACATTACTTGAACATGTATCAGAACATCTTCACTGGTTTATTATTTATCCATAAAAAATATGCAATTTGTTTGTCATTTATTTTCTTAGAGCTCACTCAAAGCACGAGATAATCCTGATCAATGACAAGCTTGTTGTTTGGTCAGAGTTGTTGCAATCAATGTTCTTGATGACTTATTTGACATGCCTAATAGTCAGACAGTGACAGAATAATGGTTTGCAAACAATATAAAGGGTAAAGGGTTACTTTTATGTGCCTTGATGCATTACTGATGTTTAGTATAGCTCTTTTGAATTTTAGTGTGGTAAAAGGTTTAATAGTACAGTTTAGAGGGGCACTGTGAATGGTTTGATAAAAATTATGTTAGCAATTTTAAGCTTTTTTGAGGACTTGTGTCTTAAAAAAATGAGCTAACACCCCCACCCTACCCTGACTATTATTTTCACATTTTTATTTCTTTATTTTGTGAAGAAACACAGTGTTTGGACAGTTGTTGAGAGCTTATCAATGTTTATTTGTTTCCTTATATTTCCAAAACCCCGAGATGGATATTCTTAATACTTAGGAATGAATTAATCATTACAGAGCTTAAGTTTAAAAGTCCCATTAATGAACATTGTTTCATAACTATTATGCATACCAGATATTGTTGTATTAACTGTTGTGTTGGTATCACCATTAATTGTACATGTTGATGTTATACAAAAATAGTATGATAAGTAAATATTTTGTTGTATTTCAGGCGTATTGCAAATTTTCTGGTGTTCCAGTAAGGGTAAAAGCAACTAACAATCCATGGAAATCTCCCACAGGTGAGAAGTGAAAGGAGTAAATTAAATGTATCATGTGTAAGAAGCTCATATATTAAATTTCAGATGCTGTTTATCCCCTTTTATAATTAAATTCATAGCTTCTGTTTTGAACTCAGTTTATTTAATCATGGATATGTGTATACTTTATAGGTCCTCATGCAAGTTGAATATGAAATCTGGTTATGAGTAGAAGATCTGATTAGATTAGATTTTCACATCTAAATCCTTTTTGTTTTGTTTTAGCTTACCACTAATCTAATATGTTACTTAAACCCAGGCATTGGTGTCAGTAGTCACGTTAAAGAGGGATGTTGTTGCTTTCATGAAAAATGACGTAAAAGAAATAAATAATAAGATTGACCTTAAAAAAGTAACAAAAGTGTTAACAAATCGTACAGCTTTCCATTTAAAAAGCACATAGATACTTTGTCACACCCATAGTCCATTATGAGAAAACTACTGCAACTGTGCTAGCCTGTGAAGCCCCAACTAGTATTGTCCTGGATTGTACCAGTTTGAGTATTTTCATTGCAAATGCAATAGAGGTTCTGAAAGCAGTTCTTTTGTGGACTAAACCATTTCAGTTTTCATTATTGTGGAAACGTTTTCTAACAATTTTAAGATCGTATTTCCAGACATTGTAAAGAAGCATGTATGTGGAGGTTGCATTCAGTGTAACTTGCTACCTTTGGTATAGCACCACATTTTTCTGCTCTTCTAGAGCAGAAGATCATAGGGAGCACCTTTGTGCTTTTGTTTGATGAAAGCACGAGTGTCAGTCTTTAAAGAAAAATTGAATGGATATCATGGCTCATCAGCCTGGAGTGCAGCACTTGTGAATTGTGGATGATTTGAAGTTCCACTGAATTAATGGCAAATCAATAAGTTTTTTTTCACTTTTGATTTTTAATTAACCTATTTTTTGAGGCATTTTAGCTAATATTTTGGTTCTGTGTTACTCCTTGAGAATCTGCATTCTGTTCTTGAATTGTAGAATCTGGGGAAAAACCTAGAAAGAACCACCAACCCATGAGAAGCTACTGGCAAGCTTTCTCACATACCCACATAATGCCACATTGGCCGAATCCAAGACTTGAACCCACTCAGAGGTGAGATGGCAGTTATCTGTAACAGAGAACACTTTAGACCACTTCGCCACTCAAATTGTTGGAAATTGTTTTCACATAAACCATTATGAACCCTGATTTTGATTTAGGATTTCCATCAGACCATTCATGTTTTATTACTCCTGTCAGATCAGACTTGAGAGGCTGATTATGCTCTGGTAGAAGCAGCTGTGTCGTGATTTGAAGGTAAAAAGTTAAGGTACAAGCAAATGTAATTATTCCCAGTGACCACATTCATGTTGAACTTTAAATCAGTGAATTGTTTGATATAAAAAGATCCATTTCTTTTATTACTGTGTTAATTTACATTCACAGTCCGGCATGTCAGTTACACGGTTGAGGGCCTCTTGTTAATTCCAGGTGGCAATACCTGATGGACAGAACAACCTTTTGTTAACTTTAATGTTCTGCATTTACATAATTTTATGGGTACATTGTTTCGCATGGTAAGCTTATTTTCATATTGGGCAGGTATTGTTTGGTGCATGTGTATGGTGTTTTTTTTTTTTTACAGCTTTCTGAAGACCCTGAGTATATGCGAAAATTTAGATTAAATTCATTTAAATTAAATGGATCTTAAAGCAGTATTTCTCATTGAAACTAACTTCATGTTAATTTTTTTTATATAACTGAAAGATGACGTATCATAATGCCTAGGCTTTTGGTAACCTATATTTCATGTTTTCTTGCTTTGGTTAAGTTTTGAATTTAACTCCTGATCACATGTGCTTTATTGCATGTTTTATTTGTCCTATCCTCCCTAACTTGTCAAGTTTGGCCAAGCATACATTTTGTAATAATTGATTTTATTTCCTAACATCCTCACATTTAATGATTTAGGTTATTTAATAAATGCACATTACATTGGCTAGCCAAACTTGGCTAAGCATGCAGTTAAGTCAGATATGGGTTTATAACAGTCGTTTGTGTAGCATAGACAAAAAAGGCATTGCAGACACTTGTCAAATTTGGATAAGCATACATTTATCAACAAAAAAATTCTGTGTAGAAGTCATATATATATATATATATATATATATATATATATATATATATATATATATATATATATATATATATATATATAATATATATATATATATATATATACACACACACATTATGAAAAAAAATACAAGAAGGTGGATAGCTAAATTTGGCCAATCAAACAGTTAACCAGGGTTTGGTCTGTAACAGTCATGCATATATGTTTATTCAGAAAGGGCATTGCAAATACTAACCAAATTTTGGCTAAACATGCATTGAACCCAAATTTTGGTTTCTGCCTTGGTGGACTGTGAATATAAATTACATCCAATAGCCAAATTTTGGCTCAACATTTAACCACTTTGAGCCTTGAGAATCCAGAGCAAAGGCCTGAATTGATAAAATGGAAAAATTCAGATGAAATCAGAAGCTGTTTATACAAGAGCTGGGTGATTAATGTACTGTTTATGGTAGCCTTGTAAATTTTTTGTTTCTAACTTTTGAGTCATTTTCTGTTAACTAATGAAACTTGGCAATATGTAGCTCCTTTTTTTTTAAAATGACTCAGTCACATTTCACAGCACTTTGATTACAAGACATATGTATCAAAAGGGATTGGTATCTGACTTAATTGTACAAAATATCTTACTTCACTGCAAGTTATCTTTATCATTTTCAAATCCTTTTCATAACTTTTTATAAAGATTATTTTAATAATTGTTTTTACATTCAGGATATTTGCCACTTATGAAACATGGTACAACACTGGAAACAAAAGTCTCCAATATTTTTGCCCATCTCAGGCTACAGGTAAGAACATATTTGTTAAGTTGCATATTGCATCAGAAATCTCTATTAAGATAGTGCTTTGTAAGTAAATTAACTTATTTCACCAGCCGAAATTAGGAATGCTAACGCTATGACACTAGATATCTTATGATTGTGTTACATGAATATAAGTATGCAGGGTACGGTAATCAATTTGGCAGATAAACAATGGCTAAACAAGGTCATTTTAAAACTTGCTTTGAAACTGAGTGTTATAAGTGCCAGAGGAGATCAAATTGTATTTTTTATTTTGAATCTAAAAAAAGAAACACTATGGAGCATGTGTGTCCCCCCACCCAAGCTGCCTTGGTACCCTAAACCAAAATATGTATAAATATTATGTCTTTTAATTGCTCAAAGCGGGTCAAACAAATCAGTTGACATGCACTTCCTCACAAGAATTTTGTTCTAAAATTTTGGTTTATGAGTATATTTGGATAGTATATTTGGGATAGGCATTTTAAGTAAAATATCAATTTAAAAAAATCTCCTTTTTTTCTCTAAGATATAAATTAATATTAAAAAAATATCACACATATAAAGTGTATACAGTCAGATAAAAATGATTACAGTTAGAATTATATTTGACCAGGTTGGTACTATGTGTAAATGTTGCATTATTGATTTGTCCACATTTATTTTTATTTTTCTTTCTATTCTTTTTATTTGAAAATGTAAACTGCTGCAAATTTAATCAACATTTCTTTTTTAATATGTTAATATGCAGATGCAGTGTTCCCTAGGTCTGTGGTTTGAAGGCATGATTATTTCTGTTTATTTTATATAAGGAAGATGTTTTAGTTTGTCTTTTGTCCTTACCTATGGCAAATGCAACCATTTACCAGTATGTGAGGAATACATTCCTGAATATTAGGCATCCTGGTTTTAGGATCTTATCATCAAGACTATTATATTTCCAAGATTTGAAGATATGTTCATACATCCTAGTAAATACAAAATACAGTATTTTATCTAAATACTTACATGTGCCAGCTTTTCATGTCTTATGACTAAATAATCCAGGGGTCTATAACTCCTGGCCCACAAATGTGTTCTAACTGCCCTCAGGGCAAATAAAAACATACTGAAAAATAAAATTATATAAAACCTTCCTGTCGTGCAGTAGTTTATTGCAACATTAACTTTATTTCCTTTACCAAGTCACTGTCGTAAAGAACATGTAGCGTCATTTTTGTAAACCTCAAGTGGTCTTGGAAAATGCAATCTGGCCCATGGCTGACAAAGGTTCTGCACCCTTAATATAATCTATTCATGTTGTTGCTTTGCTAGAAAATGTACATTTTAGAAATGCACAATTTTACAAGATAAAAGTTTGAAAAGGAATGACTGGTACAGATAAGATATTTAGATAATGTATTTTTTTCAAGGTAAAAACAAGGTACACTAAAAGAAACCATTTGATCAAACTACATAATAGGTGAAAAATGGCAGAAAGGATACAAATAATTAATGAGGAAAATGGCTGTTTTTGCACATTGTTTTGCCCCAAAATGTAGAAAGAATTAATAAATATTTGAATTATACTAACAGATACTCCATTTATTCTAAATGACTGATTCAGTACAAGTATGTAGTGGCTAATAGGATTGTACTGTTTATTTTAGCAAATGTTTTTTCCATTCAAGATAAGCAGCATAGATTTTTTTTAAAACCGTTGGTGCTGTGATCTCCTGGGTTGTGTCTCTAATAGAAAGGTGCTAGGTTTCTAAAATTCAAAGGTTGAGAATATACTTAGTGCAAAATACTGAAATGCAGATTTTTAAAAAAAAAATTGTTATGTTTCTGTATTGTCACCAATAATAGTTTGAAAATCTAGTACTGTCACCCATGGATTGGGTGGGGGGGCTTTGGTGGAGTCTTTTTGGTTTGGAGTAGTCTCATCCAATAAAACCTATCGCATACCATTGGTTCTCAGTGACAGTAATTTTTTCTTTCAAATAAAGATCATTCATTTAATCATGTTTAATGTAGTACTACCTCAACCCTCCAAATCATATGAAGTTATGAGCTTCCACTTTATGCATTGCTGCATATTCATTTCAGTTTTTACATTGAGTCCTTTTTATTTACAGGGCTGGGGTGCAGATTCTAATCTTACCGAGAAGGAAGGGGCTGATGTTATAGCATTTTGTGCCTTACTGAGTGAGAAGTTACAGCCTGCTTTGGTGAGTTTCCTCATTGAAAAAAACCTTTAATTTAATCCAGATGTTGAAATCTAGAACAAATATATTTGTCAATATGAAATGTGAAAAATATATTAACTTAGGTTTTCCATGAATCAAGGAAGACAACAAACAAAATAAACAAATAGTTCTTAATTTGAGACTTTTATTAGGATCTGTACTTATTTATTGTATAATTGATTGCACCACTCGTAACATGTCAAAAGTGTTGATCATACCCATCCCATACAAAGTAATGAAGCTTTTAGCAATTGGAAATTTCAATATATGTCATTAAATGAACAGATGTGCAAAGTTTATTGACCAAAATTAATTTAGTTGCATTGAATTTGGAATTTGCTATTGTTTTTATGATCAGAGAATTATGCCTTAACCGATCGGTTGATAAATGTGCTTTAATAATGACTAATTTGTAACCTTATTTTCATGTGACAAATTGCCATGGTGTGGTTTGATAGTTTTACATCATATTTTCTTTCTTCAAAGAACTGATTCACAATTTCTGGTTTTAGAGGCAATTTGATACAACTAGTTCCTGGTGGGAACATTTTCATACAGCCAAGACTGGGACTAAGTTTTGAAATGTCAATTGAGCAATTTGGGGAGGTATTTGAACACTTCTTAATATTAGGTGACTTTAATGATGAAATGTCCCATTCAACGCAAAACAGATATATCAACAACATAGTAATTCATTGATCTGGAATAGATTGTAGAGGAACCTTCTAACAGAAGTCCAGATTAGAAGCATTAATCATAACTGCCAATCCTCACATCTTCGGTGTGAATTTTGAAACTGTTTCAGCGATATACAAAATCATGCTGCATGCAAAAAAGCATGAATTCCACAATTTTCATTTATTTTAAATCTTTAAAAAATATTACTGATTACCTTTTAAGTGCTAGTTGAGATATCAGGGAGTTGCCAAAACGATTTGGTAATGTTGGTTGTGATATTAGTTCTACTATAGCTGATTAGTATAGTTGGCCCAGTAGCAAGCATTTTATCCTATTTTAATCTATATGTATAAGAGTAGTTTTACAAATGTTTTTGAGAGAAACTGGGGCCTAACCAGAATTTTGCTCTGAGCATGGCCGCCAACACTGATTTGAATTGCCATTCAGCACTGCATCTTGAAAATGTCTTCACCGCCAAGGAAAAATAAGACTGAATGAAAAGCTCACTTTTATGTTTCTCCAGTACCACACAAGATTACCAGGGTGATGGACACTATCCGTCTTTTGGAATAATTCAGCACGTGCTCCAACTAGTCAAGATCTCCACTTTTTGGTTCATCCTGTTAACCCACTATAACCCCAGTGGTTGTGCTTCATTGTCATACTAAAACATTGGTAGAAATGCTCAGCAGGTTGTGGCAGAGCAGGATCCAGGTGTTGCAACACATGGGGTTCTCTCCACAACAGCACGGATTCCACACCTTCATGCTTGGCTCTTTTCAAGTGATCATTCCTCAAGGACCAGGTTGCAAACTGTATCATCAAGCTAGAAGGCAAGCTACATACTGAGGGATGCAAATTGGAAAAATCTTCTTAAATTTGTGCTTTTTTTTTTGTAGAACAAACATTGATGCCTCCAAGTCAATTGCAAATTTCTCTTGTCTTTTGAAGAAAGAGAATGTTCTTTGTCCTCCATTAAGGGCATTAGGACAGCCTGAAAACATTAAAGTTCTGTAGGTGTTCTGCCATTGGATCAGATACTCTGCTGTCTAATCTCAGTTACTTTCAGCTTCAGACACTGATAGCTTGCTCAATATCATGTAGATGGGATCTTTCCTATATTCTTTGAGTGTTGTCAAGACCCCATATGAACCAACGAGTGAAGATTCCGTCAGGAAACTTACTTGCAAGGCTTTTCCTGCTCTCCTTAGCATCAGCAAGAAGGTGTAAGCTTCATACCATTTCAATAAGAAAAGGTTTACGGTTCAACAATAACTATAATTCTGTTCCGTCAACTGGGGCACTGGGAAAGGAATTAACTGCTATCATTGGCTCCACTTCCAATTGTGATCACCAGTCTTAGTTATATGGCTGGGATGATCAAGATAGGCTTCTTTGCCCATTTACAGCTTTTAAGATTTTATTTGGTTTCCTACAAAGGATGAAAAAGGGTCAGAATCATTGGTTTCTATCTCTCAAGGGTTGATCTGATATTTTACAGGCAACCATTTCTAGGTGGCTTGTCATCACTTCAAGAGTACTTATCAGTCCCTAATTGAAATGCACCTTTCCAGAGGATTAAATTACGTTCAAGTTAGGGCTATTGATTCATTTTGGCTTATTTAAATCATTATCATTTGGATGAAAACTGCTATCTTGTGGTCAAACTACCTTAGTGCACCATAGTAAAGGAGTCATTTCTATAGTTGTATTTGTTGTAGGGTTTAACACCATTTGTTCAGCACACAATAAGCTATACATGCGGCCAGTAATAATGATGCAGTCCTATAGTGATAGCACGCATGTGGTCCAGCATTTTACCAATTGACAATAGTGAACACATAAGGATCAAGTCAAATTTTCTTTACCAGTATGTTTGAGGTTATCGGCCTCCCTTTTCCCTCATTACTTGTAAATGAAGTAATTCAGTAGTAGCAGGTAATCTGTTTCTGTAGTTAAAATGTACGGTTGGGGTGGGTGGGTAAAAATATATTTATATAATACTTACTACTCTTGCAAAGATTCACTCCCACGTATCTGTTATGTCCAGTACTCTATGTCCAATTCAAAAGATCTTCTGCATGTTGGCTGAGACTAAGGAGACTGGAATCATTCTTTTCAATTCTAGTCCTAGTTGAAAGAGGAATTAAAAGAATGGTTCATAATGGTGCCCTATCTTATCTCTGGATATTAGTTCTTAACAATGCAAGCCAAATAACCAGTCACCAAATATTAATTTACAGGTTCCTTTTTTTTAACCCCAGTTTGCATCAATTTGCTTTGGTGCCAACAGTTGTGATAAAGTGGAATATTTTCCCTGACAGAATTAGATCATTTCTGTCCCTCAACATATTAAAACTTTTCTTAAATAGTGAATTATATATTAAAAAAATTTCATAGCTCTCGCCAAGCTCAAATCCTATTTGCTACAATCAGAAAGAGATGCTCATTTAACTTTGATTTGTTAAATATTCATATTACAAACTCATATTCATGCAATTCTTGTGCTCAGCTTGAGATTGTCACTTATTGTCATCTTTTCTGCAGCAATTGTACCACATTAAGAAATATTCATTTATTCTTTATATCTTAATGACGATGTTGTACTATTATTGGAAGGCAGTGTGCCCTATTGTCTTCAGAGGAAAACACAGATATATTTTGAGGAGTCCATTAATTTACAATAGGTGGCAAGATATTTTTAGTTTCATAAAATAATGTATGAATGTTTTATTCTAATATCTTTCTTTCTATCAAGAATATTCTTGAAGAATTTGTATGTTTGCAGAGTGTATTATGAAATTTACTAGTGTCTTATGAATGTTATGTTATGCTGCACAGTAATGTAAATTTGCACCAGCTACAATTTCCAAACAGACCGTTCCAGTGACCTAGTGGTTAGAGCATCTGCCTCGGATACATAAGGTCATGGGTTTGATCCCCAGCCGAGTCATACCAATGACTTTAAAAAAATGGTACTAACAGCTGCCTCGCTTGGCGTTCAGCATTAAGAGGTTAATATTAGGACTGGTCAGCCTGGTGTCAGGATAATGTGATGTCACTAAAAACTGTCACACTGCAAACATTGTAGCGATATGACTGAATGTGGATGGCACTGAATCAATTTGAGGATCAAATGGTCAAAGGTCTTGGCCAGTGTAACTGAAAGAAGAAAAATAGTTTCAACTTTAATAATAGCTTAACTTCCATCATCTTCAGTTTCCATAATTTGTGGATTGCTTGTGTACGGAGAAAGCATTTGGAAGCTAAATGTCAAGATTACTATCTGTCAAAGAAAAACTTATTTTCTTGAATATATGTTTGGTTTTCTAGAATATTTTTAGTTCTAGATTAAGTTACTTGACCATACTGTGTGGATGGCTTGCACTTAGGGTAGTAAAGAAGCAGGCAACCATGTATTGACTATGTGAATGAACTCCTCACAGTCCTACTGAGTGTGTCCACTACAAAATGTAGTGCCTTTTGTGGCCATTCACAATCGCCTTTGCATATTGATAAAAAGTTTATTGTTTACTCTTTTTAGTTTCTATTTTTATTCACATTGATAAACATGAAAGTTGGTTTTAATGAAAAAGTAGAGCGCATGGTTAGATTCTTGAACACTGAATGCTGAGTCATTCACGTACCAGCACATGGAAATCATTAAAATTCTCTCTCTCTCTCTCTCTCTCTCTCTCTCTCTCTCTCTCTCTCTCTCTCTCTCTCTCTATCTCTCTCTCTCTCTCTCTTTTGTGCAATGGGTCAATCACAATTTGATATATCAGTAGTATTGATTGATCAAATTGCTCTATACAACACTTTAAAAGCCGTTATTTTTACTGTGTGTGGTATAAATTTAGGTGCACTGAGCCACACTATTCATGACATTATGAGCGCTGACTTTGATTCATGAAACATTCCTTTAAATTGTGTTTAGATGAAAAATCTTAATCAAAAGAACATTCAAAGAGAATATCACTTTATGTACAGTAAAAAAAATCTTCCATTTTGAGGTGTGTAAAATGCAGAACTACACATGTAGTGGTTGCAGATCAAGGAATCAGTTTTACTTGTGAATAATTATTTGAAATAATAACCAAGCATTAAAGTATTATTTGTTAATGTGAATTTATATTTGATTCTCCAAGCATCAGCATATAATTTGAGATTTTTTTTTTTTTTTAAATTTGATGGCTGCCTGTATTTTCCATCAGGTGGATCTAAAAATAGCATCAACTCAACGTTATTAAATGCAGTTGCTTTGCATAATTTATCACTCATTTAATTCTTTAACATATATATTTATTTAGATGTCAACAGCAGATTACTAACTGAAGTTGCTTTATTCAACGCTTGTTTACTTGAAACCACAGAACATTTCTCATTATCAAAGTGATATATTACATGATTCCATCTCAGCCAGTTAGATTGCATTACGAGATGCTGGGAAAGTCAAAATTTCATGGAGCCATGTGAGAAGTATAGCTGGTTGAGACTAGATTAAGACTGGATTTTAGTTTTGCTCTATAATGTTGTGTTTGAAATTTGTCTATAATATCATCTTACCATTTCCCATGCTTCAGTTACATTCATGGTGGATTGATAGTAAGACTTACGTTGATTTGACCCGACCATGGTATGCCAAAGCATCCCCCTTCCCATTGAATTACTATGTCCCTGGAAAGTGGCAGCGACACGCTTCATGCAGAGTGTATCATCAGAAAGGGGGTGATGATATTGAGGACTGGGAAGTGGAAGCCAAGGTGAGAATGTACAAACTTTGTTTTCCAGAAAATTGTTGCAGTTTGAGGCTTAAAATATTTATAAGCACAAGTTTGTGCATACTATGTTTCATGTTGTCTGCTGTAAAATAGTTGTCTATTCAGCCATCTGTTCCCAAGCAATGGCTCAAGTTCTTCACCATCAAGGTAGTGCATATAGCATTTCCCAGAAATGATGCCCAACAAACAAATAACACCCTGGAGATGAAAAGGGACAATAGGCTTCTTAACAAGCTTAAATAACATAGAAGTAGAAAGGAAGAATCTGATTTGGGGGGAAAAATTAGCAGAGGCAACAGTTACATTTATTGGACATTATGTCTTCATTAAAGTATGTCTTGTGGTCACATGATTGCTGTTGCCATATGTAGTTGACAAAAGTGAAGCAAAACAAATCCAAAAGATTGTGTAAATTTGATAGATCTAGCAAGAAGTCTTTGAGCTTGCTGGGGTTTAATCTTCAAGTTTTTTTTTCAACTGTACTGAAGGTAATTAAGGTCTGAGTGTACTTTCCAAACTGTTTTAGTTAAGCATAATGTTTGCCTTCACTGCATTAGTCACATATAACACTTCTGAACAGTTGAATGCACATTTCCACATAGGCAGTAGTAATACATGAAATTTTGTTAAACCATAGCCAATTGGTTTTAACTTAAATATTTAAACTACGTTACTATGAAGGTCTTTGAAGATCTGTTCCTGCCTGAACTAAACTTTATAATTAAAGGCACTACTGCAGATCTTCAGTCTTATTAAAGTTCACTAATGCCAACTTTGTTCTTATGACCACATTAAACAATAAGTATCAAATCTATTTATTCTAAGAAAAATACGGA
Source organism: Unio delphinus (assembly GCA_029339505.1). Taxonomy (NCBI): domain Eukaryota; kingdom Metazoa; phylum Mollusca; class Bivalvia; order Unionida; family Unionidae; genus Unio; species Unio delphinus. Next base: position 3,787,450 of record JAQISU010000106.1, read on the forward strand.
ATCTTCATAAAAATAAATAAAAAGTGCAACTATAAACTTTACCATTTCACTGTGTTTGTGGGATCTACACCACTGGTACAGCCTTGCCTAATAACAAAATCATTGTCATTCCCAGCTGGAAAATTGTAAAAGTTCCAGAACACAATCATTCTATAATGTCATTTTTTTGCAAACAACATTCAATTTACTTGATACAGGTGTCGACAGACTTTCATTTTATAAGCTAGTCGTTTTAGACCTAGAAGAGATAATGGACCGGTTGCAATTAAATTGGTTGGAAATTTCAAAGTAGCAAAACTATAGGAAAATGTAAAAGTGAGGGTGAAAAGTTATGCACATCTGATATGTGTAGCATGTTAAATGTGAACTGTTCATGGTGGGTGTGGTATTTGTTGTTCACACAATCTAAAGAGTGCTACATGTATTTGTACAGGAAAGACCTGTCAGTCATCATGTTGATACTTTGTATAATTTGTCAAGAAGAATGGCGATGACAGGCAAATTATTCTGAGGAAAGAATAAAGGTCAGAGTTGCCAGTTCCGCATTTGTTTTTTTTCGCCCAATTCGGCTCCTTTCTAAATTTGGTTGCGTGAAAATTTTTTAGATTGTGGGTAGCGGTTTTTTAGGCTGGTTTCTGATTTGTGTCGCAGTATTTGGGGCTGCATCAAATTGCTATTAAATTCTCCACATTCAATTTCAAATTGGCACTAGTGACGATACTATCTAAAAATGTTAATGAATCCATTATTCTGGACAGATAGATGTTATCTCACATAATTTTTTTTTTAAATTCCAGAACCGGAAGAGTGAAGAGCGCATCTAATTCCAAATTTCATTTAAGCTAGCATATCAATAGCATGCTGTTAACTGTAGCCTGTATGGTGGAGGCTCTATTATTAAATTATCAGTGTTATAATATTGTTAAATTTGATTGGTTGAAATCGTAGTAGTTCTTTCTTTATTTGCTAAATATCACTTTCAGTTATAGTTTAATATGGGTAAGTGGTCACAGTACGAGAAACAATACACCAAAACCTTTGACATTAAATTAACTTGTTGCTGCACTACTCCAAAACTGAGGGCTCTTTGGCAGACCAAATAAAAGAGCACAGTCATTATTATCTGTTGGAACTACTAAGGGAACTGTATCAGAGATTGCTGGCAGGCTGATCTCGCACCTTCTATCGTCCATGTAGCACAGAAGCTACAGTTGTCAAAGTTGTCCTTTTTACTCTGTACAAGGGAAATTTGGGAGACCTGGAGCAGCAGTGGATGCGAATACATTTAATCTCTTGGCCACACTATAGTGATAACGAAGTTGAGCAGTTTTGGATAACTGTTGCAAATTATATGGATGCTTGCAGAGTTTTTGACTTTCTACAATTGGGACATTTCGCCTTATGTGTGTTGGCATTGCCTTACAGCAATGCAGCCATCAAAAAAACTTTCTCAAATGAATCTGATTAAAACGAAACTAAGAAACAGATGGGCAAGGCATGATGGAAGCTTTGTTACGCATTTGAAGCTATATGAAGTGCAACGGGATCTGTTGCAATGGATTTGTCCCATCTACAGCATCGCTGAGTAATTTCAATTAAAAAATTTATGCCACAATTGAATCTGCTGATCATAACGAGGACTTTCTACCTGAGGAATACTTTGAAGTTACAGATGAATAAATGTTTGTAGTGATACTTAATTTATGGAAATTGGTTCTTATTTACTCTTCAGATTTTAATATATAAAGTATAGAGTAAATTAATGTCATACATAGGTGATGCAATGTAAGATCACTTATTGTTCAGTAAGACTTTCAAAAAATGTTTGTGTCTGATTCTAAATTTATATAATTATTGTTTTATGTTCTGAGATTTTAATAATGTTTTTATGTTGATTAATGTATAATTTAAATTCCTGTTGTGGTCATTTTATGTGCCAGTTCCTGTTGCACCTTTAGTCATGTGAAAGAAATACTACCTTGTAATTTAAAAAAAATGAGTTTCTTCAGGTATAGAATAAATTTACTTATTGCTGGAAGGACTAGTAGACTGAACATTTTTCAATCCCTGCTGAATCTTCACTAGTCCTTCCCAGAAAATAATTTTAACTACATACAAACTGTATCTATATTAATAACACTCAGGGAGAAGATTAATTAAAAATTTGATTTTTTTCAACTATCAATTAATCACTTGCCTTTCCACCAAATTCCTTTGAAATAAATAGAATTTGCATATATGGGGATAATCCTACCATAAATTGGCAGTGTTTTGTTATTTATAACAACTGTAAGTCACACCTCTACTTTCAAGATTTGAGATGAGTTGGCCACAGAATAAATGTTAGTGTAAATTTAACAAGACAATATTATGTAATAGAGAAAAGAATTTGTTGTTTTAGTCTTTTTAGCATAAAAATGTGCACTATTGAAAAATATAATTTGGCTATATTTTCAATATTGTTAAATAACTTTATTCAAGTTGCCTGCTTAAGTTCCAAATATGGGCTTCAGATTTTCTTATAAAATACCAAAACAATTTCCAGAATTGAAGAAAAAAAAGGTTTCTTACCACTAATAAATCTAAAGAAAACAAAACTTACCACAGTGATACATGTAACTGTATAATCAAAATATAGGAACTATTGCATTATAGAGTATGTACCTGGGTCAAAAGGCTAGCAGAAAAAAAACTATATTATTGTTGGACTACAAGTAAAAACATCTCTTTTACATTAAAAACATGATTGGAAATAATCAGCGATAATGTCTCTAGATAAAATTATTGCAAAATTTAGAAATTGTACACGTTTATTTGGTTGGGTTTTTAATAGGCAATTTTAACACATTTATGGCTGTATTATGCAGATGAAATGGGAGATAGGTGCCTTGCCCAAGGATACACCAATTAACTAACCTGAGATGAACTGGGTGTGAATTTTAATAGGTAGTACATTGGTGTTTTAATGAAAGGGGCAGAAATAACTTTGACAGGTTATTTCATGTATCAGAAAATGTACACTACAAGTTAATATACATATCAGGATGGGGGCCCTGAGTGGTTTAAAGCGCTTTCCATTACAGATCACTGCCGTCTCACCTCTGTCTGTATGGGTTCGAGTCTAAGATTCAGCTAATGTAGTTATGTGAGAAAGCTTACCAATAGCTTCTTGTGGGTCAGTGGTTCTTTCCGGGGGGTTTTCCTGGGTTCTTCCTCCACCAATAATACTGGCCGCCATGGATAGCCTATCATGTGCTGAAAAATGGCGTTAAACCCTAAAACAACAAACAAACAAACATATCAGGACATTTCTGAGGAAGAGTCTCTTGAAGGGACTAATCTGTAAAAGCTGCAAAGAGTTTACTGGAATTCAAGACAAGACCATTTCATCTGTTTAATTGTTGGGTTTTGAAACCATGTAATATTCTTCAGTGATAACAAGATTTTAATATCAGTCACTTTGGTGGCCATATTGAATGTAAGAAAGCAAAATTTTCATTTAGGATCCTTTAGATATCATTAAAAATCTTTGTAATTTTTTTTCATTTGATGCCATTTTTAACACATGACAGACCAGACATGGAGGCCAGAATATTTGGTGGAGAAAGAACCTGTGAGGAACCACTTTGCCATGGGTAGCTACTGACAAACTTACTCACACATCAGCTTCGGGCAAACCATAGCTAATATGTGTGATTACATCAAGTCTATGTAACTGAAAAGCCCATGTTGATATGACCATTCAGGAGGAATAAATAATAGATTTTCAAAATGGCTGCTGTGGTGACCATATTGGAGGTTCAAGCACCACACTTTTCAATTAGGACCAACTAGACTATGAGAGGTATGAAGTTTATGACAGTCCTCCAAGTCATTTAAGAGGAAACTTGTGCCAGCAGACAGCAGATCAACAATTCTGGCACTCTACATGGAGAAGTTCAAAGCTTTGTTCTGCTTCCTGAGTGATGAAGAATGGGTTGGGCATGGTTCCTTTATGAAAGGATACCATAGAGACAAGAATTTGTGCAATATTAATTGGATAGGCCTGATTTTAGTGAAATTAGGAAAATTGGTTCATTATATGGGTTTTTTTTTTGTGGGCATAGTTTCTTTATACATGTATTGAGATGTCTGCCAAATACAGGTTTCACAATATTTGTCAAATCTAAAGTTATGAAGAAAACTTGGATGTGTCTTGTTGCTATACATTTATTGTTTGTGGCAATTTTATTTGATCTAGATCATATATTCTTGAGATTGTGGTGTAATTTATTTATGCAAGGTCTTCTTTCTTTCTTCAGGTTTTAAAAGAAGCCAAGGAGTGCTTGAACAGTTTGTCTTATAAATTGGGAGACCAAGATTTCTTCTTTGGGGATTTGTAAGTAACATGTTGGTCTCAATGTCAAGTAAAAAATACTTTGCTTTTCAGCTGATAACTTTTGTAACCCCACTCTAAAGCCCTGTGGTATACCTCCATCCCCACCCCTTTTAATGCAGGTATATGCATAGATCCCACTAAATCTGTTAATATTTATTATTTCCCTTAATTGTATTTTAGGGCAAATTAAAATCAATTCTTTTGCTGGTCCATATCATGAACTATCTTATTTGTTGCTTTTGTGTCCAGTTATACCAATCCTTGTTGGCACATAAGCATAAAGTGGCCTCACTTAATACATCAATTACTATATTGATGCCATTTACAATGATAAAGTAAGAGCTTTGCACAAAGTTTCTTTTACATGATTTATAAAAGTACTTTGCTTTTAGTTTGTTTCAGATCATAGTGCTAATCCTTAAACTCCATATATGTTTGTTAACTGTATAGGGCACAAGTACATGATTGGTATGAGCGACTACCTGTCATTTATGATTGCAATTGTCATGCACAGATCAGCTTTTTCTCCTTTGAATACGTTCCCCAATCACATTACTTTAGGGATATTAGCCTGCTACCTCGCGAATCCAGCCCTACCAAAAGACGAAAATTCGTCTTTCCTGTCTATGTCATATAGACAAAGGGCAATAACTCTTGCCCATTACCTCCCCTTGCCGCCCGTTAGGTGTCGCTTCTTTAGTTTTTTAGCTTCGCTTGTTGTGTGTAAACACGTACAATTAGACCTCCAATGAATCCAAGCCATCTTAGTGTAAATTCTGACCATCCGAAGTTAAATTTGGAATTACTGTGTTGGATATTCATTCCCCAACAGGTCGTATACATTATTTTACAATATTTTCCAATTTGAGTGACTTTGTCACCTTTTCTAGACTTCGGACCAGGTTGCAACGTGGTCAAAGCACGCTTATGGCGGTACTAGCATGTAATACATGTAGCACTCAATAATTTCGCTTATTCCGTATGTAACGTTTACGATATTAGCGACTAATAACGTGCTGCATTGATAATATGTGCTTTATTTATCTTCTTTGACGTTTCAGTAGACTTCAAAAAAGTCTTTGAACGACCAATTTGCGACTTTAATGGCGGACTTCGTGTTGTAGTCACGAGTTCACGCAACACTTAATCATTTCGCTTCCTACGTTAGTTACGGTTATGGAATAGCGACTTAATAGCGTACTGAATTGTTAATTTGTGCTTTGTTTATCTTCTTTTCCGTTTCAGTAGACTTCATCTCTGAACGACCAGTTGCGACTATTAATGGCAGAATTTCGTGTTGTAGTCACGAGTTCACGCGACACTAAATCATTTCGCTTCCTCCGTTAGTTACGGTTATGGTAATAGCGACTTAATAGCATGTTGAATTGCTAAATGTGCTTTGTTTATCATCTTTTTCATTTCAGTAGACTTCGTCTTGAACGACCTATTGCAACACGCTCACGGCGATAACTAGTGTGGTCATTAAGAGTTAACATGGCACGGAATAATTTGACTACTCCGTTAATAACGGTTATAGTATTATCGAATTAATAATATGCTGAATTTTTAATTTGTGCTTTGGCGGAATTCATGTTGAAGTCATGAGTTCACGCGACACTAAATCATTTCACTTCCTCCGTTAGTTACGGTTATGGTAATAGCGACTTAATAGCGTGCTGAATTGCTAATTGTGCTTTGTTTATCATCTTTTTCGTTTCAGTAGACTTCGTCTTGAACGAACCATTGCAACACGCTCACGGCGATAACTAGTGTTGTCATTAAGAGTTAACATGGCACGGAATAATTTGACTACTCCGTTAATAACGGTTATAGTATTATCGAATTAATAATATGCTGAATTTTTTAATTTGTGCTTTGTTCTCTTCTTTTGTCGTTTCAGTAAGCAAAGTCGACAACGAAGGCATGAATGGCAAAATGGGTGTTGGCAATGTGGAAATGGAGGAAATTATGTTGACATGGTTTAGGCTGCCCAGTGGGTGTAAATTTCACCGCAGATCCGTACATGGCTTTCGGGCCTGTAAGTCAGGACGCATGGAGTCTATGCTGGATCAATTGGATCCATTTTAATATGCACTTTCGCCGGCCTTCCAGCTGTCAGTCCAGCCGACACCGTCAGTTCAGCCGGCACTTCAGCAGGCAAACCGGCATTAACCGTCCATCCGGCACCGTCCGTTCAGCCCAAATGGCACCGGACGGCCAGCCGACCTTCCAGCTTGCATCAACAGGCACCGGCCGTTCAGCCCAAATGGCACCGGCCGTCCAGCCGACCTTCCAGCCTGCGTCGACAGGCACCGGCCGTCCATACGGCAACGACCGTTCAGCCCAAATGGCACCGGTCGTCCAGCCGACCTTCCAGCCGGCATCAACCGGCACCGGCCGTCCATCCGGCAACGACCGTTCAGCCCAATTGGCACCGGTCGTCCAGCCGACCTTCCAGCCGGTATCAACCGGCACCGGCCGTCCAGCCGGCAACGACCGTTCAGCCCAAATGGCACCGGTCGTCCAGCCAACCTTCCAGCCGGCATCAACCTGCACCGGCCGTCCATCCGGCAACGACCGTTAAGCCCAAATGGCACCAGTCTTCCAGCCGGCATCAACCTGCACCGGCTGTACATCGGATTTACGGAGATTATAGTGATGTACCCGTCAGTCAATCTACACTACTGGTTACATATCACTACCATGAGAGATATGTTATAGATGAATCTCCCTCCAATCAGACCATTCGAGAGGCAGGTGCCGGTCATAGCCGGACCTTCGCCGACATTCCGGCCGACCATATACCAGACAAATTAGTCGGTATTGCCGGTGTACACCTCCCGTCATGTCAAATACGTGACGGTGTGATTTTAAAACAAGGGAGAATTAGTGATATTATCAGAATAGACGGAATTGAGTTATCTATGCCACTTGGTATGTGCTACCCAGATATGACAGCTTTTACCAGAACAGGTCTTTCAGGCCGACCATCCGCCAGTTCAATCAGCCGGCAGTGCCGGCCGTCCATATGTTCACGGCTTCTCCACAAGGGAGATTTAGTGAAAGTGTCAATTATGACAGAATTGCGTCATTTAAGTCACCTTGTATGCTGTACAGATATGCAAGCTGTACCAGAACCAACATTCCCTCTGAGCGAATGGTAGATGGGCGCGTAGTGCTGGACGCACTACATAAGCATTATGTAATTGTTATTACCTTACAGTCGGCAACATCCGGCACCGGGCGTCCATCCGGCAATGACCGTTCAGCCCATATGGCACCGGTCATCCAGCAGACCTTCCCGCCGGCACTAACCAGCACCGGGCGATCCGGCAATGACCGTTCAGCCCATATGGCACCGGTCGTCCAGCCAAGCTTTCAGCCGACACTTGCCGGCACTGACCGTTCATCCGGCTCCGGCCGTCCAGCCCAACAGGCACCGGTCGTCCAACCGTATGGAGATTTTAGTCTTATACCAGTCCATCCGACTATACCGCTGTACCAGCACGGGGACTTTTATCATACCGCAATCCGCACAAATCGGATTGACGAAGATTCTAATGATGTTTCCGTCTGTCAATCCGTACTACCGGTTACATATCACTACCATGACACAGATATTTGGCGAGGAATCTCTCGATCCAACCCGACCATTCGAGCGGTCGGTGCCGGTCATAGCCGGCCCGTCGCAGTCATTCAGGCCAAACATATGCCAATCAATTCATTCGGCATTGCCGGCCGTCCATAGGCTAACAGCTCATCCACAAGGGAGAGTGAATGCCTTTATCAGAGATGATGGAATCGAGTCATCTATGCCACCTGGTATGCATTACCCCGATATGGATGCTTTACCAGAGCAAGATTATGTACATAGTGAGTGCGATGAGTCGCAGGCAAATCAGCGGTATGCAGATCCAACTATGGAATGGACTGAGTTCAACTTCAAAGCCGCAGTGGAGGAAATTTATAAGGTGTTGGCCCCTTCAGAATGCCCTCCACCTCCTGCTGCCATTACCGACTATAAGGTTAGAGCGTCGGTCGATCTGGATGAGGGGGAAGAGACTCTATCCTTCCGCCTCCTTCCCCAGTCAACAAAATTAAGGAAATTAATGACCGTCTGTCGACACGCATAGGGGATCCAGGAATTGCTAAGGTTTTTCTTTTCTGAAAGCCAAGTACCAGCGTCGTTTTCAGGTCGATGGTACAAAACTCACTCCGGTGCGTTCAGTACTGAGGTCCCGGCTCTGGATAAAAATATGGCAGCAGTCCATATGTCTGCTCCATTGTCTTATAAAGTGGACTAAACGGTGTTCAATGCCAAGTCCAAGCTGGTTCGAAATGTAGTCGCTACGTCTTCACTGTTAGATCTAACCTCCCTAGCCATTTTCAGGATCGCTGATAAATCGGGCAATGAACATGCTTGGGATTCGACGGCCCGGTTAGCTAGGGTTCTTAACAGGGCAGCTCACCATTCCATGGCCAATGCGCTGACTGCTTCTGCCAACCTAGACCTGATACGTCGTGACGCATGTATGAAGGGCACGTCGCTTAAACCCCATCATATGCTGGCTAGATATGACCGATGCACATTTCACGTCCCTATCCCACGAGTTGCGGACATTCTCCGTTGTGCTTGTCGGGACTAGGCTTATCAGTTCCATGTCATACCTTTTGGCCTAAATTTAAGCCCTTGGGCTAGTACCAAGGTTATGGATTACGTCGTCACCCTGTTCCGCTCGACTTCATCTATTGCGTCGGCAGTATATTTGGACGACATCCTCCAGTAACATCTGTCAAGTTCTACTCTGCTCAAAGGCAGAAACGATCTTATATCACTTTACGTCATATAGGCTTTCTCGTGAACTGGATAAAGTCTGATCTGTCCAATCCGGATTTTGGTCCATCTGGGTGTGGAGTTTCTCCCGATCTGAATCTGGTAAGGCTTCTTCGAGTTTGCGATCATCCAGATAATTGCACTTGTAGAGTCCGTTTCCGGCAGGATGCGCATTTTAGCGAGAGAGTTGCAGATCCTCGGATTATTCAATGCGACAGCAGACTTGATCCCTCTCAGCCGTCCTTTTAGGCGCCCTTTACAAAGGACTTTGCTAGCGTAATTGCGCCATTTTCAAGTCCCTTCGATCCCAGAAAACAGTCATGCTCACGCCAGAGATACGATCATTCTTGAGTCAATGGCACAACCCCTGTAGGCTGTCCACAGGGATTACTCTGGAGATACCCCAAGGGGATAACGGTATGTTCCGCCACTAATACCTACGGTTGGGGTGCCCACCTGTTGCCGGACTTAGATACTGTCAGCGGCACGTGGGTGCCAGGGGCGAGCCCTTTCCACATCAACCTTTCAGAAATAACGGCTGTCATCAATGCCTTTCATTTCGGGCAGGATCAACTCTTATTACAAACTGCCCTCATTATGTCAGACAACATTGTGGTGGTGCCTTGCCTCAAAACAAGGGGACACCAATCACCAGACCTGTGCAATCTGAACTGGCAGTTTCTACATTGGTTCGACAATCTCCACCTCAATGTACAATTCAGACACACAGAATGGTCACTCCATCAATCGGACTTTCTTCCAATCGACACACTTTGGAGACGTCCGATGATTGATCTTTGCAACAAGGTGGAATAGCAAATTCTCCACCTTTCATCTCACAGGTTCCAGACCCAGAAGCTTGGGTCGTGGATGCTCGATCAATCACCTGGGAAGGGTTGTGGTCATTCTCCTACCCTCCCACGGTCTTCGTACTGGAATTAATCCAGAAGTTAAGGGGTCAGAATTGTCAGATGGTTCTGTTTACCCTTCTCAGATGGAACAACTACTGGGTCTCCGATCTACTCAATCTAGGCGATAGATCTACCCAGGAAGATTACAGTCAGCACAAGTATTCACAAGCAACCGCGGCCAGGGTGTTCCACCCCTGTCCGGACCGTCTTTTTGTTCAAGCTTGGCTCTTGTCCAGACAGCCTTGCAAGACAAACAATTTAAATCTTTGATTGCGGAGAGAATCTCGAGAGCAAGAAGGCCCTCTACTCTGAAGGTTTACGAGGGCAAGTGGCATGTTTTCAGAGACTGGTACCATATCATTCACATTGTTCCTCTGAGTGTCACAATCCCTCAACTGGCCAACTTTTCTCTGGCTTTTCAAGGAGAAACATCTGGCTCCAGTTATTCTCAAATGTTACCGCTCCATGATATCAGACACATTCCGCCATTCTGGTACATGTGCTATCAGCCATGACAAAGATTTGTCAGATCTTTTAGACATTTAAAAAAAAAAAAAAAAAAAAAAAAAAAATTTCAATCGACTTATATCCCTCACCCTGTTTCCAAATGGAATCTGTCCTGGGTTTTAACATGACTCAATTCAGACAGTATTGAGTCTTTAACCCACGATTAGTTAAAGCTACTATCATACAAATTGGGTTTCTTGATAGCCTTAGCTTCAGCATGCAGGGTGAGCGAGTTACATGTCCTTTCTAGTGACCCGAACTCTCTTCCGTTCCGATCAGAGGGTTTGATGGTCCTCTTGACGCAGCCAGGCTTCGTAGTCCAAAATAGATTACCATACATTGGCGATCAACGAGTCGTCATTAGCTCGCTTTCTTTACAGATAAGTCAGGATCAACAGCCATGTAAGATCCTGTTTGAGCACTCTAGCACCATTTCAATGCATAGAGGTGAGTCAGGTCACATACAAGCACCTCTTTTTTTTTTTCTGGTGATAGCTGGGATATGAGACATCACCATTCAAGCCCTTGCTTCATGGCTGTAGTGGGTTATACGCTCGGCGTACTCTGAGAATTCGCAAATCAGTCACCTTATAGAAGCTGTTGGCTGACATGCAGAGTCAACCTTCTACAGTTTTATCTTCAAGTTTGTACTCGCAGAGGCAAACATTGATTCTAGTAGGTCCGGTGTTGGGCAACCCAGACGCCCACCAGACTCATGTACAACAATCAGCACAGCCTATTAGCTTCGCTGGATTCGCCAGATAAATTTTCGTAGGTAAGAAGATTTCAATATCTATCTTCTTAACCGTATAAAAGGGTCACATATCACGTGACCCTGGGCTGTGTTGCTGATTGAAAATTAGGAGACCGGGTTATCATTCACATGGGGAATCCAACCATCATTCCCTAGAGGATACCCGTGTGGAGGTCGGATGCTCCGCATTCCCTCCTCCTATTACTTATTCTCCTAAAGTAATGTGATTGGGAAACGTATTCAAAGGAGAAAGCAAATTTTTTAGTAAATTATGTTTCTCCGAGAATACTTACCCAATCACATTACTAAGAAACCCTCCCAACCACCCCGCCATGCGAGCATCCTCGTGTTTTATATATCGCTCAGCTTAAAAACTAAAGAAGCGACACCTAACGGGCGGCAAGGGGAGGTAATGGGCAAGAGTTATTGCCCTTTGTCTATATGACATAGACAGGAAAGACGAATTTTCGTCTTTTGGTAGGGCTGGATTCGCGAGGTAGCAGGCTAATATCCCTAAAGTAATGTGATTGGGTAAGTATTCTCGGAGAAACATAATTTACTAAAAAATTTGCTATTTTATAATTGCACTGCTACAGTCATCCTCCTGCAGAATGCAACCATTGACCATGATTTGTAAGCAGTATAAGCAACTCAACATTGTTATGATGCAAAAACAGAGATAAACATTGCTATCCTTTATTTAATTCTTTGTAACCATGACCTCTTAGGAGAGTATGCAGACAAAGTGCAAATTATTCTGAACAACACTACTTTGAACAGAAGAATTGAGATAAACACTCTGACCTTTTTTACTTGTCACTAACTGCAATAAAATTAAAAGTCATACAAATCTAGTTATACTGTACTATTTATTCTTCAAAGGCAGCATTAACAGATAGATGTACATAGTCAGTTCAGTCCTTCACATTGTTTCTTTATCTTTTTCAAAAGCTGCTTAGGCCCAGTAATTCCATAATTAGAATCCTTCTTGTAAGGCTTCACTGTAGCAGTTGAATTACTGTTGCTTGTAATAGGAGTCCATCTGTAATGCCTAGATTGATTGAGGTCTTTATCTTTAACAAGTGATTGTCATTTTCCCAGATTTGACTGTCATCATAAAAGTTTGATGTTGAGTGTTGCTTTGTTTATATTTCAATTATTAAAACCCACACACCAAGAATCATCTGTTCATCACATTGCCACCAGTTACACCCTTTGTTTATCAGGTTAATTTCTTTATGTCATCAGTGAATTAAATCTTTGGCCTTTTCCTCTCAGTAAGATTTTTTTTATTTCTAGATGGGCTAAAAAAAAAATTCATTCATTGGTACATGATAAATGCTATAATTAATACAGAGGATGAGCAAGGATAGCTATCGGTGGAGTTCTTATCCCTCATTGGAAGCAACTCCGAAATTTATGGAAATGTGAAGGTAATTATGGACAGGATAAAAAAATATTACCTTAGTTAATATTGTAATTCATATGCTAGTATAAATGTTACCTACAAAATCTAGAAAAGGTATGGTAATCATCCTCTTCAGCAGGCACTTCGTACACACTAGGGCACTTCTGTTAAAAGAGAACACTTTAGTATGCAGAGGGGCAATTCACTACACAGACATCAGTTCAGGACACAGGATATTTTAGTACACAGACGGAACTTTAAAACACAGAGGACACTTTAGGAAATAGTGGGCACTACATTGTATTCTTAGCATTCTAAATGGCAGTTGTGTGTTTATCACAATGAAGTATTCAGTTTATAATAAGAAGAAGAAGGGGCAAAAAATACTCAAAAGATATATGTTGTTATTGTTCTTACTATTTGATTAAATGAAATACTTACTTTTATGAAAAAAATTACCCCACAATAAATATATTTTAGTTTTTTTAATCTTTAATACGTTGATAAATAGCATACAAGGCATTAGCTATAAGAAGTATAGTCATACATTTGATAACTATTTTACATTTTTGTTATATAAACAGAAAATGTTAATTTAATAGCATAAGTATTTGTGCAGTTTGACAGATGACAATCTGCATGTTGTGAAATATAAACACTGACTAATTGCAGTATTTATAGTTGTAGCTTCTCCTATCAATGTGCAGTAATTGCTGGGTCATTCAGAATGAAGAAATTGGCCATTGTGCACAAAGAGAATTCAAGATGGAAAAGATGATCACTTTCATCATATCTATTTACTAGCATGCAAAAGACTTAGTGAACATACTGCTGCAAATAAACAAAAACCTTTTTGCTTGATGCAGGAGGTTGTGGGCTCAAACCCCAGCCATGTCATACCAAAGACTTTCAAAAAAGGTATTCGCAACAGCATTAAGAGGTTAGTGTTAGGACTGGTAGGCCAGGTGTCAGAATGAGACTGGGCAGGACTTGGTGCTACATGTCTGTGGTATGATAATCCCAATGCTAGACATCAATAACAACTGTCATATAGCAGACATGTAGCTATATAACTACAATTGTTAAATTTACTTAAAAGTCCAGAAAAACACAACACTCTAACAGCTTCTTTATGCATCATCACAAAGTGTGAATTCACTTTAAGCACTTGCGTTGCCATTTGCATTCATGGAAAGTAAATCAAGCCCCTAAGTGACTGTTAGTGAGACACAAAAGAAACCACAGTTAAATTGGAATGATATTTAAATTGAATAGGATACAAAAAATTATGGGCATTTTTCCTTCTTAAGCATTATTGGGTTTTGACCCTGAAATCTGATCAAGTTGCACAAACCTGTTATGAGAGACCAGTTTTTATTGGCAGAAGTGGCTGGTCTCTGAAGACGGGCATTACTGTATGTTCTTTCAAAGTTTATATACATTTACTGTCTAAAATGTTCACATTTTGACAATCTTTACAAGTTGAGACAGTGCATGCAATTCTTATTTTGAAGTTCAACAGTTGTAATTAAAACTGCTCCATTAAGGGGCCCCGAATGGTCTAAAGCGCTCTTCGTTACGGATCACTGCCATCTCACCTCTGTCTTTGTGGGTTCGAGTCTCCAATTTGGCTAATGTGGGTATGTGAGAAAGCTTGCCAGTAACTTCTCCTGGGTTGGTGGTTCTTTCGGGGGGGTTTCCAGGGTTCTTCCTGCACCATTAATACTGGCCGCCATGTTTAGCCAATCATGTGCTGAAAAATGGCGTTAAACCCTACAACAACTGCTCCATAAAGTTGAAGTCCATTTTTACTGGTACCTCAGAATTAGTAAACTTAGATGTTCACTCAAAAAACACATTTGAAGAATGCTGCAAACATAATTTTAAATGTTTGATGATAGATAAAGTTAAAATTAAATCAATGCAATATTTTGACAGGAATAAAATGCTTGTACAGCAATTATCCTTCTTAAACCTGCTGCATTTTGACCTTGTAAAATGGTAATCCCGTATTATGAGATAACACCTGTTTTAAGAGTCCACTTTTTATTGGCAGAAGGGGTGGTTTCAAATGACAGGTTTTATTGTATTGTATTATTGTATGTCTTGCAATCTTGTCCATTAAATGGCATGACATAAATTTGTATATTCTATCTGTCATGATATGTACAGTATCTTATTATTTAGACTAGTGTATCGTGATAGTGATATTGGCCTATTGTGTGAATGCATGCATTTCTCCAGCTAAAACTTGGTGGATTTTCTGTGAAAAAGCAGCAGTCTTGCAACAATAAATGTATTAGATTAGGTTGTTGAGACAAAGTGGAGTTGAAGCTTATACAGAGTGGATTTAAGGCAGAAGAATGAAAACATTTGTTTCACTGAAAATCAATTGCCACATTTCTATCTAAATTTCATAGCTGCCAACTGCTATTTTTTCAGTATTTTGGAACAGAATACGAGTGTATGTTTTTTTGGTCAAACAATATAATTTTTAATTTTGTGTAGATTTATGAAACCATATAGTAAAGGAGAAAACTTAACATTTTGCAAATTGTGTAATGTGATTTTGTTATTGGGCATGGAAGCGCCCATGAAATACAAGAGCACAAAAAAAAAAAATAATCATCAGTTTCCTGCCTCATCACAGCTCAGCCTGAACTTGTGACGAATATAATAACTAGAGTCTCCAGAGAGAACCGTAATGTAATTCGATCAAAATTTTATTTACTAAATTTCTTTTAGAAATAAACCTAATTATTTCAGTTACAGATGTTTCTGGTGATTTATTTTGCACATTTTCCAAACATTAAAATCGCAAAGGATAACTCTTATGCTTGAAAGAAAATAGTTCAATAAGAAAATCACAGAGTTGATATCATCAATGAAAGTTGGTACATTGGAATCGATGATTGAAAACAAGAAAAAAAACAAGGTGTGGAAAAGAATCCTATAAACAGCACGTGTCTGTGTGTGTTGCACTTTTGCACCTTCTGAATGGGCACCTGAATGGAATATGGTGCCCATCCAGAAGGTACAAGTGTGCAGCACATACATCTTTGACATTAAATAATTATGTACGGCACTGTGTGACTGTCCTACTTTACTGATGGTTGTATATATTGTAAATAGTTAGAGATGCATTAAAATTTTAAAAATCTGTATTTGTTCCATATGATCAGTATTTTTGTCACAAGTAGTCAGTATTTTTGTCACAAGTAGTCAGTATTTTTGTCACAAGTAGTCAGTATTTTTGTCACAAGTAGTCAGTATTTTTGTCACAAGTAGTCAGTATTTTTGTCACAAGTAGTCAGTATTTTTGTCACAAGTAGTCAGTATTTTTGTCACAAGTAGTCAGTATTTTTGTCACAAGTAGTCAGTATTTTTGAACTCGGAAGTTGGCAGCTATGAAATTTTAGATAAAATCCAATGGAATGTTGATTAATTCAACAGAGAACATTTTCTGATTTAGCCAAACAAGTTCAAATTACATATACAGTGACTGAAAATTTAAATCACAATTCCTGTCTTATACAATGTAAGAATTACATCTCCCTTTCCCTTACAGCAGTATCAACTCTCATTCAGAGATCTTGTGTCCAATTGAAATCCAGCCCTAAATGTATGACCAGTAGTGAAAAGTACATCATATATTTAACCAATCAGAGGGGCCCCCGAGTAGTCTAAAGCGCTCTATGTTACGGATCATTGCCATCTCACCTGTCTTTGTGGGTTCGAGTCTAAGATTCGGCTAATGTAGATATGTGAGAAAGCTTGCCAGTAGCTTGTCATGGGTCGGTGGTTCTTTTTGGTGGTTTTCCCAGGTTCTTCCTCCACCAATAATACTGGCTGCCATGTATAACCTATTGAGTGCTGAAAAATGAAGTTAAACACTACAACAACAACATAACCAATCAGAAATCAAAACTCTTGTCAAGTGACCATGTGCTCAGGCAGAAAGTGCTTTCAGTCCATGATATGCCAGTATATTTGTTTCTGGAATTAATTCTTTTAATGGAAAATGTCAGCTTTTAATATATTTTGCAGCAGAAATTAAGGAAAATATTTTTCAGTAGGTTTCCCATGGATATCAGAGAAACATTTTCATGAAAATATTTCAGCTGATTTGAAGTGGAAATCAGGTGTTTGAGACACATGTTTTTGGCAGATTTGCAGTAGGTGTTAAGTAAGAGCCAATAAAATATCCAGTTACTAGTGGATTTGCAGTGGAAATTTAGAACTATTATCAAAATGCAATTATTTCTTTTCTGTTGAAATGCATTGGACATCGTTAAAAAGGGAGCAGTTATCAGTGACAGGTGTTTTATGAACTATTTCAGCAAAAAAAGGATGAACTAACTACAATTCTAATCACATTAGCATAACTGAATCTCAACTGACTATCTGCTCTACAGCAGAAATACAGCAGATTTGCAGTTTACCGTTGAGCCTCCATAGATGAAACAGCAGCAGCATTGAAGTCTGTATTATTTGTCTTCCCTCCCAACAATTTGTAACCCACACCTACCAAATATAAAAATGAAAACATCAGATTGCACAAAACTTTGTGATTTCATTCATCCATTTATAATCTGATTGTTGCCAGGGTGTCCCTGACACTGTCATCCAGTGTTTGCGTAAATATCTCTAAAAGAAACATTGAACAAAATGAAAAGGGTAAGTTGTGCCTATTACATACAAGGCAGAAAATTATGTAATGCAGCCCTAAATTTGTACTTGTTGCAGACAATGAACACAATCACTCCTGAAAATAAATTAGATGTGCCCTTGCAAATATGGCATCTATCTGTATTAGTAAAGAAACTCCCATTGTGGATAGTTGACTTGTAAAGTTATTTGTAAACTAATGTGCAGTGTGTCAGGTAGGCTTGTTTTTATTTTGATTATGCTGTTGAGTCTTTGTCCAGTAGATGTGTGAGGGGTGAAATAGCAAATCAAAAGCACTACTCACAACAAATTTGTTTTACAAAGATACATATGTAGGCTTTAGTTAAATTTGGGTAAGAATTGTTAAGAAGAGGCTGTCCATTTAGTGTGTATGCAAAAGATCTAGTCATTTTAAATACCTCTCACCCCCTCCTCATCCCTATTGTAGTAGGTATTTTTGTGTTTTATTTTCTACCCCACCTCCCACGTGCATAATCTCAGTAACTCAATAAATTTTGAAGTTACATCGTTGAACAGATGTGTACAAAAGTTCCTCCTGTTTATTTGTTCAAAATTCTTTTAAAAATATTACAATTTAACATTGCAAATATTGGAATGATGACAACACAGTTTTGACTGCAATGGAATATTCTTGTAACCAGATAAGGTTAGTGAGCAGTCTGTATGCTTAATGACATCAAAAGCTTCTATTTCTTTGAGAGACCAACAAGTTGCATTTGTTAGGCACCCCCTGGTGACAATAAAGTTAGAAATGATAAATTTGTGAATGAAATTAAGTTTTTTTTTTAGTTTTTTAATCCCTGTTGCTTTTGTTTTTATTTTCAGTAAGGGGTACAAACAAACATTAAAGTGTGTGACTATTAAAGGTTATTTCTTGTTGGCTGAAGTACATAGGTTTTGCTCAAAATATCGTATATAGTTTTGTCTTATTATATGTGTACAAACTACTTAGTGTTGGTGACACAGCTGCTTGGATCATTTTTAGAGTACTATGTTCAGTGCACTCCTCTCCACTGCTCTGTACCCTACACTGGCTATCCATTCAATCCAGAATCTAACACAAAATTTGTTCTATGTTTCACTGACAGACTCCAGTCCAACATACCTATCTGGCCTCACCCATGTGTACACACCAGCAAGATACATGCACTCCTCTTCTGCCAGTTATATACTCATTATTCCCACTAGGAAAAAAACGAAGTCAAATGGACAATGTTCTTTTGCATACCAGGGCCCAGCAATGTGGAATGAATTACCCATTGAAATTAGACACAAAAGACAGTGATTCCTTTTAAGAGTGCTCTTCAAACTCACCTTTTTTTGACTGCAAGAACAAACTTAAAGACATAATGTTTCCAATCTTAAATATTTTCAGCTTTTTTTGTTTTCTAATTTCATAGTGTTTTTTGTAGATATATCATTATAGATGTTGTAAAGTGCTTAGAGCTTCTATAGATTAGGCATTATACAAAGTCCTCATTATTATTGCCCACTCCCTATATCACACATATGCAAAGCTTCAACTCTCATCCCTCATTGTGTATTCAATGGATGGCCTCTAAACGTTTTATTTAATTAGTTTTTTAAAGTCATACTGTATACTGTACAGCGTTACATTGTTGTGGCAGAAAAAAATGTTTTGTAAAAATCTCATTTTCTTTGTTGCAGTTGTTCGATTTCAGTGTTTTCAGCCACAGAAAATTCCAAATCTTTTTCTTTTCCTGATGTTGTGTCCTACATTTTTTAAATTTATATCATTGAGTGATCTTTGTTTTTCAGACCCTCCTCATTAGATGCCATTGTGTTTGGTTATCTAGCTCCAATTCTAAAGGCACCTCTCTCTGGTAGTCAGCTACAGAGCCATCTCCGTGCTTGCGATAATTTGTGCAGACTTTGTAATAGAATACTTCATCGCTTCTTCCCTCCAACTCCAGAAGGTATGATACAGTTTCAGTGTTGTGTGAATAAACAGATAGCAAAATATTGGCTTCACTTTTTTCTCCATTCAGTTGTGTTATCGTCACAATTTTAAAATGTATTAATTTCCAATTACAGGGAGACCAATATAAAATGTACCCAATTGTTTCACAGAACACTTGTGCAAGCAATCCCCATAGCTTTGCTTTTAAAGCCCGAATGCTACCATTTTTCATAAATTTCACAATTCTTCTAGTATAACTAAAGTTTGGAGGGAAGGAAATTGTGTTTTTTTTATTTAAAAAAACCTGATATTTATCGTTCTTTGAAATAAGATGATGTGATTCGACATTGAAATATTCAGTTTAGGATCAAGAGGTGTCACTGCTTAATTAAGTCACTGAAGTCAGACATAATTTCATTTTTGGGGGAGTGCCCTAAAAGTAGTGATGTCATACATCTTTTTGACAAATTTTGTTGGTGACTAATCTAATAACATTCACACATGGCAGAAAGATTGATTTGAGAGATAATGAAGAGAGTTTGACCCGCCTATTTTAACTGGATCTAAGAAGATAAAGTCTAAATTAGATAAAATAAAACTCTGGTGAATATTGGTCATCAGCTGGGGCACTAAAATATTTTGAATGGCAAATTTAGGCTGAAGGCCAACCTAGCAGTTGCAGATTTCTATATTAATTGGTGAGCATATGATGTCGACTTAAATGCAAAATGAAAATAGTGCATCACATAAGGATCACCTGCTGTATCTGACATAGCTTGATGTTGGCTTCTTCTGTTTAGAATGGTGACATTATCAACATATGATTAGTTTGTACAAATGTTAAAAATATCCTAGTTTATTGGTTCAAGGGAGAATGGCAACCACAAGGAAAATTTTCCAAATGGACACTTGCAAGGGCAACTGTATCTTGCTACCAGTAGCAACAAACCACATATTTATTGCTATTGTGATTAAAAACCTGTATTACTTAGAATATTAGTGAAGTGTACATACAATGAATGTATGTTTAAATAGTCAAAGTTTGCTTTACCAAAAAAATGTTTATGTTTAAAATGGGTGATAACAAAAACAACCATTAACCATTACCAAGATAATGGTGGTAGTATTCCAAACGAACCAAACCTGATACCTGGGATAGTTATACATCATTCCCAGCATAATAACGTCATAAAATTAGTTCAAATGATGATTTATGATCAATTTATCTGCAAATATGAAATATACCTGGGAATCGTACCAACCATTGTTCGGTATTAGATGACTGTAGGTATTAATGAATAAATTAATATTGACTGTAAATGTTGACAACACCTACCCACCTACTTATGATGTTTATTTCTATTTTCTGTGGTACTAGTATTAATATTACTACTCACCCTGCTTTACCACAGAGAGCTTTATAGTTAATGAATTTTATTTTGAAAACTTGAAAGAATTTGAGATTTGATTTCCTGCCCATTTTGATATTGATAATACCTGGACTGAATTATGCCACCACCCACTTGCATCTTGCTGACTTTGCTTTTCACAGTATAACTTTACCAGCATTTGCTGGATTTCAATAAATATTTGACATGCAGGTTTATGTTGAAGAGAATTTGAATGAATGAGATTCTCGGTGTTTCATGCTAATATTTACAGGAGTTATGTCCCCTGATTGTCCATCGTTGAGATGATGGTTTCTGGAATGTAACTTTACCAAAGTTTGTTGCATTTCAACTAAATTTGGCATGTAATTTTATAATGATGGAGTCTTGAATAAGCTTGATTTCCTGCAGTCAATAATACTACAGAAGTTACGCCTACTAATTGCCTGCAGTCCTGGCTTTGGTTTCTACAGCATAACTTTACCAAGGCTTTTTAAAAAAAATCTATATCAACTGACATTAAGCTGAAAACTTTGAGTGAATTTTCTGCATTCCACAACAAATTTACACTAAATTTGCTCCAAAACTTTAAATCGATGAGACCTTGAATGTTTGATTCTCATAGTATTTACAGGAGTTATGTCCCTTAGTTGACTAGACTCCTGATATTGGTTTCTGAAGCATATCTTTGCCAAGAATTGTTGGCTTTCGCTCAACTTTGGTTCTGCTGCAGGGTTGTTGGAGCACCATTGAAAGCAACTTGTATATTCCACAAATCTCGTTTTGTATAGAGAATTGACACAAATTTACATATTTAACACATCTGTAACCTACTGGGATGGATATTTCTTTTTCTCTAATAGAAAAACTGTGTTCTCTTATGGGTTCTTTTTTTAATGGTACTTTGATGACATTCTCCATACTATAGTCAAGTAAAGGCAGCTACTTGTTTTTCCTATTGGAGGCTTTATGTCTAAGGTCAGAATTGCTCTCTTTCTCTCTGGCACATACACACACACACACACACACACAAATAGCATTGAGAGTTTTCCATTTCTTGGAGGGTGAGAAATTAAAACCTCATGATGACTGGAATTCTAAGTTTGACTTAGTTTTTTCATAACATTATCACATCAAACGAGAATTGGTCAAGGTCCGAAGTAAATTGTGTTCTTTTTGTTATGTTTGTAGTATCTGAGGTGGGGGGTGGGATTCAGCCATTCTTTTGATGGCTATTTATATAAACTTCAATTCTATATACAGTTAACGAAAAAGATCAGATTGGTTGAAAAGATGAAACACCCTGTAAAAGATTTTTTATGATCAATGTCAAAGTTGTGTAGTTCACTTTATTTAATTCCATATTTTTTTCAGAAATGGAGGAAAAGAGAAAACTCAAAGAAAAAGAGGCAAAGGCCCAGTCAGATTCATTGGAGTTCCCCCACACCAGACGAAACAAGATTCTTGCTGGAATATTTGCTTTTACTGCTATGGTTGTGTATGCTTTTATGAGTGGACTTGTACAGATTGAGTTTGTAGATGAAAACAACCAAGGTCCAACTCCTGTACAATCTGATAATAATGAAGAGGATTAACATTAAGCTGCTGGTAGTTCATTCTGTTTTGTTTTACAGTGAATTTTACACCAGATGTTTATATATAAACAACAAACATTAGGATCAAGCAGTGTCTGTAATATATGTATGTAAAGTGAATGGTAAAAACCTGTGATGACCTGATATATAGGGCATCCTTTCTCAAGAGCTTTATTTTATATTTTTGGATGATAGAATACACTAAAAATTGACACTTAGAATGAAATTGTTATGAACACTTCAAACATTAATGTAGAATGACAGTTTTAATAAGCTATATTAGTGATCTGCATACAAGTCTAAGTGGAGCTGAATTAGGAGGTCAAGGGCATGGTGGACTTTGTGTATCTGTCTGTAGATTTATCATGGGATAACCTCCAGAACTGTTGAAATTACTGCAAAATATGTCTGAAAAATTACTTGAAAGCAAAGATTAAGCATGACATTTAAGTAATGTAAAAAAGATATTGAGCTATTGGTTTTGTTACCCAGACTAATGATGTTAAATATAGTTTCATTTTATCTCCATTGTGATTAACTATTTCCTTGGTGTGAGAAAGCTTGCCAATAGCTTGTGGGTCAGTGGTTCTTTCCAAGGGTTTTCCTCCACTATTTATACCGGCTGCCATGTATAGCCTGTCATGTGCTGAAAAATGGTGTTAAACCCTCAACAAATTTCCTTGGTAATATAGTTCTTGCTATTAAAGGTAATGAAACCCACACTCCATTATTTTATTAAATAAACAAAACAAATAATCTTGACAAAGAAATTGTATTCATAAATGAGATTATTTTCAGTGCAACTCATTTAAGAAAATAAAAAAGTATCATGGTGTTGTAGAAGAAAAGAAACATGATATAATAAATGACGGCCAACACTAAACTCATTATGTAGGCATGAATGTTTTTGGAATAATTTTTGCAATATTGTTGATATTTTACTTTTTATTTGATGCTCTTGAATGAACTTGATACCCTGCCCATGTGTGTGCATGCAGAAATTACAAATACTGCAGTTCAGTTGAGGATTTTATGCTGGTGTGCAAAGCAGTTGTAAAATTTAAAATCAGTGGTGGTAGAGGGGAATGGTAGAAAAAGTATTATGGTGTTGTAGAAGAAGAGAAACAGTATGTGATAAGATGGAGGGGAATGTCTGAGAGGAGGGTGCGAATATATCAACATTATTGGTCTGTAATGGAAATAAGTAATACCAAAGGTTCATATGAAATACATATAAGCATAACACTAATTGGGGTTGAAAATTCTTGCCTCTGGAAATGAAACTATTTCTCTTTGATAGGGAAACAGAACACTGAGTTGTAAATTTCACATTGGCAGGACTTTTAGTTATTGTACTATGGACAGCAATACTTGTACCTTCTTGTCACATTAATTTTTATTGGTATGTAAACATGTACTCAATTTTCAGATGTTGCAAAACCTTGTACATTTAGAATAGATACACTTAATCAAGGTCTTAATCACATAATATGATTTAAGGTATTTACATTAAGCTTTTCCTATTCTGAATAAAGATATTTTTTCAAAAACTAATTATTTTTTTATGTACTAATAATTAATTTTGAAACCTTAGTGCACATATTTATTGTCAGTAAAAAACCGTGGCCCATTTTGTGAAGCTTCAACCATCCTACCACAACAGTTCTCATTAACATCAATATTTACCTTGAGTACATTTATTAATTCTAAATCAATTTTATTATCATATTGTATAAAATCTTTTGAAACTTGCATGATTTTAGGATGAACCAATTAAATGGCCAGATTTTTATACCGCAAGAACATTTTATTGTACTTTATGAAATTAAAGATTCCTATGGTATAGAATATAGTGAATTTTAAACTTTATGTTATACATGCTGTATGTAACTTTAATTATGTTCTTTAAATAACTGGTGATGTTGCACTGTGAAGGGAATTGAAGTACCTATTGGCGCAACAGACCCTGGTTAATATTCCAGGATGTGCTGGAACTACAGACCCATGTGCATACAGCACGTTACACGTAACATTTTATACTGTATTCACCTAATCAGCTTATATCAACCAAAACCTCCTAAAACTGCCATACAAGCCTCTTTGGTAAAGAAGACCTGGGTGGTTAGGTGTTTACCTTAACAGATCACTTATATCTCACCTTGTCCACATGGGTTCAGGTCTAGGCTTGACCAACATGGGATGTGAGAAAGCTTGCCAGTATCTTCCCATGGTTCTTCCAATGTTCCTCCTCCACCATATGTAATGGCCTCCATGTATGCCTTGTCATGTACCAAATAAAGTATTAAACTCCAAAAATTAGTCACGTTTCAAAGGAATGTTTCATTATAAGTGATTTTATTGTGCTCCTCAATAATATATTTAAGATCTTATGAGAAGTTTAACCATTATAATTGTACTAGTCAGAAGAGCTATATGATGGCCTGTTGTAGATCACTCCTAAATTATTGGCAGACTGCATTGAAACTTGATACATACAACCCAATGTTTGGTTTGTCATAAATGAAAAGGGTGCTGTCCAGTATGGCGATCAAAATGGTCTCTTTAAAAATCTTGTTATTTCTACTCAATCTGAACAAATGGTCATGTAGACACCAGTTGTACATAGATAACAGTGCTGTAATCTGACATTAATATGGCAACTGTTGAGGTCTTATTGAAAATCTTGTTATTGCTACGCCGCTTGAATGGATTGTTATAATAAGATGGTATTTTAAATAAAAGACTATGTTTTCACTAAAAGACTCCACATGATGTTTAGTTGATCTTGATTGCAACTGCAAATATCTTGAAACAGATGGCCATACCATCACGAAATGTGTTTTTTTGCAACCACAAATTCTTCTGAAAAAAATCAGTCAATAAAAAATAAAATAATTTTTTTACAGTATGTAGTTGCCTTTTTTAAATAAATTTTATAGATCCAGCCTTTAAAATGGCTCCCCTTGCAATCATTCTGGAAATGTGTTCTTAACAGAAAGATTATATCAACATGGAACTAAAACAATATGTAAAATATGTAGCTGGTTCTGAATGAAAATGGTTCTTATCTCACCTTCAGCATGGCACCCAAGTGACTATCTTAAAAAATATTTCTATTACGAGTGTTCTTCCATGAATGGAGCATTGAGATGTGGTTTCGCTAAAACTTTAGCAATCAGCTGTAGATGGCAGTTAGTATAACTGGTGGAGGAAGAACCCTGGAAAACCCCAGGAAAAACCACCAACCTATGAGAAGCTACTGGCAGGCTTTCTCACATACCCACATTAGCCTGAAACTCTTAACACATGCAGACAGGGGTGAGATGGCAGTGTTTCAGAATGGTGAGAGCTTAGACCACTCGACTACTCAGGGTCCCTGTTAACATGTAATAGGGTATATCTTGACACTGTCATAGTAACAAATGTTTTGACAAATGAAATCACCCATCATTTTATTTCCAAGTTGCAAGGGCATATGGGCCAGGTCTTCAGAATTTCCTTGTTTAAAACTCTGTCAACCATGTTTGCTCAAACAGATGGTACATCACAACAAGTTCTCAAAAGAGTTTTGAAACTAGCAATATGTGTCAACATTTTTAGCTCACTTGATCATAAGGCCAAGCAAGTTTCTGGCATTGCTTCGTACCATACATACTTCAATTACTGCTGTTTTAAACATTTCTCCCAGAAAAACTTGACCAGTTTTTACCAAATTTTTTTTCTACATTACCCAACACAAAGATATAAAATGTGCCTTATTATCTCACCTGGCCTTAAGGCCAAGTTTGTCATTCATAGTCCATCCATCAAAAATTGCTTGTTACCTATGAAGCTCTTTGTTCTGGTTTGATTTGGATCAAATTTAAAAAACAGACTTATATCAAGAACATCTCATGTGAATTCAACAATTGAGCAGGATGCATGCATGTTAATGACTTTGCATGTGACCACCTGAGCTTGTTACCACTCGAGTGAATATTTCTAATCCAACTCAATAAATGTGTTTCAATTATCAAGTTCCCTGGGCGACTAGAATTATATGCAAATATCCATGCATATTACAAGGTGATTCTGCATTGACCGACTGACCTTGTAAAATTTTATGAACTCCATTTCAGATCAATTTTATCAAGCTTGGTAAAAATGCAAGTGTTATCAAAATGCATTGTGTTTATTGTGCGCAAGATCTATGCATTTTAATGAGGTGATATTGCATATGATAACCCCGAGCTTCCTATCAGTTAAGAGACTATACTTCTAACATGAGATCAATCAAAGATGTTGGATGACTTTTATTGTTTACGCGACCTACGCTATTTATGAGGTGATTTTGTGTCTGATATGCTGCTTTTTTATCCTCCTAGTGACAGTAATTTTGATTAAAAAAATGCTCAGACATGGTAATCAGGCCAATGTCATATCCTGGTTGAGTATGATGGAGTTAAATTTTTGCATAATAATAACTCAATTATGCATTTGACTGCCTGAACTTGTCAAAATCCTAGTTAGATCAGATTTTGATTGGACATATAATCTTGTATCTAACTAGCCTGTTACTATTCTGGAAACTGAATTCCAACCTGATCTTGCTTAACTTTGGTTAAAAAAAAGCTTTTATTATCATTGTCACAAATGGATACTATACTTGGTAAATAACTGCTCCAGTGGCCTAGTGGTTAGAGCAGCTGCCTCGGATGTGGGAAGTTGCAGGCTTTAACCCCAACCAAGTCATACTAAAGACTTATAAAACTGGTACTAACAGCTACCTCACTAGGCATTCAGCATTAAGAGGTTGGTGTCAGGATAATGTGACTGGGTGGGATATATGCTACATGTCTGCGGCATAATGCTCCAGTGCTTGACATCACTATAAACTGCCACACTGCAGGCATCATAGTGATGACTGAATTTTTTTTAAAGCTATGTTAAAAATCTAAATCACACACAAAGTAATGAGATGATTTGTATCTGATTATTTCCTCTCTTGAAATAATGTCAACAGCTTTGATTATGAGTAAGAGAAAATGCATACTAATTATGTTTTAATATTTAGAAAGAAGTTTTATTTGGATGTAGTGAAACAGATCAAGATGGCATACAGCTTGGGAAATATTTTATATATGTCCACTTGGATCTCTTGTTACTTCACAGGTATTGCATTATCATAGGTGCTAATTTTCCTGCTATGGTAATTTATCCCCACCACCACCACCACCATGTTTACAGAATCCAAATGGAGTCCTTTAATAAGTTTTAGAACAGTAAAAATACTGTACATGCATTACCAGATATATTAGAATTTTTAAGAATAAACATTTAAACAAACTCAAGGGCTTGCATGTCATGCCCAAAACCAATAGGTTTAGTGCGCATGTCAAAAGACAATTGTTTAAGTTTTATAATGACTCATTGAATGTGTGAAAAATTATCCATGATGGGGTTTAGGAATATAAGCAATTAAAACAAAATTAACACAAGATTTCAAAGGTAGGTCAAAGGGGCTAGCAGGAATGTCACAGAATGAATTGTCTTTCATTTAATTCATCCCAGCTATTAAGATGCTTCATCAAGGGATTCAGGAAATATATCCCTACCCCATGTGTTTCATATTGCACTGGTTTTAAAATTATTATAGGTTGTTTTTTAAACTATATATTATGATTACTATATATAATGTACTAAGTGCTTCATGTACTGGCTAAAGCAGCTCAATTAGATGCACAAATCATATCTGGGGAAAAAAGGGTTGGCAGTGGAAACATACAGTTGGCCAACCTGAAACACATTTGTTTCGCCTAAGCAAACAAAAGTCTTTAAACACTGCCTTAATAAAACATTTTAATCAATGATTGTGACTTGACCCCAAGATCAAAAGGAAGTAAGCAAGAAATGCTATAGAAGGAATAGTCTGTTTCATAATGAGTCATGCCAGATACAATGATAATCTAACAATGAAATTGTCAAAAATAGCCACACAAAAACTTCAACAAAAACCGCAACATCATGAAGTTTCTGTGACTGACCTTAAACCCCAAGGTAAAAGGGACAAGCAAGTATCTCAAGATATAGTCTTAGCTTTAATCGTTAAATAGGTTCAATATGTATATGCAAATTAAAACACAAGGACTATAACATTTAGACAAATGCTTTGTAACTGAATTTGTAAAAGTGGCAAGCCAGCATATTGCAGAATAAAATGTCCGTTTCATAATGATTTATCCCAAGTAAGAAGAACGTCTTTTACAAAGCTAGGAAATATATTAAGAAAATGAAAAAAAATACTTTAACAAAAAAACATTAATTTAAAATCTCTGAAGATGACCTTGATCCCAAGGTAAAGAAGCAAACAGCCATCACGGAGAATAATTGGTTTAGCTTCATAATGATTCATGCTGAGTATGTTGAGATTTTGTAAAGAGGTTTGGGAAATATTAGTCCTACATAGCACCTTATATTTATTTTAGCGCTGTGCTTGATGTGCAGTTTCTGACATCTGCATACCAAGTCAGCATGCACATTGGGTGTGACCATGAAAAGCACTGATTTTGGCATTTAATTTAAGTGAAGAGCCCTCTTCTCATGCATCTAGCTGTGCTTGACCATGAAAGTCACATCAAACGGGTATACAAAGTGAACTGAAAGATTTTGCATAAACATAGCAAAATGAGAAAATAGCATGTCAAATCGAAACTGAAAAGTCTTATCAACTGGGTTGTCTCCATCTTGATCTCGGGTGCAGCTATGAACTCGTTGACCTGTCTAAAATGAATCACCAGTCAGAACTTTCTATTTGCTTCAGCACCAAGAAAAGTTGTGAACAGATGCTTAAGAATTATCTACCAACTGCTTGGTATGCAATGTATAAATCTCCTCCAAAATAAGCATTTTCTCTGGGTGAGTTGGGACATTCTTGACAGAAAGGGAAGATGAAATAGAGAGGAATGAATAAGAAAAATGTTTACGTCTCTAAAAGTAGCTTTTATTAACCATTAATTGTACAGTGTTGAAAAAGGAGATAAGCAGCAAGTGGGATATTGTCAGTTTTTGGCATAGGCAACAAGTCGTTTGTTTAGAGGCATGGTGTAGGAGAATTTTGGGTTCCTCTTTTCTTTGTTAGACGGTTCTTTGTGCTGTCTAGATAGATGTTTTCCATCCTCCTGTTGCAGATGATATCACTGCTGTTGATTAGGAACAAAAAATCCTAGCAAAAATCATCTCAATATTGGATCTGATATTAACACAGACAAGTAAAGTAAAGATAAGATAAAGCTAGAAAGGTCATTCTAAGCAGTTTGTTTTCTAATATCTTCAGTAATAAGGAATAATCCAGAGTTACGAGTCTAGAGTGATAATGAACAAAGGATGCCATCTCATTTCACAAAGTCAAGACAATTTTATAAATTGATTAGGGTGTTCACCACAGTGGTGTAAAACCCTATTAACAACTTTGGCAATGCAGCATGCAAACACCCACACGTGTTCATTATCAGCTTTCTCTACAAATTTGAAAGTAGTGATGTCATGTTTAACAAGGATGAAATCACCTCTATATTTCTAACCAAGGCTGCCTGAAACATTCGATCAATGAACAGTTGGCAATCTCCAATGTTGAGGAAATGAGGCAGACAACGGAAGGGTGAACATCATCGACTACCTTCTACTGTGGCCTAGGTCTAAACAACTCACATATACAGATCACTAATTCTCATCTCTGTCCACATTGGTATGAATGCCTAAATCAGTGACAGTGAAAGGCAGAAATAGGGTATTTGCTGGAATGCACCTTTTTTTTCAATTGCTGTGTTAAAAATTAACTCGGTCCTTTCCATTGTAGGATCAATGTTTTGCATCTGATCAAGGTTATCATCATTTTCACTTATCAGGTTATCCATCCACATCTGCAAATGCCTAACAAAAGGGAGGAGGCAGCAGTCATCAAAGCTAGCTTAGCACTGCATATCAACAGGAAATTCTGTGAATTTCAGGCCTACTGCTCATATGGAAAGAACTGGTGGAGCCTACAGTGGGGCAGTTGTGCAATTGGATCTACCAAACAGATAATCATAACAGTCCATAGAAAATGGATAAGTCAGAAAATTTGCAGTCCAATCTGTTGTTCTCAACTTGCCTCTGATCAAACTGGGGAACTGTGGATTGGTCAACTGAACACAGTGGCATAGAGTAAAAATCTGTGGGTGATATTGCCAGAGAAAACACAACAGGTCAACTTTAAACCACAGGAACTAAGTCAGACAGGCAATCTGACCCCACTCTAGCATGTGGGACAACTTATGTCCAATGGATCATATTCTCCTTGTGTCAGAAGACAGTTAAGATGAGAATCCCCATAAGTCAAGATGTGACACAATATCTCTGATAATTCTTGTCATCTGAGACTATCACAAAGAACAAGAAGATGGATACCTGTTTGCATCTATGATTCCCCATTCTTCTTCCAGTACAGTGGAAGTAACTGTAGCAGGAAACAAAATCCAAGGAATCTTGGAAGAGGGATGGGCTGGAGATACATTCCCACCAACACTAGCAACAGACTCTATTGGGATGGTGGCTAAAAATTTCTATATCTCATTATCCCTGAAATGTTTCAGAAGCAATGAAGACCGGCTTGCATAAGTTCTGCACAGGTTAATATAAGTGCACTTAACACATTCTAGACAAGTCTTGTGTGTACTTGTGCACAATAAATTCTTTACATTTTAGGCAGGTATCTGCACTGTGTATCTACAACAACAAAGAAAAACAAGTCTTCCAAATAGGCAAATGGTGAAAAGTAAAGCAGTTCAAGGCACATTAAGAAGTGAATAAAATACTAAATCAACCAATGTTCAGAATATTGAAAAAAATGAAAGAATAATACCATGAAAACACATGACTCATATTTCCCAAGAAATCCAATGGATTCTGAAAGTAGATACAATGTTACCGATATCAAGCTATAGATCAAACTGGTTAACATCTGTTATGTGTGTAGCCACCTAGTGCATACAGGGGAGGTAATTACTATAGCATCTCAAAAAGAGTCATGTATTGATCTTTATGTATTTGTGCAATTCTTCAATTTTACATTTTTCTGAACTTTACTTTTAGTTGGCACGATATAGGCACTATTATGCTGATGTACCATTAAACACCACTACATAATACATGAATGTATTTGTCAGAAATTGATTTTTTTTTAACTTCTAGTGCCAGCAGTATAAACATGTAGAAGGGAAGAGATAAGTTTGAGAATGGGGGTGACAAGTACTGTTAAAATAGGCAGACAATAGTACTGGATATAATGTATCACATCTTGGACTGCAACCAGACCCAGTATTTGTAAAGTTCCCAAGCCTGTGGGAGGAAGGCATCTTGTCTTCCAGTAAAGCAGCACTGCATGTAATTTATCACAGTTTAAATCTTTATGCACCACATCAGCCTGCAACAATAATCAAAATACACAGACTTAAACGTTTTAATGGTATACCAGTTATATATGTCTGTGTGTGTGTATGTGTATGCAATACATGCAAAAGTAAGCAATGCACACCAATTTAAACTATTCAACAGTAATCTATATGCATGGATTTTAAACCATGAACAATAATCAGTATATACTTTAAACCATATATTGTATTAACACACTTATTTTTGTTTGTAAACCCCTTACCATCAATTTTAAAAACAAAAACAGTAAGGATTAAAATAAATTCACAAAACTTAGTCATTTCATTCATCAATTTATAATTTCAAACCTGACTGTCACCAGTAAATAAACAGTCTGGCGAAATAGCAATAAATGAAAACATCTGGTAAATGCTAACAGGTGGCAACAGAGAATGAAATAAACAGCAATTAAATATCTTGTTTTGTTAAGTCACATTCTAATCCTTTATTTCTGTTTCAATGTAAATATTATAATTGCAACATTTTCTTTTCTATGAAAACATGAAAAGAGTCAATCAACAGTCACATTGAAGCCCACGAGTACTTCTGTGTGAACATAATTACCTGCCGGCTTTGTTTTGATCAACAACTTGTCTAAGTGTTTGTTGCATTAAAATAATCATTTGAAAGAGACCTGTATTGTTTTATCACTTTGAATATGTCTTTTGTATCAAATCAAGCAAGGGAGCATTTTGCTTGGCAACAGAGAAACTGAGTAGTAACACAAAAAATTAATTTACATATTTTTTCAAATAGTGAATTGACATTTGTCAAGTGTATCACAACCAGCATTTATTATCGTGTTCTAATTTACATTGTTTTAAATTTGTATGCCCATTAAATTCATGTTGGCAATGATTAACCCTTATTTTTGTGTTTTTCATTTTACTTCTACCACAATCATCTATCTATTGATTGATCGATCAATCGATTGACAGTTTCTCAAAAAGTGAGTCAATCTTTTTGTATTAAAAAAAACATGTCTAATTTAGATCAAACAATAAAACTAGAATGTATCCAATATGACACAAAATTTTAGTGACGTAGTACAAATTGTGTGAAGTGGTACACGTGTTAAGCTAAAAGAAACCACATGGAATATTGTTTTCAATGATCTCCTCAGTATACTGTAATTTATCCTGAAATTAATGTTACTCTATGAGGAAAAATTAACTACACCGTTATGATGAAATATTTATTCATGGTTAATCTCAGCATGATTATAAAGTGAGTATTTAACACAATAACCTGACAAACTCTTTCCCCTTTTGCCTTTGTGTCAATCCTTTTATTGTTCTTTTTATATTATAGATCCCTCGATAACTCATGCCTCACTTATAGTGCGGTCAATATTTTTTGACCCCAGTGTGCATGAGTTATCAAGGGAGAGGTGTAGTATGTTTAATTTGCTCTTCTTGAGATGCATCGACTTGAAAATTTGGATGATAAGTTTTGTTGAAATATGGTCCAAAAGGTAGAGATTGTTACAAACAAGCCCATGAATAAAGAGAAAAAGAAAGATCTGATAATGCTTTCACTCATGCATAGTAAATATGTCACAAAGACCTATTTTAGGTATGGTTGAATTACTCTCTCCAAGGTGTATCCACATACCAATTTTAATACATGTATATGAAAAAGGGTTCAAAGTAATGAGATTATTGCTCACCTCTGTCTGCCTTTGGTTTAAGTCTTTAGCTTGGCTGACATCGGTATGTGAGAAATCTTGCCAGAAGATTACAATGAGTTGTGGTTCTTACTGAGGTTTTCCCAGTTTCTTCCTAAAAACCAGTTATACTGGCTGCCATGTGTAGCTTATCATGTGCTGCAAAATGGCACTAAACCCATAACAATAATAACAACAAAAACAGGTTATTGCAAATTTGTCTCTGTTGCTGACATAATAATAGTAATAATAATAATAATAATAATAATAATAATAATAATAATAATAATGTATCAATGTATGCATGGGGTTTAATACTAGCTACAACATCAAGATTCTCTCATTTTCCAAATACTTACTAAAGTTTCAATCAACAAATGCACATTTTTTACAATCTTCACTTCTACCATGTATGCACACATTAGTAGATAAGCCATAAACACTGTCCAAGATCCTATCACAGTCAGTAAGCAGACCCTGAAAGAAAAAACAACAACTATATGTATAGCTAAATGACAATTAAGCTGCATGGATATTCACACCAAATATAACATAACACAAGAGTACTTGGTTTAAATCTGGAATAATTTTATACATTTCCTATTTTAATTAATTTAAGTTTTATTTATGTATGTTTTTATATGCTTCTATTAACAGAGAAACACATCATAAAGCATATATTAGGTATAGATGCTTATAATCTAGATTGATTGGTTGGTTGGTTGTTGTAGGGTTTAATGCCATTTTTCAGCACATAATAGGCTATACATGGCAGCAGCATTTCATATCAACTCCAATGCATTAATGGTCATTTAAGAAAGACAAGATAAGTGGGGGAGATGAATCCCAGAAATGCAAGAACTATAAATGTGTGTGCGTGTGTGTATGTGTGTGTGTTAACCAAATTACCATTTCTTGATCCTCTTGGGAGACAGCTTGTTACTGGAAAACATGTTATCTGCTAGATAATATATAAGTGTCCCTAAACCAGCTGTATATGTACATATATATAGCAAATAGCTAACAGGGACTTTGCTTGTATCCAGAGACTGGTGAATTCTGCCCTGAAAAGTGAATTAAATCCTGTGAAATAATGAATCTGAAATTTGCACTAACAAAATTACAGTTTATTGTCTCACCTATAAGAATGCTGCTATAGTTTAGTAATACACTACCAAATGACTACTAGTGGAGACTACTTTTTAGGTGTATGCAAAGCACAAAGGTTAGTAAAACTCCCAGCCACTAAAGTTGACCTGAAATTTATTAATCCCTAAACAACTACAAATATGAAACCTTATGATTAGGAACATATAGTCATTATTACATGGTCAAATTTTTAAATTGTTCAGTTACTAAATTTAAACACATTTTGTTCATTTGTTTCAGTTAAATTGCAACATCTGTTGTAGTATTTATAAACAATGACAAACAAGAAAATAATATCCATCTATACTTTATAGACACATCACATATGAACAAAAGAATTTCGGTGGATTCTAGCAGTATTTCAGTTACATATGACTGATCAGCCATAAAAAGTTCCGTTCATTTAACAAAGTTGTAGAACAAAAGTAACACAATGTTATATTATTGTCAGGTTAAAGTATAAATGTCCTTAAAAGAGATTATTCCTGTACATTTATAAAGATATTGAACTCTTGACCACAGATATAGCTGTGTAACAAAAATTAAAATTTGCTCTTAGTAACCAATTATAATTGATGATCAGCTGGTTAAGGGGAACTGATTATCGATTATGAATTTCTGACAGATTCCCATCACTAGTGACTGGTATATATATATATATATATATATATATATATATATATATATATATATATATATATATATATATATATATATATAAAAGTTGAGCAACTGACTATTCCAAGTATTGTTTTCACTGTCGGAAGATCAAGTGTATATTTTGAAGTCGGTTATGATTTTATTTCTTGGTTGGATTAAAGTGAACAGGATCCAGTAATCTTTTGTGGAACATACATTTAGAAGAGAATAAAATGTGTGTGTGTGTGTGTGATATTTGGATTTTTAACATAGTTTTTTTTTTTTAATCAGTCATATCAATATGATACCAGCAATGTGGCAGTTCATAGTGATGTCTAGCACTGCAGCATCATGCCTTGGATATGTAGAATGATGTCCCACCCAGTCTCATTATCCTGACACCTAGCCAACCAGTCCTAATAATAACCTCCTAATGCTGAGCACCTAGTTAGGCAGTTGTTAGAAGTACTTTAAAAAGTGTTTGGCATGACTCAACTGGGGTTTGAACATGCAACCTTCTGCATCTGAGGCAGATGCTCTAACCGCTAGGTCACCAATGTGATCAGATACCTAAATGGTCCAACGCAGTATAACTAGAATTGGGTTGGATAAGCAATCTCAAAAGGTAGTTGGTAGTACCATTTTTTATAAGTGTTTGGTATGACTTGGCCTGGTTTCGAACCTGCAACCTCCTGCATCCAAGGTGGATGCTCTAACCACTAGATCACCGGAGCAATTAAGAAAAAAATAAACTTGTAATTATGATTGTGATCTACTTCGTTAATGAAACAATCTTGATAATATAATAATAATAATAATACTAATAATAATAATTTAAAAAATAATCAGTGTATGGTATTTGTTCAAAAATCCATTTTGAAAGTTACACCAGTGTACAGCAGTCACCTGTGTGCAATGCCCAGTTTGCTTTTCCCCATGAGTGGCTGCTCTTGACAGATTCGTCTGTGCATATATACTACATACAAATAGTCAATTCCAAACTGCATGTTAATAATAAACATGGTCAAGAGTGAAAAGAATTTATCCCTAAGAGGATGGTTTTCTGTAAAAGGTAGTGGATAAATCATCAAAATAGAATTAGTCTTGGACATCAGGTTATCCAGTTTGTACAACCCTGATTTGAAATAATGCTAACAATAAGACAATGACATGGAGGTCAAGCCCAAAATATTTAAAAACAATTAAACCAAACAGGAATCAAAAACATTTGATTCTGATATTGTTGGAAAAGTGACAATTGCCATGTCTCATTTACTGCCAACTTGGACTCGACAAAAGAATGTATTTCTTTGTAACACTACACTAGATGGTACATTCCTATGTTAAAATAGACTACTGTCAACAATTTCATATGATTTTTACTGTGGTAAGATTTAATGTTAAATCTGATACATTCAAAAATATATGATTTTTTTTTAACAAATTAAAAAAACAAGTGACTACTGTAAAGTTAGAAATTAATCTCCATTGGAAATTACCTGTATTTCATTTGTTTAAGATTGTAAACACTAAAACATTTTGATTATGCTAACATAATTACTTCTTGGGTCACAATCTGATTTTATTTCAGATGTAATTTTGGAGTCATTCTTTAGCCAGATTCTTCTTTGTAACATGCGTGTTTGCTTTACCCAATAATTTTACATCCATTTTATTTTTAAGTCATCTTTCTTACCAACAAATTTCTGAAGTCAAAATGCCACTTTAGCAACGAGGCATCAAACTGTTCCTGTGAAGTGGAGACATCTACAATATGTTTTCTTTGGAAGTTGGACAACTCAATATAATAGTCTAGCAGAATGTACAAAATTGAACCTAAAAAATGAGTTTGTGAAAATAATTAATTTTTTATTTCGAAGAAGTAAAGTATTAACAAAGTCAACTTGAATTAGTAAATAAGTCTTCGTGGAAATATTTTGAACATACAATTTCTTTCTTAAACTAAAAGATATAAAGCTAGAGTTTTAAAACTCTACTAAATGCAATAAAAAAAATCTACAAAGAATTTACCATACACATCTGCTTATAAGTAAAGTCCAACTGCAAACAACATCGACTCTGATCGCTGGCACATTGTGTGCCTACATATCAGGGACTATGTTGTTTGCTCTACTGATTACTCCTAACAAACTGTATAAACTAAAATCTACAAACACATTATGCGATGGAAGATCTGGATCCCTGCAGTTTGAAGTTGGAGTCAACTTATAAGCAATTATATATGGTATTTTACATTAAATTTAAGGAAAAAATAGCCATGA
Organism: Unio delphinus; assembly: GCA_029339505.1. Taxonomy (NCBI): domain Eukaryota; kingdom Metazoa; phylum Mollusca; class Bivalvia; order Unionida; family Unionidae; genus Unio; species Unio delphinus. Next base: position 3,825,018 of record JAQISU010000106.1, read on the forward strand.
TATTATGGCTGATTCCTAAATCAGCTTTTTCTAGTGAATTTATTGCACAATTTTTCAAAAATTCTGACACACTTGTGCTTGTTATAATCACAACAGTACATTGTATTATTTTGATTACTTTCAGGAAACACAAGTCAAATTGTCTTGCAAAAGTTAAGTAAATAAAGTGAACATTTAATTAACTTGAAAAGCCTCTTATAAGGAGATCCCCAAACTCAGAGAATTTTCAAACTGTGCTTGAGACTCCCAACTCTGCTTTAAATAATGTTGTAAATTACACCTTGTTTAAAATAATTACTCTTGGACTTTTAATAAGATTTCTTTAAAATCAATAGAAAATCGTTTTATTAAAAATGTTTTAAAAAAAGACTTAAAATATGTTTCTAACTTACCATGGAGTTGGAAGAAAAGTGTTCCCACAAGAAGAAGAAGACCAAGACACATTGCTGCTAGATGAGCTACTTCCTGACCAGTCAGTCTCATGTTTTCCATGTTGGGCCACAGGGAAATTCCACCACCAACATTAATAGTGTCAACTTTCTGACGACTTTCTTCATGCTTTTTAATTAATACATACTGCTTTGCTTTCAGTACTCCAGCTGAAAAAATATCAATATTTCATCATAAATTTACAAATGTGACATTGGAAAATCTTGTTCAGATTCCTGTTATGATGTATCCATAAATATACATGTATGATGGTAGATCTTTTTCTAGAACAAGCTTTCTTCATTTGACTTATCCACATTAAAAAAAAAACAAGTACATTCCAAACACTGATGTGATTCTGTATTTCTCTATCTATCCATACCAAATGTCTGCTATAATGATCAATATTTTAATCTTGGATATTTTAAGCTTTTAGCTTGGAGACTAAAATTGTAATCTGTGATGATAGAAGCTTTCTTGATGACTAAAATTGTAATCTTTGATACTTATATGTAAATCTACAGTGTGCTTAACCCTTATCCATACTAATTTTCAAGACTGTAGTTTAAGTTATTGGTCAATTTTAAACAACCTTTTAAAATAGCTAGCTTTGTCCATTGTTGTAGGTTGAATATTCAGATAATATTTGTAAACATGTTTGCATGGCCTATTTACCTTGATAGAAAGTTCAATTAGTGAATTTGTTTATGAGTAATGAAAATGACTCCTATCCTAGCCATCTTATGACATCTTAAGTTTTCATATACGTTTGTTGTAATAAAAAAGATTCATTCTTATTTTAACATCATTGTGGAATCCCTTTCAGATGCATTCAGATACAATTTGATAGGAATTATTTAAATTAGTTGTTGGTATTACAAACTGTTCATTGTCATTTTGGACTAAAACATTACTTTGGATTTATTGTTAATTCATTCAAAGACTTCATGGAACATATCATTGTGATATGGAAAGTCTATTGGTATGTCAGCACATTCAAGACAATTGGTACAGCAGCATATACAAGATTTAAATTCATCCGGAACAGTCTGTACTTTTGAACTTATTATATAACTTTTAGGATTATTTGTGATTTAATTCACAATACTGTAAGTTCCTCTTAAATTTTCACTTTTTAACTTAGAAAATGAAATTATTTGTTCATTTTAAAAAACTTGAATTCGCTTCATTGTTATTTAATTTAAGACCATAAAATCATATCAATACTGGAAAATTTAGCTTGAGGACTAAAATTGTAACAGATGATTGAGTAAACTTCAGGTTGATGACTAAAATTGCAATGTTTAATATTGGAAGCTTTTAGCATGACAATAAATATTATGTTTGATACTGGAAGATTTTAGTATGATGATTAAAATTATAATGTTTGATAGCATGATGACTAAAATTACATTAGATATTGGAAGCTTTTAGGTTGATGATAATTAAATTGTAAATTTTGTTTGGTGTTGAAGGCTTTTATGTTGATGATGGAAGCTTTTACCATGATGACCAAAACTGCAATGTTTTGATAATGTAAGTTTTTACAATGACTAAAACTGCAATGTTTGATATTGTAAGCTTTTAGTACAATGATGACTCTAGCAAAGGAGAGAAGACAAATCATTTTATAATTTGAATCAAATTTAGACACCTATATTCACAGTGATGATTTTTATCGATAGGATTTTAAAACTTGGAGTCCGTGACTAGTATTGAGGGAAAAACAAGAGTCCCACCAACAAAAGTTGCAGATCCTACCAGAAGTATATTGGGCATACATGAAGAGACTACATTTCCAGATGAGTAGTATCTCTCCATTAGGGTGAGAGTGAATTATGTCAAGCCAAGAAAAGGTCTAAATCCTAGTACTAAGCTAAGAATCATACATAGAGTTCCATGTGATCTATCAGCTCAAGAAAATTCTAGCACTCTGCTAAATCTCATTAAAATCTTCATGAATTTGCCATTTAAACCCAAAATATTTATCCAAATTTGCAAACAGCATTTTGTATAACTCTCACCATATCTTGAGTTCAAGGTCACATGCACTACTTATTCGCATACACTTGGAAACAAACACAATAATGAAAGCTAAGTTGTTCATTTGATGTGTTCTTATTCAAAAGTATATCACTGGGTCTTTCAGCCTCTGAATTCAGTCAATGTCAATATCCACACATGTTCTCACCACTCAACAACTAGTCAAGTCCTTGAACTTGCTACCAAGCTATTTGGTCATTTTCTTTTGATATACTCTTTAAATGATATGTACAGCTAGGTTCTTCCAGCCACTGAATTTTCACACTGTAAATATCAGCATAGCTAATTGATCAATTCATCAATATATTTTCCCCACACAGCAGGTGGTTGAAGCAAGCCTGGCAAGCACTTGAATTTGCCAACAAGCAGTTGCCTGCATATGAAGGACTCATGTATTAGTGATTTTCTGCGTCCCTGTTAAAAAATTTGCTTTCAAATACGCGTGATTAAGTGTTTCCAAAGTTCTGTTTATTATTACTGCAAGTAAGATTTTTACTTTGTGGCTGTAAATAACCATGCAGTAGACATCAATTCAAGGCATTCATGGTAAATGTATCTTTTGCTAAAGAATAAAACAAACAGAAACCATTAAAAAGGTTTTATCAATGATTTTACCCCTGCAATATTTTTGGGTGGACTACATATGAAATGGACAACTTTTAGAACTTTACAAATCAAATTACTAATTTTGTAGATTTATTAATGTTACAATAATAATAATAATAATAATAATAATAATAATAATAATAATAACAACATAAACAACAATACATGTTGCAATAACATCAATAACATAGTTTTGATAAACATTACCTGCTCTAAGGTTTTCTACCTACCTGGTGTGCTTCGGAGCTTCACCAGCATGGGACTCGTTTTGTCAATCGTCTTAAAACTTCCATCTAGTTCCACACTCCCGTCTCCTATCTCTTTCTCCAATCTCTGACGAAATTGATTTAGAGAAATAGCACTTCTAAATGGTGTTGCTGAACCATTTAGCACAAGGGAAGGTTGATCTTTTTGTGAATTTGATGTATAACTACTTTTGCTTGATGACTCTAATTCAGAAATAGATGTGTTTGATGTTGATCTTGTGACACGACGTACAATTGTGGATGGGCTTTCTGCCATTTTACAGATATAAACTAAATTGCAATTTTTTATAGCTACTCAGTTCAGAAGAGCGCCAAAATCTTTATATCTGAAAAAGAAAACAAATCTATACAAATAATTAATGTTGATAACTGGATAAATGTAAATGAAACTCAAAGCAATGATTCACCAAAGTGTCAAATTCATGCCACAAGTTTATAAAGAAACTTTAGTTACAACCCCCCACCCACTGTAAATACATGTTTACATGTATGTAAACAGATCTGTAAAACATGGACTTACCATCACAAGCGACTAGTGTCTGTATGTATCTGTCACAAAGTGCCTAATGACAAGAACAGTCTCACATAAGTACATCAGTACAAAATTGTAACATTTCAAATATGAAAAGTCAAACATGATTGGCAACACTAATTTTGATATCTGAGAGGTAAACATTAAAACAAGTCTAAAGTGTTCATGGATCACTGATACCCACCTCACTAAGTACCATTATGTTCAAGTGTGCGTGTAATTTGGATTCTTAATGTCATCAAGAAATTTCCAGATGAAAATTATCGTTAACTGTGCACGTTTACGAATGCCAGATATTAAACAGGTTGATCTCGTTAAAAAATGTCAACCTACTTGAACATTGACATTACGTATATACTTTTCGGGACGTGTACGGTGTATATAATGACAGTCATATCAAAAGAATATCGAGTAGTCATATAAATAAAATAACTGACAGATAAACTGGATCAAACTTTAGCAAATTAAAAAAATTACTGAAATAATACTAATAGTTGTTGAACGCATGCATGACCCACTTGACTTTTAGTTTTGTTATACTGTAACGTTATACGCCATTTAAGCTAAACCCAGATGAAAGAATGGGAATCGAAACTCTTTCTTGGATTACAAAGTCAACGAGGCCGTCATGCATAAATAAATGAATCCAAAATATGAAATAAAACCTTCATTTTAATTAAAACCTACATTTGTTTTCGAACTTTCATATTTCGCGCCGGAAATGTCATACCGGAAGTTAAAATCACTAACTAACTCTCCATGGTACACTATCCATAATGCTTAACACGGAATATCACTGTTTTTTCAAAAACGGTTTAACAGTCCATTAGGGCAAAATAGTAAATAACTGTATTCAGTTATTAAAACAAATTAATTGACAAATGACAACTCCATCTATTTGTTTAAGATTATAAGAAAACTGTATAAACATACGTAAGACGTCATAGAGAGAAGTATACTTGATAATTTAAATATGGAATATGTCAAATTTAGTATTTAAAAGCTAGCACAATGTTTGTAATTACAAACAATGAAAAGGGCAAGACAATATTATACCGCACGCAGTAAATGATGGTCATGACGTAAGAAGGAACTTTATTAGAAAATGGGGGAGCTAAAAGTTTGTGTGTGTGTGTGTGTGTGTGTGTGTGTGTGTGTGTGTAACTGTAATAGACATTTAACTGTGTCAACATTTGTCCAGATATGACCACAATACTGAATCATGCAATGGGTTTTTACATCCGCTGAACTTGTTTCTGAAAGACTTAAAAATCTTTTACTCTTAGAAAGCAGAACGAAGGTACATTTATTTATACACAATTCGCTTTTTTCGTTTGTTTGTTGCACGCGGACAAATTTTAATTTTTTGTTTTACAAAATCTACCTTTTAACTTAAATTGTTCTCTATTTTATGTTCAAAAGAGGGGCGATACGTTCGAAAATAAAATAAACATATTTCTGAATTAATATTTAATTTAATTTCCTTAGTGAGATAGAAATTCGATTTTGAGGCCCATTGCCATCATTTTACACCTGGCCCGCACAGCTGTAAAACATGCGCTGTTCTATCGTAATATTGTTCTTGTGTACCTATCAATTTTTCTGATAAATATACTAAATTGCCAAAAGATAACTGAAACATTTCAACATTTCTGATACGAACCTCGTCTCAAAGCCTAAACCGAGTTTCATTTGTTTTGCTATTGATAACATACTTCTTTGATACATGGGGGCAGCAGACCCATGTATGTGTTCTGCAGCTATTATCCAGTTATCAAATTTGCATTACAAAAGATATCACCAGCTGAATGAGTAGGACCGTTTATATCGGACGGATGGCTGATAGCGTTTAAACTGTTTCTGGCGGGACATTGTGAGATATATCGATTGAGACATGACATTGGAAAAAAAATATTATTTTCAGTCATTTACAGCGAGATTGAACAAAAATTGTTGAAACTTGATGATAGAGTTTTGTTAAAGAGAATGCTAATTATTTCCATTTCGTTGTCGTGTTAGGCCACGGTCACCGTTGTTCACTCTTGTTCAGGTGTAACCAGGAAACTATGAGGGTAAAGTTGTTCCAGCCATGTTTTTGAGCATGGTCTTATTTATATTTATATCGTGTATTAATTGTCATATAAATAATTTTGGTAAAGATCAATTAGTTAATGACATTTCTAAACACTAATATCCTATGAATTGGTTCATAAAGTTCTAGGTAGGAGACGTACTAAATTTAAGATAAACATCACGTGATCCAACAAGGACATAAGTTATTGTAAAAGGCCGTTCTGACCTATTCTCTACTTCGTTAGAACTGGAACAATTGACTTGTTTACTGCAAAGTGATTTCGAGATACCAAGCTTTGAAGTGCAATTTTTAGCTATTGAGTGATATTAACTTGGAAGTAAAAGGAATATAACGCATAACTATTCATTCTTAACCTTAATATTGGTCTTTGGAAGAAACACTGAGAGCTTGATTACATTTTTTAACATTAATATGGTTTGTTAGAATTACTGTGCTGTAATATTCATTCAAAGACATTTTAGTTAATAGCTGTACGAGATTACCGTGAATTCATTTCAAGACATTTGTATTTATACCGTGGTTATTCTTCTGTATTATTCCTACATCAGTACAATACATTCATTATTCAGAATACCTTTGGAACTTATTCGGATTACTTAGAACAATTTGAATTGAAAACTCTAAGGATTTTAAGAATTCATTCACAATACCGTACAATTTTTTAAAATAAAAATTAATATTTTAAAATATACAAAACTTGTTGTTTGTCGCATTTTCTTTGTTACGTAGTTTGAGACTTTTGAGTCTTAACAATGGTAATACGGAATCAGCAAATGACAGTATCCTTTTCCTGCCTTTGGAATTTACGGTACAGTTCTGGTTCATTCGTGACTAGCAAATTCATATGTATCTAATAAATGGTTTTATTGTCTTGTTACTCTTTGATTAATTGCCTACTGTTAAATCCGACATCATTTGCTGAAAGCACAATATTTAAGACTGTTAAGTACAAATGATTCACCTTTAGAGCAATGGAACAAGAGAACTTACAACAGCGACACCACCACCCATGAAATAGTGCATGTTCTAAATTCATAAAGTTGTATCGTCTTTGTCGGAGTGTACTTACAACATCCTGTGATATTTTAGAGTCTTCTTTCAACTTGGCGTTTAAAAATGCTGAGTCATATTTAAAAGAAAGGTTGCAACAAAAGCTCATGTAGTTACTACAATATGTATGACAATAAAATATACTTGTTCTGTCTATAGCAATGTTTATGAACGGGTTAGTAGGAGTTTAAAAGAAACCAGTGAAAGTAGTGTTTCATGAGAAATGTTGGCAAATTTTTTAATGTTGGCAAAATGTTAAAGTTGAATATGCATTAGCTAATATATTTTGGTATTTATAGAGGGGACTCTGTTTGCATTTGTTGTATACAAACAGCGAGTTTTATTTTTCTACCATTTGTATTGCCTTCACGCAGATGCAGCAATCTCAGTTTTTGATGATTTGCTAATATAGGATCCTTTTTGTTTTAAAGAAAAATACACATGCCATTCCTTGGACCACGATTTTATAATAGACATAAAGAAACCTTTTATTTGTGTTGTATATTGGCCTTTATACATGATAATCAACATGTCAACATCTTCAGCGTGTATGCTCCAATCCTCCGCTCCACCCACGAGGAGAAAGACAAGTTGTATGAGGATCTGGATCAGGCAATTTCCAGTATCCCAAACAACGAAGGCCTTTACATACTAGGAGACATCAATACACCGAGTGGGAGCTGACCATGGGGCCTGGTCCGCTTGTCTTGGCTTTTACGGAAGGGGCAAGATCAACGAGAATGGTCAGCAACTGCTGAAAATGTTTTGCTTCCACAGCCTATGTATGACCAACACTTTCTTCCAACGCAAGGAGATCCACCGGGTGTCATGGAGACACACAAGTTCACTCCAATGGCACCAGCTAGACCTTGTCATCACCAAGCGTGCGGAATTGGCCAGCGTCCTCCTCACTCGCAGCTACCACAGTGCCGACTGCGACACGGACCATGCCCTTGTGGTCAGCAAGGTGAGAATATTACCCAAGAGGCTGCACCATGCCAAACAGAAGGGCCACCCTAGCATCAACACCTGTTGTGCAAGCAAGCCAGAGAAAATACAGCAGTTCATCAGCAAAGTGCAGGAAGCTCTCGCCAAATTGACACCTGATGACACCATTGACTCCAAGTGGTCCCATCTCCGTGACTCTGTGTACAACTCAGTCATCATAGCTTACGGGAAGAGAGAACGGAAAAATGTCTACTGGTATGAGGTAAACTGGAAGGAGATGGAGCCCGTGACTGAGGCAATGAGGAAAGCCTTCCTAACATACAAGGCTGCACATAGCCCAAGAACATTGCAAGCCCTCAGGAATGCCAGGAACAACGCCCAGAGGACCGCCCACCACTGTGTCAACATCTATTGGCTTAACCTTTGGAACAGTTTACAGACAGCTGCCGACACCGGGGATACAAGAGGATTGTATGAGGGCATCAAGAAGGCAACAGGCTCCCTCTCCACCTCAAAGACCGTCCCCTCAAGTCCAAGACAGGCGAAGACATCACAGACCAGGGGAAAAAATTGTATAGATGGGTTGAGCACTATCTCGAGCTATATGCAACCCAAAACAACGTCACTGACACTGCCCGAAATGCTATTCCAGACCTGCCTGTTCATGGAGAAGCTAGAGACGCAACCCACCCTGAAAGAGCTCGGAAAAGCCATATACTGCCTTGCCTGTAGGATGGCTCCTGGAATCGACGTCATTCCGCCTGATGTCCTCAAGAGTGGGAAACCGGCCGCTACACATAATCCTTTGCCTCTGCTGGGAACAGGGATACATCCCACAGGACATGCCAACATCGTCGCTTTGTACAAGAACAAGGAAGACCGTAGCGACTGCAACAACTACCCGGGCATCTCCATCCTCACCGTTGTCGGAAAGGCTTTCGTCCGTATTGCCTTGGCGCGCTTGCAGATCCTAGCTTCCAACATCTACCCATAGTGCCAGTGTGGATTTCCAGCCGGCAGGTCAACTGTAGACATAATCTTTTCACTACGTCTGCTGAAGACGTGTCATGAGCAGCAGATGCCCCTCTACATTGCCTTCATAGACCTGACGAAGGCATTTGACCTGCACAGTCGGAATGGACACTTCAGACTCATGCAGAAGATTGACTGCCCCCACGCCTACTTGCTGTCCTCGTGTCGTTCCACGAGAACATGCACAGCACAGTGTGCTTCAATGGCGCAACATCAGAGGCCTTCCCAGTAATCAGCGGAGTCAAACAAGGTTGTGTGCTTGCGCCGACGCTCATCGTCATATTCTTCTCCATGCTTTTCCAGTATGCCTTCAAGGACTGCAATGATGGAGTGTACATCCATACCAGGGCTGACGGAAAGTTGTTCAACATTGCCCGTCTCTGTACTAAGACTAAAATCACAAAGGTACTCAACCGTGAATTGCTTTTCGCCGACGATGCAGCCTTGACATCCCACACAGAAGACGGACCGCAACAGCTAGTATGCCACCTCTCCAATGCTTGCAAGGAATTTGGACTGACCATCAGCTTCAAGAAAACGAACTTCATGGCGCAAGATGCAGACTCTCCTCCCTCTATCATCACCGATGGGTACAACTTGGAAGTTGTCGAGAACGTTACATACCTCCGGTCCAACATCTTCAGCTCACTCTGATTTGATTATGAGGTGAACGGCAGGATTGCCAAGGCAGCTAAAGTGATGTCCAGACGTTACCAAAGGGTGTGGAAGAACCCCAACCTCACAGAAGACCAAACTGCGTGTCTACCAAGCCTGCGTGCTCACCTCACTTCTCTACAGCAGCGAAACATGGATCATATATGCAAGACACGAAAGAAAAATCAACAGCTTCCACCTAAGATGTATGCGGCGCATTATGCATATTAAGTGTCAGGACAAAGTACCCAACACGGATGTTCTAGATCGCGCCAACATCAACAGCATGTTCTCCATTCTCAGCGAGAGGCACCTTAGCTGGCTCGGCCATGTCAAGAGAACGGATCCAGGTCACATTCCGAAGGACCTGTTATATGGGGAGCTAACATAAGATGCACCACCGACTGGACGTCCACACCTACGCTACAAAGATGTTTGCAAGAGAGACATGAAGACGGCCATCATCGATGTCAAGAACTAGGAGAGCTTTGCTAACGACCGTTCCAACTGGCGCCTAGCTGTCAGGCAGGGAGTTAGCAAAACTGAGGATCACAGGAATAAACATCACTCTAAAAAGAGAGCCAGAAAAAAGGAACAGCTGAATCTGGAGCTACGCCATCGTCTCACGTAGACGGACTGATGCCAAGAACATGATAATATGCTATGTATAATTAATTTGTTTTGCAATCAATACGTGTTCACCATAACTTATATGTCCACAAGATTTACAGAGGCAACTCCTTTGATGAAAATTAAAATAAAATCCATAGTTGACTTGACCAAGTGTTTTTAAAACAATATGATTAAGGGAAAATTTTAGATCTGGGATTTCCCATAAAGTTGTGAATGAATTTGGTATCCAACAGTGTAATTCTTCTGCCTTACACCCTGAAAATGATGGGGTTTTAGAAATATTTCTTTAATGTTTGGAAACTATTTTCGGTCATATTGGTCATATTGGTTTGATTTTAAAGAAAATATGGGTCAGTGGTGTTCATCTACGTTTGTTGCTGTTAGGGAATCAGTACAATAATCATTAGGTATCAGTCCTTTCAGACTAGTTTTTGGACATAATGTCAGTGCACCATTTAATTCATTTAAAGCGAAATTTGTTTCAACCGAAGTTCAGAAATTAATCTTCTTGATTATGTCTTTGATTTCAAATATAAGATGTCATATAATTATGAAGTAGCAAGAATCAATCTTCACACTCCTCAGTGAAAATGAAATTAAGGTATGTCAGAAATACAAAGGAAAGGAACTTTTCAGCCTAGGCATAAAGTTTTGGCTATTGTGCCCATACCTCAAAATCCTCTTCAGGATACATACGATAGATCCGTATCAAAGAAAGTAAGTGACTTAAATTAAAGCGATAACATTCCGGAAAAGCGACAACAGAACCTATATTGCCATATAAATATATTAAAGGTGTATGTTGATAGAGATAGCCCTGTAAATTATTCAGTAAGTTTAGATTTACCCGTCTCACAATGTGGATTTTAGTGGGTATGATTTTGATTGTACACGTAGTTTTAACAATTTTTTTTCTCTAATTATATCGCAACTATGTCTACAGTGTGGCAGTTGTAGTGATGTCTAGCACTGGGAAATTATGCTGCAGACACGTAGTATCATGTCCCACCCAGTCACGTTATTCTGACACCAGGCTGACCGGTCCTGACACTAACCTCTTAACGCTGGGTGCCATGCGAAGCAGCTGTTAGTACCATTTTATACGTCTTTATATGACTTGGCCTGGGTTGAAACCCGCGACCTGCTGAATCTGAGGTGAATGCTGTAACCATTTTATCTGACGATGCATGCTTCATAGTTTCCATTTACCATATATCAGTGATGATGATGATGATGATGATGATGATGATGATGATGATGATGATGATGGATTTTTAAAAATATTTTCTATCCTCCCAGCATTAAAGACATCGCTGCTATGGAGATAATAAAGCCGAAGGACACATCTGCGCATTAGTGGTGTTTTCACCAGTTAGATAAACACGTGTGTATGCATATAAAACCCCATGGCGCTTGGGACACAACAAATGCAAAGCTGTCTGCCTCGGAAAATACGAACGTTCAAGCAGAAGATGCTATTACGAGTACTACTAAACATAAAAATGTGGTCCAGAGCACGATCATTTCTAAAATGTAGAATTGGAGTTAAATCATATAATCGACCTTTGCCAGCCCTATGAATCTGTTCGTGAATACTATCAGGCGCAAAGAAATAAATCTAAAATGCAAATAATGTGGCTGCACAGATACAAAAATTAATAATATACATATAAATGAAAGAATATTTTGGATTGTAACAATTGTAGCTTTTGATCCAGATAAATACAAAAAATGTAACAAGTCATGGATGAAATTCTTTATTTGAGAGATTCAACAACCTCCATTTAGGATAAGTATGCCTATTGTGCAACAGGGTGAACTATAAATACCACGTTGTACCAAAAAAACTATTGAGACCTATAATTACATTTGAATCCACCACCTCACCGGCTGCCACAAAAATAATAACAACAATAACGATTACAAAAAAAAAAAACAATGAAAGAACAACTCAAACAATTTGCACTTTGCACGTAAACATAATATGTGAATCTCCAGAGGTGCAAGAAAAGCTGACATCATTGCCGTATTAGATGAATATGAACAAAACCGTTTTCACCGTCTCGCTTCTGCTATCGCTTCTGAAGAGGTTGAGTATGTTCATTCAATAACACAACAATCACAAGTACCCAAATTCAAATTTATATGATCCGACCATCGCATGCGTGCATATTAATCCACTAAGGCTAGTATGTTCCCGCTTGACATCAAATGATGGATACTCCACGATGGAATCACCAGTTACGCGTTTGGTCATCGTGTTGTTGAGGCTAATAAATCGTAGAGCAATTTCTTGACGTGTTAACACAATACATGTTGGCTCAGTTTCAACTTGGCTGTTCTGTATATGCTGGAATGACGTGCAATTTATCTCGCACAAACTCTTAGCTAGGAGGCTTTGGCCCACCAGGCGACGGTACCAATCTGTGAGTGTTGATTGTCCCGAAGTAATATATACATTTTTGGACCAAGTCAACAACACGAATTTGTTGTCTGCCTTCTAATTCTCCAGGTGAATATAAATACCGAACAAAATTATCTCCGGGTGTTTTTAATTGCATTGGCTAGATTTAATATACTCATGATGTGACTTTATTGTTCAATGCTGGTGTGATCAATGAAAGTCGGATTATTCATTTTTGAGACCGCTCTGGTCTCATCAATAAATCATGTGTTTGTAATGACCCCATAACCGTTTTGCAAGTACATTTAAATTGTTCCATTATAGCTTGACAAAAAAGCACATTGACATGCCGAGAAGTACTAACACGTGGTGTTTGGTCAGCATCAACACAACAAATCTGAGACATTCATTGCCAGGATCCACATGCAAGCGAATATAAAGGACAAAACACACAGTTACTACATTTAATTTCACCTTTTACAGAGACCACAAAAAATATCTACCCTCAGTGTGAACATCTTTCAGTAAACCTCTGGTTCAAGAACCCTGTAATTAAGAACGTTTTGTAGCGTGTCCTCTTTGGAATGTCATTCGAAAGGCACTCCGTGGAATTACTAGCAATGGAATTACGGTAAATAACCTTCACTTCCACATAAAGCTGAATTATGTGTGTTATGGGGAAGTGGAAACGTCTAACGTTGATATTCACGATATTATTGGCAAGCTCAAAGGCAATGTGTATAGTAAAAATGTTCTGCTTGAGTTCACTGACAATAGTGTATCGGATGTGTTCATCGAAACGTATGTCGATCAGCGCCGGATTAAGCACCGTGGAGGCCCATAGGCAGTCAAACTTTTGGGGCCCCAGACCCACGGTCAGGGTCTCATGGGGGCCCCTGATGGGGCCCATAAAAGTCGCGGGGCCCATAGGCAGTTGCCTACTCTGCCTAATGGGTAATCCGGGACTGATGTCGATGATACTAATGCTACATCGAACCAATACGCGATTAGTAAATCAATAATGTGCCCGCATCACCACGCGTAGTAACTTAATTTACAATGTACAAAATCACAAGCACTGAATGAAAGATAATGGTCGTAAATAAATAGTGATCGGTATCTTTTTAAAATTTATATGGTTTTGATAAAACGAGATTTAACATCCGAATGGCAAGCAAGTTTTGTTTGTATTTATTTATTATATCTGGTTTTTATAGTAGATGGTGTCAAGTAATATCATTAATAAATAATAAACCTGGTAAACGAGTAATAATACGTAACGAACCCACGAACGGTACCTGAGCTTTCGTATTTGCAACAGCAATATCTTCATTAGTTAAAATGAATTTCAGTGTGAATCATTTCATGTTTATTCTGCCTTTGGCACTTCTGTTTAAAATTAGATTTTATAATTGTATATACGTGATGGAATCTGACAGCTTTCATGTGGTTGCGGAATTTATAGACTGAATGTTCGACCACTTAACAGCAAATGCTAAGAATAGCGATAATTTTGTCCCACGTGTCGATTAATATCTGCATCAGAATGTTGTTCCACACCCCCATTAACAACAAAATATAATAATTTAAGTATTAGTTTGAAATTGATAACTTGAAGCACCAAGATGTGCCTATGACAACACAATATCAGCACGGTGTTAGTATTAGCACGCGAAAATGCCCAAATGTTGACTGCGGCACCAGATGCACAACCTAAACGAGATTATTTCGATAATATGATTTATCATACACCGGTGTATCCATGGCTAGGGTGGGGTGAGTCGATTATGTGACGGATCGCAAGGGCACAAAGGATCAAATATGTCAGAATCCCTACTTACATACCACTTTTTACAGGGCCGCAAGAGTGCATTTTCGATTGCACAAGTGTCGCACCATCTTTGTAATCTCTCATGACACCTTGTGACGCGAAATAATAATAAAGAATTAAATTGCTAGCAATGCATGACGAGAAGAAACTATCACTTTCGCCTAAATATAAATATAGTGTGTATACTATCATTTTTTCATAATGGTTTCACAACGCCTTGCTCATGAGCCTAATGTATGAAAAGCGGAAGCAAAAGACTAATTCCATTTTTTTTATTAGTCTTGAATAGCACTCATTTAAATGGTATTGGTATTAGTGCTATGGAAATTAATCAGGTTCTTATTGCATGGTACTAGTTAAATTTCTGTTTCATCGATGGTTAAACACGGTGTTATATATAATAAATGAGATTTATATCAACAAATGTCATTCTCAGCGATCTAATTATATAACAATGTTTCATACCTTGAAAATATTGAGGAAAATATTAAACTTTGAAAACAGACTGAATGAGTCTGGCGAAAACGTAAATTCTAGATGAATGATTTTATCTGAAATTTGGATCAAATAATTCCTTGTAGGTCTCATGGGAACTTACGGAGCCCCTTAAGTGACATGATGAAAATATTTTTATTTCGTTATTTCGAAATAGTATTTCGTTTAAACGAAATACTAATTCGAAATAACGAAATACTATTTCCAAATAACGAAATAAAAATATTTTCATCCATGTCACGATAGCTCGCCTGTAACTGCTCATTTTGTTTCTCTACGATTCCTTGTACGATCATTTATCCCAAAAGTGCAAGTCAATCATCCAAGATCGGTAGTCCTCTATACATTCTACCACTCCAGAGTTCGCCTTATAAAAAACAGTAAGTTGTTTAAATTTTGAATGTAATAGGAGAGCACTTTTGCATTTGTTTAAATAAAACAAATAAAAAACGTGTAAACTTAACTCTTGACAATATGCATAAGACGTGTACCTCCTGGTGATAATAAAGTAGGCGACTGTGCCAATGGAGTAGACGTCCATGCTCTAACTACTTTGTTGTGGCTTGAAGTAATTGGAATCAAATACGACTGTATAACAGTTATGTCAGGCACTTTAACTAAAAATGACTATACACACTCATGTTCCACGTGAATGAGCAATTATAAAGTATTTGATTTTTAAAAAAAGAAATATTAGAGTATATCATAAATTAACATTGAGCTCTTCTCGAAACTGTTCGATTGATTATTTCAGTCATGATATGAAAAAATAGTCTCAGTGCTGGAGCGGGTGGGAGCACACTGCAAGTAGTTTCATATTATTGAAACTAGGATATATTTCAGCCTTTATAACTAGTAGAGCTTCGCTGTATTACCGGTGTACCGGTTTACACCGGTAATTGTTTATTTTTTTTTTTCTTCCCGTTGGTGCGGGCCTTGGCACTTTTGCAATTTACCGGTGCGTCGATAGTTTTCGTCAGCAAAGAATGTACGGAAATTTTTGATTAATCTTGTTACATTTTGAACGGTATTTATATAAAATGAGTTTGAGAAATATCTTTTTTTATATTACAAAACGTCTGTATATGGAGCAAATTAATGATGACAAAGATAATTCTTTTTATTGTTTGTCGGTAGCCAAATTAACCTTTGAGACAAATATTCGATAAAATCTAACTTTCAGAAAATAAACAAAAACACACCCACTCTCCGCATGTCTTTTTTAGTTATATCGTAGCGTATATGAATGTGTTAAGTATATGTGTTCCCCAACCGCCCCGGTGGCCAGGCGGATAGAGCGTCCGCCGCGGGAGCGGGAGGTCGTGGGTTTCGATCCCCGGCTTAGTCATACCAAAGACTTACAAAAATGGTACTAATAGCTGACTCGCTTGGCGTTCAGCATTAAGAGGTTAGTGTTAGGACTGGTCGGCCTGGTGTCAGGATAATGTGACTGGATGGGATATCATGCTCCATATCTGCTGCATGATGCCCCAGTGCTAGACATCACTATAAACTGCCTCACTGCAGACATCGTAGTATCACCGAGCAGGACGGACCGGGACAGCGGGCTCTCAAGAGTGAGCATGGGACAATGGATAAATGCTACCCATTAGGAGTGACTAAACAGAAAGCACCCAAGGAGTAGCAAGGAGCTGAGACTTCACCATTGTAAATCCAGCCGCCAGAAAGACCGCTGTGGAATCTTCTACTTCGTTGACTAGAAATGGCACCACGTGGACGAACAAGATGGCCGCTCAAGCACGACTCTGCATGCGTTTGGCAGAGTCACTACTGCTTGGGCGAAAATGGCGGAACTCCATGTGGACTAAACCTTTCGTCGAACCAGATAACAACGGAGTAGAAGACCAAATTGCAGAGGGATAACAGGAGGCCATAGAAATACTGTGACCACCACCGACTGCACACCGACGTCGAAGCCTGCTGCGGAGCACAGATCACCCTTAATCTTGCTGCTTTCAATTGCCGGAAAAATAGGGTACTCATTTGGTATCGAGTACCCTCTTCGACTAACTTCATGGCCCTAAAAAGGAATAATTTGACCTTATTGGCACTGCGAAACAAATTCATAACCAAAATCCCCTACCATTGACTACACTTATATGTGTCGCTTAGACACTCTAGTTAAATACAATAGGGACTTACGTATGTACGCTTTAGTACTAGTCCCTATTTTTGATAGGATGGTTAATCAATATTTTTTATAACTTAGATATTTGGTAAATTGCACAGGTGGCTTACACATTATTGGTTGTTAGGTTGTCCATTAGTATAACTGGACTAAATTTGATATACAGGTGAGCGCTTGGCTTTCATCACCTTTACTCCCTGCTGCCGTAATTTCTCGTGCTTGCACGACCACATTACGCCGACATAAGCGATATGAGAAAACTAATTTTCTCTCGCTCCACTGCTCTTGCAGATCGGTAGGTAACAGAATGATAGGGGTGGGTGTGAGTAGGTTCCATTCCTACCCACCCTATGGCCTATGGCTTATGGCCTTACATTCACCCAGGCAGTACAATTATTGCCCGTGGTGACGGCCGAAGTCACACCCAGAGGCAGTACATGTATTGCCCCGTGGTGATGGCTAAGTAAATAGCACTCTATGAGTGCATAAATGCCTGCAGGGGATGTGGCACGATTCCTTCCCCTCAGGATAAAGTAAATAACCCTCCTTTGAGGGATAAAACAGTGAAAAGAGCCCAAGTGGACGATTCACTTTAAACTCATTATATCTATCATCGTAGTATTGTAACCATATCTATGGACAAGGCAGGATAGCTATGGGCCCATTTGTTTGTTGTGCCCAGGCACACAAAAAGCCTTAATCCGGTCCTGATTGTGGTGGACCGTGGGTATACCTCGGTATAAAAATTTGCGCTGTAAGCTCTAATACCCAGCAATAGATTCTGTCATCCGAAACTCTTTTATTGTAACGCATGAATAATTCATAATAACAATAATATCGTACATATGTCAAATGGTAAAAAATTGTTGGTTTCTAAAAGATTCACATACCAAACAAAAGTAGAAACAATGGTAAACACCAGTACTGCGTAACCGGTTACAGTGATGCTGCTTGGATTTATGTTGCCATGCCAAATTCTGTTTCTATGGAGATAGTTAGTTTACACCGAGAAGAAAACCATGTGAGATTAATCTTGCCTCGGTTTCATCATAAACTAGCCTGAATATATATATATATATATATATATATATATATATATATATATATATATATATATATATATATATATATATATATATATATATATATATATATATATATAACTATTTGCGCTAGCGCAAGGATATTTGTGATGAGGGGTGAATAGGTTTTGTTGGGTGCTAGAAACAAAGGAATAAAGACCATCTGGGAACATGCAAACCCAGGAAGCGGGTCACGTGACTTGTTTAGCCAATGGAATTCATTTTTAAGGTGCACGAATATTGGAGTCAGCATCCTTAGCGTCACTTGCAAAAGAATTCTTGGAGATACGGGTTGTATTGTTAGCGAGCAAAATTGTTACATTTTTCCACCACCTCCCCACCAACCGCCGTGGTGTATAACTTCCTATTTCGCATGTATTTGTAAAGAACTGACTGTAGCCATGTGATAGCAATTGAGCATGTTGCAGCTTCACATGAATTTTTCAACAGTAATGTTATATGATGAATATGTTCACATTTGTACTGTACCACTCAAATTATTCATGTGTCACATCTCTTTCATTTCTTTGTATCTTTTGTTATTTGTATAAGGTTTATAAATAATTCTTGAAGAATATATCAATGCTTTCGGTTACATGTACATTTTGGCGGTCTCAGCTCCCAAATGGATTGTTTTTGGTTTGATGCTTACAAATTTACATTCAGGGCTGAATTTAAAATAAGTAGTTTATCATACTATGTTAAAGTAATTTTGGTAAACAACTTTATGCATGTTATATCATAGAAAAATATTACTTATATTTTCAATACAATTGTCACTTATGTGGCCTGCATCAACAAATCGTTTTCCAGTGTTATTTGTTATATTCAAACTCTCACTTTCCTCCTTACTGGAGTTATCCTCTCATGCACACTTCATCACAATATATATATATATATATATATATATATATATATATATATATATATATATATATATATATATATATATATATATATATATATATATATATATATATAATTCCACTGTAGCAGCAAATGATTAGTAGTGGTGGTATTATTGGTTGGAGCACAGGTAGGAATAATATTACTGTTATTGTTCTGTAGGTGGTGGTGGTAGCAGTTGTGGTGGGCGGATTAGAGAGATATAAAAGTGTGAAAGATTTTTTTTTAATGGCGACTGTATGGACGAAATTTAGTTCTAAATTTATAATGATTTCAGATAATGGTAAATGGAAAATGGTTTTGGTAGATTTACTTTTAATGAGGACCGAGATAACGGCACATTCTGGTTATTATCTGGGATATAGTTAAGTATATATTGTGTAACGAGAATGATAAAGTCTATTTGTATTGGTATTGACATCACCACAATAAAATACTTTTTGAAAGATTACTATATTTGTCTTCCTTATCAAGCAGATAACATACAATACAACCACAAGACTAGGATACCATATAGTTGTGATTCTCCCTATACTGTTGTTTTATTCCTCACCTATTTGTTTATTATTATTATTATTATTATTATTATTATTATTATTATTATTATTATTATTATTTATGAACGATTGATAAAGCATGCATTTATTTTAATTCCAAAATGAAAACACTTAATGACATGTAATAAAGATGATATGTATGATCAAATTGCTAAAACTAGTGAACTTGCCACCCTCACGGGGATACAGAAACAAACAACCGAATATAGGGGACCTGAAACAGCATAACGGGATATTTATTTTTTCCGAGTGATTTCTCCGTCACATGGATGCACAAATATCAATCAGTAGAGTTAACTGTACTGTAGATGCCCCCACCCCACCCCCGAACCAGCGATAGAATGGTATCCTATCCAGCATAGGTTGTGTTGGGTGATGGTCATTCACTCATGGCCACTTAGGGTCAAGTAAAGCTAAAGTTAAAAAAAAAAAATGTACGATCCACAAACTGCTTCAGAAAGACTTGTATCACTTAATCAACGTGGATTAGTCTAACTACTCCTAGAGTACGTAAGTTAATGACATACAAGTATTTTAAGGAAAACATATCTGCTGATAAAATGTGACCTTCACCTTTGTCCTAGTGTTATTATTTGAACACAATGCTTTAACATCGTTACATAAAGTTACTGCAGTCACAAAAGTTCCACTTTTATCGTTACTTACGTTAGAGGATCCCCAAGCAGCACGATTTTAAAGAGTGTCATATACTACCACTCTGCACAAGTTTCATTTATCTTTGCCGACCATGAGTAGAGCCAATATTCTGCAAAGGATATATATAGTTTCGTATTAAGATACGTTATGACCGTCTTGAAACCCATACATTATGAGCCAAAATTACCCAGATTTATATTAGGAGAAAAGTCAGTGGAGATCAAGACATTTGGTACACACCGGTAAACTAATATGTAATGATCGTATTACGTCATAAACATTACATACACTTTTTTGTTTAAGAATAACACAACGAACACTATGTTTCAGCGTCTCTGCTTGTACGGTTGCACCGTCGCTGCTTAGCTGCCACTGTTTTCTTTGCATGTGAATTTGTTATAATTATGGGGCTAATTGAAGCCTTAACCTTCTATAAGCACAAAAGGGGGAGGGGGATTCATGCGAAACGACAGACCAACTGGTAAATTAAAATAAAGCCTACTTTTGGGGATAATTTCTGGTAAAAACGCATGGCAGAGTAACTCATTTATATTTACGAAATAAAACTAATTCTTATACGTTTCCATCATTAATACGATTGGTATTTGTTTTAACTTTTGAAGCAGAAGTTGTACTCTGTTGCGCATTATCAGTCGTTATATGTCTTACATGCACCTCGCTATACATTGTCACTGAATGTGCAGAATCATTTTGTCAGTTTGGATGTGTCTCTTAAGAAAAGGTCGTACTATTGGAAAATGAATTAGTAACACATATATCTCTATAAGACACCAAAACTTGATGCAGGTTTGCTTCTTGATTAATCTGTCAAAATTGTATTGTCTGAAAATGTCATTAATGCTAAATGTGTCTCCATCACGTTTTGCTTAAGTCGGTCGAACAGCTTTTGTCAAGAAATTTAAAATAACTATATTTAATCTTATGTGGTTTATAGAGACAAATATGAACCATGACTTTTTAAAAAGTCGATAATAAAAGTAGTTTCAGTTTTCATCCAGACAGTACCAACAATTAAAAGAGACTTGAATCAAGTTTTAGTTCCACTAATGATACTACTACTACTACTACTACTACTACTACTACTACTACTACTACTACTACTACTAATAATAATAATAATAATAATAATAATAAACTTTGATGTTGATGTCAAAAATGAAAAAGCTGCGTTGTAAGGCCCGAGAGAGCATGTGCGAAAGAAAAACATAGTTAAAGTGACACACACAAATTATTATAGTCAAAATCTGCACAGGGCACAAAAGCACGCATGGCTTTATGTTTATTCCTTTCTCTTAAAGCTATGGGGACCGCCGTAGACCTGGCAAATCGAGGTTTGTGGTAGCTTGCGTTTGCACGTGAACAGTGACGGAGATAACCTCTGTATTTGGCCTGAAAAAATAAATAAATAACTGTCAGTAAAACTGATTACAGAATGGTTAAATAAATAAGGTACTTGTTATGTTAACACCATGAAATGAAATTTCAATGTTCATTTTCCTTCATACAGTCCAAAAACAAAACCTTCAATACAATCTACAATCTATACTGAGCAAACCGGCAACGCTATATTTAACCTTAACTCTTTTCTCCATAAATCGCATCAAGATCTGAAAACGGGTCTAAAAGCATGTTAAATAAGGTCTGATATATGTTAATGAGCACACAGCAGTGAATGAACAAACATAAATGCATGTTAAATGATACCAGAGTGTCTATCAAAGACGTTGCTTAGCTAGGAAAAGACATTAAAATTTCCCATAATAATGCTATAAACGATAACCGGAGATATTTTGTATGAATGAAAAACTAAAAGGAAAGGAGCTTCAACTGAAATTATTGACCTTAATGCGCCTGCGTGGGCTAATGCAGTAACAACATTTCTACGAAATAGAACTAGTAGATTTTATGACGGTGATATGTTTGATTTTATTGAAAATATTTTTAAAGCGATCCTATATCCGTGTGGATGTTTTCAAGTTCCGATACTGAAAACTATGATCAGTTTGTACGACTTAGCGGATACATTTATCGTTCAGAATCTCTCCACAAAGAAATAAAAAATCTTGCGCAGACTGACAATATTGAACAATTACTAAATAATTGTTTTACAGTTCCGTCAGTTGCTGCTCAATTTGCAAGAGAAAACATGTCGTGGAAGCCAATGCGAAATTGAATTTCTTGAAGACGTGCAGCTCAGCTGCTGAAAATATAGGCACGGCGGTTTATCGAACACTAAATACGATTAGAAAGCTGTTATTTCAGTGAATATGGCATCATTTTATCCAGGAAGTTTTCCTGGAAAGGGCGAATGTCATGGATAATTTAAAAGATTTGGACATCCAACACACAAGATGACTAGATTTGCGATAAACGATCTATGACCGGAATTTTAACCTGACTGGAGGTTTTGAATTTGCTAAAGATCTTTATTCAATTTGATATGTCTGGTTTGGTATACACTATTCAGAAAAGAAGTGGGTACCAGTAGTATTATTACGATATATGATTCGACTACAAAATATTAGTATTGTTGGTTTTAAGTGAAGCAATTATATCATATGGTCCGCAGAACGAAGTTTGGTTACTACAACACAAGGAAAATTCTGGTAAAACTAATGAGGAAAATCAAATTGCAAACCATATTAATAAAGTTTTGAATTTGTGGAGACCAAGCGACTTAATAGATGCAAATAGAAAAATAGTTCGTGATACACTTCAGCAGAAATTATTTCAGTCACAACGAGAGATGTTTTCAGAATTGGCTCTATCATTGTGTTATCGACCAGCAGATACGCGACGACAGATAATTGACTTCGATACACCCGGATCATCAACGTCGAAACAAAATCTTTTGTTAAATGATTTTGTTTTAGTTGATGTCAGTGTTGTTGATGATACACTGAAAATGGACAAATTTTCGTGGACTTTAAGATTCGCAATTACGACCCATTCATAAAAAGAATTAACCATCTCTGATACAGTTGTTTGGATCGTTGATGATTGCATCGAATAGTCCAGCTTAGTTTTTCTTGCAGTCTCGAGGCAGAAGAATATCTCAGCTGCGGAGGATTATTGCAAATTTTACAGAAAGTGCTGGCACCAATAACAAATTTATTAGCGATGATATAGTAAGAAATTTTTTTTATTATAATCAATGTGCTAAAAAAAAAACGCGACTTTGATCTTGACGCTGAATTTATCATAACATTAAAACATCAACTGATTAATCACTGTGCGAGCTCTAACACAGTAATGCAGTGGCAGCATTCAAAAAATAATCCAAGACAATTTACTGTAGATAGTATTAATAGTAGTCCTGGTCACACACGAAAAAAAATTATACTAACCTGTCTAGAGTGGAGTCGATGTCGAGGCGCTAGATAAGTGAAGTCGGCGGTAACTGTATCATCAGGAATTACTTGTAATTGTTTACGTACAAATCATCGTTGGGTAGCAGTTGAATCTAATACACTTGGTAATCTTGCAACCCATTCCCGAGACCTCGCGTCTTTCTTAATTATTTACTTCGCATATTGATATCCAGATAACCGCTCAAAATGTGTTATATTAATCGTTAAAAAAATTGCCTGATCACGATGAATTGCGGTATATTCTCAATTAATTTCGACGTTGTGTTATTTTCATCAACGACAATACTGCACCAAGAAATTCCATGCCAATATCAAGCTTGCAGTAGTTCTGGTCATCGTAGACCACCTAACAGTCCGAGTCCACGTTCATAAATACGCACAAAAGTAGATGCAACATCAATAGCTGTTTTAGGTAATAACGGCCCTGCTTCTTTATCTACTTGCAACGTCAAGGACAGTTAACGCGTACCGGTATTTGTTTGTGTATTGAGATGAGATCTTCCAATTTTAATAGTATCGTGTGGTAAAACTAATATATCCGCCTGAAAAACGTCAAAGCTGACATCAAAATGTGCGTAGTCGATTCGTTTCGGCAGTGGTAGATAGAGTTTCCATATTGCCTGTCGTGCTAACCAATCTGCAGCACAACACATATAATATTTGCTACATCAGCGAGTTTACTAATCGCTGCTCTACCCTTCAAATATTATCTTCGGCAATAATTAAAAAAAAATCGACTCCATTTTTTTAATAATCAGTTGATTAATTAGCAGCAAGGGAAATTCTATTTCCCAGCACTAGTTTACCTTTCATTGCGGATCTTACCAACCAACTAGCTAATGATTCTCTGATTTATTGTTTTATTATAATTTAATACATGAATTAATTTCACATCTGCAATATGTCTTTGCGTTGTAAATCATTGATTGTATAAGCTACTTCATGAATATGACATGCTTTATCAACATAGTTTATCTGATATTCGCCAGGTCTTGGCTAATCATTTCTATCAAGTCGAATATCAAGCCTGGTTCCAGGACCACAATAATTATTTCCTGGAAGATGCTTTTCCTGGGTGTTTAGCCCATGGAGTTCCTGATAATTTTCCTAATGAAGTAGCTATATCACCACCTATTGTTTTTGTAAAGAAGACAAATTTATATTTTCCCCCTCATTTCACACACTTACCTGTAAGTGCATGTATACGGTTTTGTTTTTGTCATGATTGTTATTACTCCACTTAAAGGGGTGGATGCGCTATATTTTATACAATATAAACTCGTACTATTTATTTATATTTGTTTCACATGGATGTCATTGATTTCTCAGCGACAATTAAGCAAGAACCAGTTAAACATCATCCAGCGCTACCGAATTCTATCAGAATGATGCTATTATGTCTCTCTAGGTCTGGTAGAACGCAATTGTTACTTAAATTTAAAAATGAAATGGATCAAGTGAGATAAGTTTTATATAGTAGCCCCGTCAATTGATGATCAGAGATGCTACGATGTACTTAAAGAAAGATTTCAATGAAAACGCACAATTGTTAGACGATAACGGCAATAATGTTGTTGAATTTATTCCGATATTAATGAAGCTCCATTTGTAGATGACATTAATGGATTAATTATTAATCTTGTAGTTATGAGGATGTGATGTCAGATATACAGTCAGATCTAGCTAGAATATCTTCCATAGGCAGGCATACAAATACAGATGTGATTTATGTTATTCAGCGATATACACAAATACCTAAAGGTGATCAGAGATAACTAATATTTTAGCTGTACATAATATGGTTGACACACCTATTCTGCGAAATATTCATCAGTTCAAGGGATATGGATATAATTAAATTTAAAAACGTATTTCACGTGAACAAACTATGTATTACAATACGTTTACACCATCCCCAACCACGATATCGTATAGGACTTGATAAAATCTTTTGATGAGAGACTAATCTAATTCACTGCAGCACGACCAAAAATACGTGTCGCGACAGGTAAACTCGCATGCATATTTGTTGAAAAACACCGAGGACAAAAATACAGTAACAGATAAGTACCCAAGTAGAGAAAGTCTCGGTCAGTTAAAGGCCTCGGTTTGACATTATTGACCTTATAGTATCATTTTCCTGGGAAGTTTTAGTTGAAAAGAAAGGACTTCTAGAAAGTTGGCCTGTTCGCAGTCTCTGCTGCTCGTAAATATGAGCCGTCTTATAACCGGTACTGCATCAAATATTGTCCTGTTTACTGCAAAGAACGCTTGTTCTTTGACCTAAAACTTGTAAGAAAAGTATAATCTATTTTTAAACATGAATACTAGTTCAATTTTGTTTGGGAGATTTTTACGCACAAGAAAAGAAAGGTGCATCGTCAGTCAGAATGAACGCAATTGTTCGTTTTTCTTTCTGTCTAAACAATTTTCAATGAGGCTCGCAAAAGCGGGACATTATTCAACGAGTTTCTTAAATTCAATATTAAAATCATTACCCATTTGAGATCCCCTTTTAATTATCATATGCGCTCTTAACAAATAGTTTTAGCAGATTTTAATTTAAACAAACGTGTATGCGCATAAATAAAATTAATTATCATTATTATTATTTGTCAGTTAAGTTTTGTACATGTAGTTGAGAAGTCTACTTAGTCTTTATCACTCGTTTCTGTCTCACTTGGATTATACGAAAGGAAAATTTCTCGAGTAAGAAAGAGTCACCGTTTGCTTTATTTCTGTTCACATTGTATTTTCACCCATTTATTGTCTACATTAGCTTTAAATTAAATCATCACTATCACTGCACTGTTGAAATTTGTATTACTTTAATTGACATATTTTTTTGCACTTATCGTAATTATACCAGAATCATTCTTACAATTTTGGCAAATTGACCAATCCTCTTATCCCGCAATGGCAGAAGTAGGGCAAGTAGCCATGGGGGAACCACAAACAAACCTCACGTAGCATCAGCCATTCCTCAGGGGCACACCAACATAGGGGAAACTCTAAAAGGAAGGTCGCGCTTACATCAGTATTTTGAAATTGTAGTGGAAGACAATGTTCTCTTGGCATATCACAGAAGAGGCTGTCAACTCATAGACTTTGAGGGTGGGGGATGACGTAGCACCTAAACAAACTGAGATCTTGGCAGCCTTACAAGCCTTAGGGACTGACATGAAAAAGATAGCAGCGCTGCAAAATGCAGGCCCCAAACGTTTTATGCTCTACCCAGTCAATCAGCATGAACCATTACTACAGTGCGAGTCCTTTAATGTTAAAGGGAAGACTGCGTATGTACATGAAGCGCCCTCTTTTTGAAAGGGAAATTGGCCCCAAGTTGGTAGAGGTGCATTTCCACGGACTACCATGCCAGATCGAAACACATGAACTGGAATCCAAACTTTTCAACAGATTTGAAGTGAGAAATAATGGAAATAAGCCGGCCAACTATTGGGGGTATAACACCATAACATCGGGGGTAAGAATAATAAAGGTGGATAAAGAAGATGCCAAAAAGATCCCGCCCTTCTTTTATTGCATAGAATTTCGTTTGTGGTCCTGGTATAGGAACTGCGAGCAAGACAGAAAATGCCCCAAATGTGGTGAGGTGGGACACGGCACCATGGGAGTGCAAGGGACAGGATACACAACCCAAGGGAAGGATATATGCGGACGCAACCGCTGGGAACTTAGAAAAAAAAACCAAGGGAAGGGATAAATACGGTGGAAATAATCGACCAAGTAAGGAATATGGGAGCAAATGAAACAACCCCAGAATTATATGAAAAATGGGTAGACATTCTTACTCCCAACAAAACTGGGAGTAAGACACCCAAAAGGATTATACCGCATTTCACAACAACCAACCCTTTTGCAGCATTAACAAATGAAGAACCAGCCGGTTCATTCAATATTTCGGAATATATGCTGCCAATAGAAACGTCAACCCCCATAAGAGTCAAAAAGACAAACAAAAGAAAGGCAGTAAACCTATCCTCCTCCCTGGAGGAAAGAATATCTAAACAGGAAACATACAAGAAACAAGAGGCCCTGTCTCAATCATGGGAGGAGGGAAGAGGGAAAACAAACAAATGCCTCAGAAAAATCCCCAGAAAACGCCCCAGGAAACGCCCAGGGAACACCCGAGGGAGGTGAAAAGGGGAAAGAAGAGGAAAGCCAAATGGGGAGTACGTTAGACACAATTAATGACATAGCCCCTGAGGAAATGGTAATGGGGGATATATTTATTGACACACTTTTCACCATTGACTTACAATGACATAAATAATAAAGATATAATGGAACACACCATGAAATCTCTAAATTTGATTGATATATACAGACGGTTAAATATGCCAAGGGTGGAATACACTTACACATACCAAAACAATAAGGGGAGTAGAATAGACAATTTTTGGGGTACATCTTTAGGAACAAATAAATATATAAACCAGGAATCTTAGATTATCAAATTTCGGATCATAAATTAATCTTTTTAGAAGTAGGAATAAAAAAGAGAACTAAATGGGGGAGGGGATCATGGAAAATAAACAATAAAATATTAGAAAATGAGGAATTTATAAAAGATATTAAAAGGGAAATAGAAGATTTTAAAAATAATGGGAATATAAATATTATAGAAGAGTGGGACAAATTAAAAGTTACATTTCGGAAGATAACGATCTATCACTCAAAAATAAGGACTAGGAAATTTAAATTAGAAATGAAGCTTTAGAAAATTATATAAACACAACAACAATCCAGAGCACAAAAGAAACACTAGCCTTAAGATTAGCAAATCTAAAAAAAGAACAACATAAGGGGAGGGAAATTAAAGCAGGTATTTTTACACAACTATATGAAAACGCAGAGGGGCTATACAAAAGGGAGGAACTAAGAAAAGGGGGGGGTGAAAGAACACTGGAATCTTTAAACACGGGGAGGGAAGTACCGACGGACAAAACTCAAATACTGGATTACATACAGAGCTACTATAAGGATCTATATACTTCACAGAAGATTGCAGACGAAGATATAGAAACGTACTTGCGAGCGACAAATTGTGAGAAAATTACCTCAGAACATAGAAACAAATGTGAGGAATTTATCTCGCAAGACGAAATTATAGCGACAATAGGGAAACTATCTATAAATAAATTACCAGGACTCTTAGCAGAATTCTATCAAAAATTCTGCGGGAGTTGTCGCCAGTTTTAGAATGGTTATACAATAACATTGCATTAAGGAACATAAACATGTATAACACCATGAGGGAGGGAATGATAACAATAATATATAAGGGAAAGGGTAATAGGGATGAAATTAAAAATTGGAGACCCATCTCACTCCTTAACATTGATTATAAAATCATAAGTAAAATAAAGGGTCAAAGAGCGTCTTGACCATATCATAAATATAAACCAAACTAGTGGGCCTAAAGTTAGGGATATATAAAACAACATTTTAAACATTAAAACTATTATAGAACACATAAATATTACTGGTAATAATAGTGCTATGATACTAATCGACCAGGAAAAAGCCTTTGACAGACTTGTGCAAAACTATCTATACAAGACACTGGATAAATTTGGTTTTGGAGAAAACTTTCAAAATGGGACCAAAATCCTGTATAAAGATATAAACTCAGTTGTACAGGTAAATGGGGCAAAAACAGAAAAATTTGAAATCCAAAGATCGGTGAGGCAAGGGTGCCCACTATCTATGCTATTATATGTAATAGCAATCGAAATACTAAGTATCAAAATCCATAACAACCAAAGAATAGTAGGGATCAAAGTTCCAAATATTAAAGAAGAAGTGAAGATGATGCAACATGCGGACGATTGTACAAACTTTATCCAAGATGGAAATTCCTATAAGGAACTAATACAGGAATTCGAAAAATTTGGGAAAGTGTCGGGATCTAGGATAAATACCTACAAAACAGAAATTTTATTAATAGGAAACTGGAGAGGCAAGAAACATGGGCTACCTACTCCCTTAATTAAAGACAATATAAAAACCTTAGGTACAAATTTTGGAAAGGATGATGTGAAAAGGAACAGGAAATCAGGGAAAGTATACAAAAAAATCTGCAAATCTGGGCGCCTGTGCCAATATGCCTCTTGGAACGGACACAAGATGCAAAAAACTATATGTATGTGCACCTTAATTATAAGCTTAAAACGATAGACATTAAAAATGCAACACTATAAAAAATAGATAACGAAATTTTCAAATATATATGGGCTTTAAAATACACTACACCAACAAAAAAACTTTGCATAGGGAAGGGAAAAGAGGAGGCCTAGGCCTCCCCCACTCGACCCTAATTAAATACACCAACATTTTAAACAGGTTTAAGGACATTAAAGTAGAGCCAAAAATAGCTTGGCATGGGCTTTATATTTATTACTTTGGTTTTTCTATGAAGCAGAGAAACAACATATATAGGAATAATAGATTAATAAAACTTTTAGAGGTGCCAAGAAAATTAAGACCCATATAAGAATTACTTTTTAAATATAGGGATGCTAAAGACAAATGTTTATGGTAGACCCTGTCTCCTTCTCATCGTACTTTTACGGTACACGAACACTCTTTCCTTTTGTATCTTGACACGTATTACATGTAAACGCCCATTCTTTCTTTTCATATTTTGACAATGTTTACGGTGCACACTCAAGCTTTCCTCTCGTATTTTGACAGATGTTAAAGGTATACGTTCGCTCTTCCTATCATATTTTAACAAATGTTAACGGTATACGTTCGCTCTTCCTATCGTATTTTGACAAATGGTAACGGTATACGTTCGCTCTTCCTTTCTTATTCTGATAAGTATTAACGGTATAAGTTCACTCTCTCATCCTAGCGTATTTCGGCAAATGTTTACGGTAAAAGTTATCATATTCCCTTCGTGTTTTGGACAAATCTTGATGGAAGACTCTCCCTCTTTCATATTATCTAGGGAACTGATAACTTAATTGGTGTTAAGCGGACCTGAAATTCTTTTCATCTTAAAATAAAAAATAAAATAGCGAGTGTATTTGATGGTCTTGTGTGAGGGAATGCAAAGAAGATAAAGAAAGATTGGCGAGGAAAATGATTGACCTCATTCATCCTAAAAAGTTCGACAGTAACTATGGCTATAAGGCTTATTTGCCTCAGAACTATTTAGAAAACTGTCACTTTTCATATTTTGTTTCATTTTTTTTATTTTTTTATTTTTTTATTTTTTTTTTCTTTATAACATGTTGAAGATCTGGTAAAATGTTAAAATAATTAGTAGACTTTTTCTTCCGATCATTAGAAACGTAACATTTCTTCCTCGTGTTACTTTTTTTTGCACCAATAATACGGAAATATCTAAACAATTACGACGTGGGAGAAACTATATAGCGAGGATTAATCGAATAAAATGCATCATTTTCAAAATAGTTTATTTTAAAATAATTTCCAGCCCCTTTATGTCAGCGGACCTAACTCGACGTATTCTTTTAAATCATATACTAGAAGTATATGAATATACAATAGTTTCATGGGCACGATTATTTTGATGGGCAGGTAGCTGGATAGGCGTGCAGATGGTTAAATGTATGCGTACTAGATAAGTAAAAGTATCGCAGAAAGTATAATCCTACTCTCATCTTATGGCATTCCCGTTTTGACCATTGAACTTGAAACCTGAATATCCATGTATTAAAAGGCATGCTTTAGTCAAGGTATATATTAGGGTAGTTTAATGGAAATATTTCCATTAATTCAAAAGTTAAGTAACATATTTGGAAATACATCCAATAATAATAGATTATTAAATTTCCCTGTGTCCTTGACACTCAAATCAGGGTCTTACCAAAGTACATCACTGTGTTGTCAAAATGTATATGTGAACGTTGTCCTGCTAAAAATTATAAAAAGGTCAAAGGCAAAGATCACACAATAATATGGTAAACTTAAACAATAAAGATAATGAAGTCAGTTTTCTCCTTTTTCAACAAGTATTACTAAGCGAGACCCCATTATAACACGTTGTAACGTCTAGTCACGGTAAATAAACTGGGTACAGTGAATGCAAAATCTAAAGAAATAACCGGATACAGATAAATGCCACACATTTACGTACTTTAGTATTGTAACTTTGACATATAAGCCAATGAAAACAGTTTCGTTAAAGTACTTCACGTCAAGATGTATATGTGGGTACAGTTTCGTTAAAGAACTTCACGTCAAGATGTATATTTGGGTACAGTTTCGTTAAAGTACATCACGTCAAGATGTATATGTGGGTACAGTTTCGTTAAAGTACTTCACGTCAAGATGTATATTTGGGTACAGTTTCGTTAAAGTACTTCAAGTATTTAAAACATCAGAGTCACGATATGGAAACGGGTCACATAAATATAATTTCCCATGCCGTAACCTTGATCTTTGAGCTCGATGCGTAACTTTTTTTTTGGTATGCAAAACACTGAACAGCCTGTATAATTATCCCACTGAAGTTAAATCTAATTTTTTTCACAGTTCACAAATTATAGGCCGGAGACGATCTGTGGCAAATTGATCTTTTCCCTTAGCTGTGATTTTAACCGTTAAGTTTACTGACTGACTAAAAAACGTAACACAACATCTCCCATTCATATAAAAAATCTTAGAAAAGGTTGTTCTAACCAACTTGTATCTCATTTGAATTCAAAGTCTTTTTAGCAATGTACAGTCTGCATATTATCCTTGCCACTGCACGGAAACTAGTCTTCTGAAAGTATTTAATGACATTCTCTCTGCTTTGGATAGTGAAAAGTTTACAGTCCTCACCCTCCTGGAGTTGTCTGCAGCATTTGACACAATAGACCATGATATATTATTTAACCGTCTCCAGCATGTATTTGGCATTCAGAATATAGCTTTACAGTGGTTCAAGTGCTACGTAGTCAACAGGACACAAATTGTATCTGCAAAAATAAATTCCAGCCCAGTTGACGTATGTTGTGGTGTTCCACAGGGGTCAGTTCTTGGACCTGTTCTCTTCATTCTATACACTCAGATGCTCTCAAGTGTCATAGACCATCACCCAGTGTCGCACCAATTGTATGCTGATGACACCCAAATATACAAGTCCAGCCACCCAACCGAAGTTAATGCTACCATTTATGAAGTAGAGAGGTGCATTTCTGATGTGAAAACATAGATGACATGTAACAAGCTGCAGATGAATGATGATAAAACGGAGGTCATTATCATAACAACACAAAGACTTTCTCATTTACATCTTTTACCTCAAACAAGAAATATCAGCAACACCAACATTAAATTCACAAAGTCAGTACGAAACCTAGGCGTTACTCTGGACAGTAGTCTCACAATGCACCAGCATGTCATGAACATATGCAAGGCTGCATATTTTGAACTGAGACGCATCAGTTCCATTCGTAAATATCTTTCAATTGATGTCACTAAAACACTTGTATTTTCATTAGTACTTTCAAGACTGGACTATTGTAACATAATTCTGTCTGGTTCGTCACAATATTTACTCCAGAAACTGCAAAAATTTCAAAACACAGCTGCACGGATCATCTTTAGAGTACCTCGATCAGAGCACACCTCACCACTGCTTGGACCCTATACTGGCTATCAATAGGATACAGAATCAAACACAAAATTTGTTTTCTGTGCTTTTTCTCAATGACAGGCTCCAGTCCAACATAACTATCCGGCCTCACCCATATGTATACACCAGCAAGATACTTACGCTCTTCTTCTGACAATCGTATACACGTTGTTCCCACTGTGAAAACGAAGTTATATGGACAACGTTCTTTTGCATACCATGGCCAGGCTATGTGGAAGAACTGCCCATTGAAATTAGACGCAAAGACACAGTGGTCCCTTTTAAGAGTGCTCTTAAAACTCACCTTTTTCGACTGCACGGACAAACTTAGAGACCTAATAATGTTTTGTATCTTATATGTTTTCAGCATGTTTTTTTTCTCCAATTTCATTGTTTTTGTCATTTGTTTTTCTGTAGTGTAGTCATATCATTATAGATGGTGTAAAGCGCTCAGAGCTTCTAAAGATTAGGCGCCAAACAAAGTTCTCATTAATAGTCTCACAATGCTCGGTACAAACATTCCTAAGCACCCGTCAATGGAAAGAATTATTTTCAAGTGGATTGTCTCTGACTTGATGATAGTCAAACACAATACACCTTTCAACTAAACGGCTTACGCTTTACTGAAGAACTCTATGCGTGTTTGATGGAAAAATAGATTAGAAACATTAAATTGGTATATTTTAATAATGGCTCCTTGATATGCAATTGTAGTTGCATACACAACACCTAATTCCGACGAGGTCTTCGTGTTTACAGTGAAGTCTTATAGGTTTCTTTTCAAAAAACTATCACACGTTTTTATGAGTTAGATTTGAGGGTTAAATAAAGACACAGAGAAGGTGAAAAAAGGTACGATTTTCGTCTCTCAGACATTGTCAGCCTTGCCCCAGATCATCAGTATTTTCAAAACTTTGCAAGTTTATTACTGACTTGTCATGCGTATGTAAAGACGACAGTAGATATTTATATAATTATGTAATTACTTTTCTCAAGAAAAATGCCAGTAACTTGTATCTGAAAGAAGAATTTAATCCATTTCAGTTGCTAAAAGCTTTTGAAACATTTTGGTCAAACGTCAATTCTACAGATTTACAGACAAGCACGATGAAACGGAGATTGCTGATTGGCCTAAAGGACTGGAACATTTCAAGGTCATTACCCAAACCAAATTTCAACCAATCAGCTGTTTGTTCGACATTATCTGTTTTATACATAGATTGGAACAACAGCATACACTTTTCAGAAGTTGGTGGAAAGCAGCAGTGACACGTAGAATACTCAATTTGAATGCAAGTTGGCAACATTTTTCTTGTGAAAAGAAATGACGTAGTTTTAGAAATATATGATGTCTTCTTTCACTGGCATTCTAGTGTCATTACAAACTCACTGTTCACAATACTTATAACCTGGGACAAGGGTTACATTTCCCTAGTAGATAAAAAGAGACATTCTTAGTCTCGCAACTTTTTAGATATCTGATTAGTAAGATTGTGATAGATAGTTTAATATGAAACTTTCTGCATATCAAAATGCGAACACTATTTCGAAATCAATGCTAGGTGTAAAACTACTTGCATTGGGGGTACCTGTGCGAAATAAACTCCAAATGAAATTGTTTCCTTTGGGACATGATCTAGATTGAATATAAGTGGAAAAATTAGGTAAAAATTATTTATTATGGACGCACGCCAGATGTTGTTCGATGTCGAACTTCGACGCTTGTAACGGGTATAATTGCACTCGGATTTATAATCAAGGTACAAATCTGCATCTAAACAGCCCAGGGACTAATATGTAGAAAACTTGTACTCGACACAGAAAATTTTTACCTGGTCAGGACGAGTCGAATAAATATGGATAAACGTTTAGCAAAATATCCTCCAGGCTTGAAAAGCTAAGAAATTAACAGACAAATAATTAAATGTGAATCTGACAATCAGATTGGCGACATCATAACATAATAAGTCAGTGTAGATAAGAAAATCAAGTCCATTTTCCCAAATGAGTGCAATTTCATGACAAAGACACTGTTTTAATCATGAACAGCCAAACTGCAATACGCCCATTTGTCATGGATCACAAAGACACTGTGTATGCATTGCAGAAATTTGTGCAACATGAATCTAGATGAAGTTGGAAAATACAAAATTAATGGGGAAAAGATTTAAATATACAGTTTCTTTATATATAAAAAAAATACCACCAGTATGTAGTGCAATTAATTCACAGATGGAACTATAAGAGTTTTATGCCAAGGAAACGACCATACAGCATGACATACCATAACATAGCTGATACAATGTATGGTTTATACCAAATTTTCTCACAAATACATCTGTATAGCACTATAAAAAAAGAAATATACATGTGTCAGTCGATATTCAATTAAGCTTTAGTATCTCTCTGGAATCCACGGAAGTCTATTCGTCTATTCGTGCCATTACCAGTGTGTGTGTGTGTGTGTATATATATATATATATATATATATATATATATATATATATATATATATATATATATATATATATAATTTTTGTGTGTATGTGTTGCATGTTTTGAGGATATAAGTGAAGTATAAATATGTATATAAAATTAATTTTAGGCCAAATAACAGAGTAACTGTTGGAAGTAAAAGAATAATCCAAAACTATAAGGATTAAAAAAAACTCCTTGTTGATAACAACAATGTCTTTATTAATACATCCCAGCCTTGTCAAACAGATCTCAGCCATATCAAATACAACGCAGCCTTGTTAACTACAACCTAGCCTTGTCAAATACAACCCAGTCTTGTCAAATATAACTCAGCCATATAAAATACAACCCAGTCTTGTCAAATACAACCCAGTCTTGTCAAATACAACCCAGTCTTGTCAAATATAACCCAGTCTTGTCAAATACAACCCAGTCTTGTCAAATACAACCCAGTCTTGTCAAATATAACTCAGCCATATAAAATACAACCCAGTCTTGTCAAATACAACCCAGTCTTGTCAAATACAACCCAGTCTTGTCAAATATAACCCAGTCTTGTCAAATACAACCCAGTCTTGTCAAATACAACCCAGTCTTGTCATATAACCCTGCTTTGTCAAATATAAGCCATCCTTGTTAAGTTCAATCCAACCACAACATGCTTTTGAGATACACGTGCGAACTTCCTGCAGGTAATTGATAAGCAAACTCCATATTATAACTGTTCAAAATGACGCATATTCTCGCTATTATTTGTTAAAAAATTAATTTATTTATTTGATATTTAGTCTAAAATGAGACATACAATTAAAACTGCCACGGGAAGTAAATGCTAAATATATATATTTATACAATTAAAAATGTCACAGGAAGTAAATAGCATTGTTGCTTAGGTATATTAATCAGCGATGTGATTGGTGTAGTTGTCATTAAGATTTGCATAAGATTCTGTAAAAACATGATTGGTCCGATGTCAGTAGTGACCAATACACCCCTTTATAAACGTAATTTGGAGAATTTTCAATAATAACCAATAAGATTCTTTATAAAGAGTATGATTTGGCGCTTAGTCAATAACGACCAGTAAGATTCGGTATAACTATGGTGTGGTTTGGGTGTTCTATCAGGAACAATCAATAGTTAGCTAACCTGAAACATGGTTCTGTTCATGAATAAAAACGAACACCGCGACCACCTGTTTTCCATCTTACTTTAGTTTATATGCAATGACTAATTATATACATCGTTGTCATCTATGTTGAGCAATTTATAAACCTGTTAAGCCTTGAATGAACAGTGACACCACACGACCATAACCAAGGTCGTTCTAACACATATCCAATGAACGAAGTGAAAACCGGCAAAACACAGCCGTGATAACTATATGCATGATGCAATCTGCTGTTGTGTCTGTACTTTCCTAAAGGTTGAACAAACATTACATGCATTTTGAGGTATGCTCCCTCACATTCTGTATTGTAAACATAACACAACGTAGTTCAAAACATTTCCGACATATTTCGTCGCTTCTCCCCGCTAAG
This sequence comes from Unio delphinus, assembly GCA_029339505.1. Classification (NCBI taxonomy): domain Eukaryota; kingdom Metazoa; phylum Mollusca; class Bivalvia; order Unionida; family Unionidae; genus Unio; species Unio delphinus. The sequence continues at coordinate 3,862,414 of JAQISU010000106.1, forward strand.
GATGCTAATGCAGGTCTTTATGGCGGCAGACAAGGACTGGCACGTGCGAATGGTGTACGACATAATCGCTGACGCTGCCAAGGAAGGTCCTCCGGATCTTGCCCATCCCCCGGGTTCCGACCACTATTACATCTGCGTGCTTTTCCTCAGCTACCTTCACAATTGTATGCCCCGGATCACCGTTGATTCGGATTATTTCAGAGACTTCTAACTGCAAAATGCAGGGAGGATTTTTTAATAATATATTTATAAAATTGCACATTTCAAGTTGATACTTCAGTGATTGTTCTAACAATGCCTATATCATACAAGCATTGAGGCTGCTCTCTCTCTCTCTCTCTCTCTCTCTCTCTCTCTCTCTCTCTCAATATATATATATATATATATATATATATATATATATATATATATATATATATATATATATATATATATATATATATATATGCGCAAAGCGATGAATGTGCCTGTTCCATCTAAGTGCGGGTTCAAATCTCTGTAGAGTACGAATTAAAAAGATTTTCTAACCGGTATGATAGTACTATTTGTACTTCGTATCATCATGTTTGGTGATGTGTGCTTAGTCGTGATTGAATATTGGCTGGTGCGTGCGGGAAATTTATGGGTGCAGTTTACCCGCAGACCTGAGTTCGAATCTACGTAGAATAGGTTAGAGAATATGTATTCCCGTAAGGACGAAACGAAGTCTAATACCAAAGTTGCATAAAATGGAATATCAGACGTCTACAGCAATGTGACATTTCTCAGCAATAAATGTAATCATACTGTTACGTATATCTGATTTGATAAATATATGTTTTAATTTAGTTGTTTGTTTTTCAGTTTTAAAATCTTTTTTTTCCAGAACATGTTATGGTATTATAAATGTATTCACTAGAGATGATGTTTCTTCAGAAACTCCACTGACCTCATTTTTTATGTGGTAAACAAGTAATGCAGATCTAGATCCTGTCCGCGATTCAAGGTTAGTGGCTGCCACGTAAACAGGTCCTATTTTAATTTTAAAATGATTGGTTTCTGTCAAGGTCAAGATAACACTATTGAATTATGAAGTCAACAACTTCTTTTTTTTAAAAGTAAAAATTATTGGTTGTCGTCAGGGTCTTGTTAGTAGTACGGGATATAAACGATGACATAACTCTTTTCCCCCTTTCGTGATTTCGCAGTCGGGAGATTTTCGAAACAGCGTACTATATATAATACGATATACTCTTTGTTTTAGTGAAATATAGTTAGTTTTGGGCTGCTACATCTGACGTCAATTCATTTTCTTTTGTTGCATCCAGTCTTTTAATTCATGTTAACTTTTCTTCGGTTCACTTGGAATTGAAAGAATCAATTCGTATATCTGGAAATATTTGACGTGCTCATACAGAATTCTTGAACATAAATAGTTTATTAAAATTTTATTCGGATTTCCAACACCGGAGTGAGTGTTAAATATTGTGTTTATACAAGGAAATGTAGATAAGAATCAAACAGACTTAAGCATACGTCATCGTCTTCCATCTTGTATTTTCCAATAGGACTCGAACTTGACTGAATCTAGTAGAACATTTCATTGCTAGGACTTTGTAATTTAATTCGTGGATTATTCTTGGATTATTTTTGGATTTGATTCTTAAAACTCTAAGTTATTTTTCCATTTTAACAATCTTTCTTCAAAGGAAATAAATTATTTGTTAGATTTTACAAACTTGTTGTTTTCTTTCATTAGAGCCTAAACTCGTAAGAATAGCCACAAAGCCACATAACCAATCTCCAAACATAGCCCTGCCTGACCCTACCTACCCCCAATGCTATCCCCTAATCATCACACTATCTCCCTCAAATCATAGGCGATACAACCTATCTGTCGATTAAATCTGACCCACTGCTAAAATTAAATCTGACCCGACCTACCTGGTTATATTCAAAGCTCCGACCCACCCCAACTACTTCCAATACTAGCCCTCTGACCGACCCTATCGAACTTTATCTACTTTCAAGCATAACCCGAACTACTCTATCTCGAAATTGTGGTAAGGACTGTATCAAAATTCAAGAGCTATTAAGCATGCCAATTTTTAAATTATTCCCGTTACGGACCAAGATAACGAGAATGACCTCTTTCTTTTGAGAGAGAGAGAGAGAGAGAGAGAGAGAGAGAGAGAGAGAGAGAGAGAGAGAGAGAGAGAGAGAGAGGACCTGTAGTGAGTCAATTTCTTCTTTTAGTTTGCTTAGCAACGCAGAGATGCGTTGCTCCTCCTCTTGTATGACCCTGAGTATATGGGTCGCATTGCCAGACATCACCGAGGAAGCTGAAACACAAACAAGACATCCAAGTAGTATCGATTTCACTCAGTTGTGTCTGATTAAGCTGTATGTCACTAGAGTTTGGGAGTTGAAAAAAACAGAAGAAAAAAAAACACAACGACTTTCGATTATATTTTGTAAGCAAATCTAACATAAAGGCCAATAGATTAAGTGCCATTAAGAAACAAACTGAGTAATATATCAGTAGCATGTTCAGAAGCCGTTTTATCGATGCTATGAATAATATCAATAATATTAACACCACCACCACCACCACCAACAACAACAACAATAATAATAATAATAATAATAATAATAATAATATTAAAACAATAATAATACTAATTATTATTATAATAATGAGGACTTTGTATAGCGCGTAATCTTTAGTAGCTTTAAACGCTTTACATCATATATAATGATATGACTAACAACAATGCAAACAAAAAAAACTGAAAATATTTAAGGTAGCAAACATTAGGTCTTTAACTTTGTTCTTGTAGTCGAAAAAGGTGAGTTTTACGAGCATTGTCTTTATTTAATAATAATATCATAAGCACTACTATTATCATTAGTAGCAGCAGTAGTAGTATTGTCGTCGTTGACGTTGTGATTGTCGTCACAATCACAATCATTTTCGTTGTTGTTATTGTGCTATTTTGTCTTCCTCTATTTTGGTTCTAATTTCCTTGTCACTGTATCTACAACACATACCCGAATGGCTGATTGATGAATATGTCGGGAAACAGTGAATGTAAACCTTATCTCTCTGACGGTGTTCATTCATTCTCTCTGTAGCCTATATGGACCTAGGCACAGAGCATTCCACACACCTGGACTCCTGGCTGAGGAATATTATCGGGGATTAGATAATGCACACGTTATCTCCATGATTATAACATTTCTCTTTGTACCGCGTACGGATAGATACTCTCTGCCACATACCTGGATTATGGATTGAGGAATATTCCGGAGAGTAGACAATGTACACTTTATTTCCCGGACGGTGAACATTCTCCTTGTACCCTGTTAAGAAAAATTGAATGATTTAGCTTTTTTATTCCACAGCTAAACTTTTCATTATTCGTGCGCGCGCGCGCGCGCGCGCGCGTGTGTGTGTGTGTGTGTGTGTGTGTGTGTGTGTCAGAGAGACAGACAGAGAAACGAAAAAGGGAGAAGAACGGGTTATATCGTAATTGAAGAGTTAACTTTACCATATTTGAATATTCAATCCAGAACTCTTTTAATAAAAGAAACAAGAAAACTTGTTTAACGAATGTCATTTATCATTAAAATATTGTACTTTTAGAAGCTGTTCGTACTTCTGATCGCATTCAATGACCCATCCACCTTATCCCGATTTTGGTCCCGTCCTACTACACTACCAATAGGCTCGATATGCATACGTACTCTTGTACATTACTTTTTAAAAACTGTACTCTATTCCAAAATGTGTCTTCTAATTTATGGATTTAATCCTTGTTACTTTTAATTTTATTTTGTGTACGTTAATGGAATATCAAAACCTAATAAAGTCAAGACAGTGCTGATATGCCAGTACATACATACATACATACATACATACATACATACATACATACATACATACATACATACATAATAATAATAATAATAATAATAATAATAATAATAATAATAATAATAATTACTTTTTATAGCGCCTAATCTTTAAAAGTTCTAAACGCTTTAAATATACAATGATATGACAACAAAAGACAAAATCAAACACCACGAAATTAGAAAACATAAAAAATGATGAAACTATTTAAGGTAGGAAACATAATTAGGTATTTAAGTTTGTTCTTGCAGTTGACAAAGGAAGATGAGTTTTAAGAGCACCCTTCAAATTAATCAATGTCTTTGTGCCTAATTTTAATGTGAAATTAGTTCCACGTTGATGGGCCCATAGTTTGCAAAAGAACGTTGTCCATATGACTTCGTTTATATAGTGGGAATAATGAGGATAGGATTGTCAGAAGAGGTGCGTAAGTATCTTGCTGGTGAGTACATATGGATAAGGCCAGATATGTATGTTGGACTGGAGTCCGTCAGTGACACGTAGCACAAGAGTAGAAATTTTGAGTTTAATTCTGGATCGAATAGATAGCCCATGTAGGGTACAGAGCAGCGGGGAGGTGTGCTCTGATTGTGGTACTCTAAGCATGATCCGATCAGCTGTGTTTTGTACTTTTTGAAGTTTCTGGGATAGGTATTGAGACGAACCAGAAAGAATCGAGTTACAATAGTCTAGTCTTAAAAGTACAAATGAACACACAAGTGTTTTAGTGACATCAACTGAAAGATATTTGCGAATGGAGCTGATGCATCTCAACTCAAGATATGCAGTTTTGCATATGTTCATGACATATTGGTGCGATGTGAAACTACTGTCCAGAGTAACAACTAGGTTTCGTACTGACTGTGTGAATTTAATGTTAGTGTTGCTGATATTTATTGTCTCAGGTAAAAGATGTGAATGAGAAAGTCTTTGTGTTGTTATAATAATGGCCTCCGTTTTATCATCATTCATCAAATGTTTGTTACATGTCATCCATGATTTCACATCAAAAATGTACCTCTCTACGCCTTGGATGGTAACATCAACTTCAGTTGGGTGGCTAGACTTGTATATTTGGGTGTCATCAGCGTACAATTGGTGAGACACTGAATGATGCTCTATGATACCTGAGAGTGGCTGAGTGTATACAATGAAGAGAACAGGTCCAATAACATACCCCTGTGGAACACCACAACATAGATCAACTGGGCTGGAGTGTATTCCATTTGCAGATATAATTTGTGTCCTGTTGACTAAGTAAGACTTTAACCACAGTAAGGCTATATTGTGAATGCCAAATACATGCTGGAGATGGCGAAGTAATATATCATGTATATTGTGTCAAATGTTGCAGACAAATCAAGGGGGTAAGGACTAATCTTTCTGCTATCCAAAGCAGAGAGAGTTTCATTAACTACCTTCAGAAGAGTAGTTTCAGTAATGTGTCAAAGGCGATAAGCAAACTATACATTGCTAAAAAGACTGTTTGAATTCAGATGAGATACAAGGTGGGTTCAAACAACGTTTTCTAAGATTTTTTTTTATATGAACGGGAGATTAGAAATTGGACGGTAGTTCTTTAAATCGTTATGGTCGAGTGTTGGCTTCTTCAGTAGACGCTTTACAGCGACAGTTTTGAGAAATGATAGGAATTCCCCGAATGAGTGAGAGGTATTAATACCATCAGTTAATGAAGGCAATATTGGGTCTTAGCACTAAAGCAGCAGTGATATTGGAATCAGATCAGGTTCACATGACTTTGGTGCACTCTTCATCACGATTGTCCGTACTAAATCAATAGAGACGGGTTCAAAAGCTGCTAACGGTTGTCGCTGAAATTCCGTATCGTAAATGTATGGTGACAACGAGTCAATTGAAATTGTGTTCTCAAGTTTATCTGTAATGGTTTGTACCTTGTAACGGAAGAAATTTACATAACATACATACATACATACATACATACATACATACATACATACATACATACATACATGGCGTTAAACCATACAACAACATACATGCTCTTTTTCAAAGGCAAACTCTCAAGACTTATAAATTATATGAAAGCAGCTAAACAATATTAGATGAGCTTCTCTTGTAAATGGTACGAGGTAATTTGTGTGCCATTTTCCAGGCTTTATAACGCATTCATGCAATTACGCATGAAATCCGCATCTTTTGTTCCAAAGCGCATGGGCAAAGTTAATGAACCCCGACAAGGAGAGAAACATATAACACACATTGTGGTATTTACTCTATTCCTGTAGCGGACAAAAACTGGTTCAATGAGAAAATTGCAGTAAAAATTTTGATGTCGCATGTCGAGAAATCCAATATCACGTGTTGGATCAAATTGCATGTCTTTAACTTTCCATTTTTTCTGATCGACATTTTAAATTTTATATGTTGATTATACAGTGGAGGTTTAAAGTTATATTTCCTAATAAGAAATTATACTGTATATACTTTGAATTACACAGAAGTTGATGAAATTTAACTACCGTATATCGAGAATCCCTAATTCACACGTTGAATGTAAATGTTTGTGGCGAAAATTCAATTTCATATGACGAGTATTTAGATTTAATTTGTTGCATTTCACAGCAACGAGAAGCAGCCTCCTTGTTTAAAATAACGCGGTCCGTTAATGAGCGCGATCTCTAGCGAAGAAATTCACATTATTATAACGCGGTGCGTTAATGAGCGCGATCTCTAGCGAAGAAATTCACATTATTATAACGCGGTCCGTTAATGAGCGCGATCTCTAGCGAAGAAATTCTCATTATTCTAGACCTGTGGATGGTAACTTTCAAACTGTAAATGCATGAAATGTAATACTAATGGCGCCTCATAAATGAATAAACGAATGATTTATTTTAATACTCAATATTATTCTGCATTGTTAAAGTGGACGTTGTGTAATGTTATTTTTAAATCAGCATATCGTTTTACCATATAAAAATAGCAATTCTGACTTGTACAATAAATGTCCAACCTCCGCTGTGTTATTCAACAGATACAATCTAAAAACTCAACATACGAAATGCAACTTTTAGCACAATCAATGTGATTCAACGTGTTAAATTGAAACTCTCGACATATGACATTAAAATTTCAACAACCGCCGTGTAAATCAGAAGATACAATCTAAACACTTTACACAGGACGTCTGATTTTCAGCTTGCGCTGTGTAATTCACCAGATGAGATCTAAACACTCAACATATGAAATGGAACTTTCAACATAAACTCTCTGAACCAATACGTAAATTAGGAATTCTCGACGTATGACATTGAAATTTTAACCACCGTCATGTAAATCAAACGACACAATCTAAAATCTAGAAAATATAACTTTCAACAACCAGTTCAATTCAACAGATACAATCTAAACTCTCGACGTTGAAAATTGAACTTCAAGGATAAGTATTTTTAAAATGACACGTACAAATAGAATTATGGACATTTGACATTACAATTTACACGGCAATGTTCTGATTGGACCAGCTTTTGTCCGCTACAACGCCTCATAATTTACGTCACGGACAATCATATGTGATAAGGTTTGGGTGTAACTGTTGAGCTTCGGTTCTAAATGTTATCGCAAATGTTGTTCAGTCATGTTTATATAAATGTCACAAAAGATCATTCGGAGTGCCCTTTATACTAACAAACAGCTTCAGCATAGACCACATAAATGTTTATTTATAACTATGCCCGATATCGTTCAGAGAGAGAGAGAGAGAGAGAGAGAGAGAGAGAGAGAGAGAGAGAGAGAGAGAGAGTCGTAAATCTAAATACCTCTTACTCTTCTTCTAAATGCACACATCGATTTTAATCAGTCATGTGGTCTTTGATACTGACCTGTTAGCGGACACGTGTAACACTGGACGTACAAGCTGTATGCAAAAGCATGTATACACACGCACAGCCAAAACAAATACAATGAGGAAAATACCAACTGACTAATAAAGTAATTAATAATTCGGAGAGATATTTAAATAGCGATATTAGAAAGAGAAAAATAAAACCAAAATGTATTGCAATCTATGTCACATGTGCACGAGAACGAGGACGAGAACTATGGTGAAAATTCAGATCCTTTTCTTAAACTGAGTTCCCTGACTTTGTCAAAATAAAAGCAAGGTGGAGGTGTTATTGTTTTCTTAGATAGAAGGACTCTAAAATGGTTAAAACTACCCCCCCCACACACACACACACACTCCAACTTGGAATGTTTGCACAAGCTTGCAACACAAAATTTGATGCCAATTTTTAAGTCCAAATACATGAAACCAATAAATAAAAGACCTTTCCGTTTGAAAAGAAAAGCTTCTGAAACGAGTCACTATGAGAATGATATTATGGAATACAGTTTGAAGCTAAACCTTCAACTGTGATTGTAAATGAGTACCAGTTTGACTATATATATATATATATATATATATATATATATATATATATATATATATATATATAACTCTGCCACGTTTCTATGTTAACAGGTAAACAAGTATTGCCAACAAATACGTACATACATACATACATACATACATACATACATACATACATACATACATACATACATACATACATACATACATGTATGGAATATTAGAACGGTTAGAGAACTATAAGATATAAACAGATGTAATATGAGAGAGAGAGAGAGAGAGAGAGAGAGAGAGAGAGAGAGAGAGAGAGAGAGAGAGAGAGAGATTACATTTTAGCGCATATTCTGAGTGTTCGCTTCCATCCATTCCTATCACGGCAACTGTTTGTGTTTCCTCCAGTTCGGCCATCTTAGTAGCATGTGCAAATGTTTGATATTAAATCAAGACACGTGCTCCGTACGGGAGGGAGTCAGTGTTAATAAACAGATCACGTTTGAACTGCCCCACATTATCGCTCGTTTGCTGATAACGAGGCTGTAAGCAAACACCGAGTAGTATTTAACTATTTTTGGTGACAACATATTAATAAAATAAACGCGCTCGTGAGTGTGTGTATGTAGAGAGAGAGAGAGAGAGAGAGAGAGAGAGAGAGAGAGAGAGAGAGAGAGAGAGAGAGAGACTGACGTGAAAGAAAAACATAATGCGCTGGACAAAAACATTGAAACTGCACTTGTACCAAGTAACCGACAGGAATTTGGTTCGTCGTAACAGTATGTTGATGCTTTCCATGGGATCTATATACAGTGTTCATAATATAAATGATACATAGTTGCATAGGACAACATGTCAAATTTGTCGGATTCTTTGTATTTTAATCCTTTGTTGATGTTTCTTAAACCTAATGTAAAGGTTCTACTGCCTTCATGATTGGGGTGAGGTGCTCCCAACTTATTTAAATTAATACAGAAGACCCAACCTGGCTCGTTTTTGTCAGAAATTGAAGTAGTGGTAGAGAGATGCAAAGCTATGAGCCCCCAGTCAGCGGTGCCGACAGTTAAATTTAATGAATACACATATTGTCAAATTTAAATAGCAAAAATCTAATATAATTCAAACAGCAATCTCTGAAATACAATTCAGCTTAAATCCTATCGCTCGACCAAGTGACGGCCTATTTCATTCTTTGAATTAGTGTGTGAAATTTTACCTTTCTGTCCTGAGTCCTACTCATCTGCATGTTTCTTCTTCTCTTTTCCTTTGTCTTCATCCGTTCTCCCTTCAACTTCTCCCTCTGTTCGTCCTTCTCTCTTTTGTCTCCCAGAGACTCGAACCAACTGCTAGGGTAATTCCCTCTGGTCCCTAAAACTTCTTCTCTTTTGTCTGCCAGAGACTCGGACCACTGCACTGAATAATTATCTCTGGTCCCTAAAAGCTGCTAAAGAATACATACATGGACATTAGCAAAGCATAATCCTTTTGCTATGTAAACTCACACTAACATTAAGATCAGCAGATAGGTCATTACCGTATTTTTGGTCACATATCTGTGCCCATCGAAATATCGAAATACACATTCTCCCTGCTAAGCGTACACGGTTCATATATAATAATAATAATAATAATAATAATAATAATAATAATAATAATAATAATAATAATAATAATAAATAATAATAATAATGATAATAATAATAATAATAATAATAATAATAATAATAATAATAATGAGGACTTTGTATAGCGCCTAATCTTTCGAAGCTCTAAGCGCTTTACACCATCGATAATAATATGACTACACTACAGAACAACAAATGACAAGAACAAATGAAATTGGAAAACATAAAAACATGCTGAAAACATATAAGATACAAAACATGATTAGGTCGCTAAGTTTGTCCCTGCAGTCGAAACAGGTGAGTCTTAAAAGCACTCTTAAAAGGGGCCACTGTGTCTTTGTGTCTAATTTCAATGGGCAATTCGTTCCACGTCGCCGGGCCCTGGTGTGCAAACGAACGTTGTCCCTATGACTTTGCTTTCACCATGGGAACAATGAGTATACGATTATCAGAAGAAGAGCGTAAGGATCTAGCTGGTGTATACACATGGGTGAGGCTGGATAGGTATGTTGGACTGGAGTCTGTCATTGAAACATAGCACAGAGAACAAATTTTGTGTTTGATTATGCATCGAATTGATAGTCAATGTAGGGTACAGAGCAGTGGTGAGGTGTGCTCTGATCGAGGTACTCTAAAGATGATCCGTGCAGCTGTGTTTTGAACTTTTTGAAGTTTCTGGAGTAAATATTGTGACGAACCAGACAGAATTGAGTTACAATAGTCCAGTCTTGACAGTACTAATAAACACACACGTGTTTTAGTGGCATCAACTGAAAGATATTTACGAATGGAACTGATGCGTCTCAATTCAAGATATGCAGCCTTGCATATGTACACGACATGTTGGTGCAATGTGATGGTTGGTGCAATATATATATATATATATATATATATATATATATATATATACACACAGTCTCAATCTTATCATACAAAACAATATTGTATAATCAAAACGCATTTATCTGTACATTGCACTTCTACAATTGTTAACAGATATGCACATATCCATGCGCTGATATATCCATACACATGATACTCCTATAAGTATACACAAATAGGCAAATTCCTATAACTAGTGTTGAACACGGCAACCATTATACAAAGTTTATAATTCAATTCAACATTTGCAAAACTATAATATCAAATTAGCAAATGAATAAATGCATGAGGTTACTACGAATTATATATATCAAACTCTACGAATAAATCAGACTACAATGCTAATTATACGTACTAACACACACACACACACACACACACACACACATCTTATATATTCGACTTTCATTTCCTCTCCTAACTTTAAGTTGCAACAAATTGCGACTTTTGCCTTATGTCCTTTTGGTTTTCATATCATTTTCGTTTAAGCATGGACCTATGTACTCTTGTATCTTTAGTTATTTCTGTACGATTATGTTTCTGTGAGTGCAGGATTGCATTTCTTTGTTTCGGAAGCTTCTTTCGCGGCCAGTCATAATAAAGGAGGTTGTATTTTTCTGGTTTCCCATTAATTTTCATTTTCTTTTTTCTTATTTTATATTTTCTTTGTTCATTTCATTTTTTTTTTTTTTTTTTTGTTATTACATACATTATTTATACACATTTGATCTGCTTCTCACTCCGTGCTCGATAGTGTCAGCTGATATTTATGTTGCATCGTTTCATTCTCTTTGTTTCCTCCTTAGGTGTTTAGCCATGTATGTTTGTTGCTTTTGTGCTCGTTCCGGTCTTATTTGGGTTTCCGGTCTTATTTGGGCTATCTTGTATCTTTCTCTTTAAATTTCTCTTGCTCATTGTCTATTTCCTCGATGCCTCTTTCTTGGGTAATTCTTTTTCTTTTGGTACTTTGGTGCAGCATCGGTTTTGTTCAGTTTTCCTCAATTTTCACTCGTTCTATTTCCTTCCTCCCCCACTACACCTTTGTTGTTTAATTATTTTCCTTAGGTGGGTTGGTGCATCGTTAGTCTTATGTTGGTACTTATTGATTCTGTTTCTTCTGTTCTTAATCCCTCATTCCATTATGCGTTGGTCTGTGTTAATATCCTGCATCATTGATTTTGTTTTTACTACTTTTGACTCCATGGTACTACTTAAGAAAATATCATTAGTTCCGCCACGAGTATTTACTTGTGTTTCGCGGCTCTTCCTGTTTTAGTCTTGAGCTTTTGGTATGTGTATTTCTAGCGATTTGGAAATCCTACATTTCCTATAATAAATATAACTTTCATACTAGGTCTTTGGCTTTGTTTAAATTTTAAAAATTAATATTCTTCGCCTAGTTTTCATCTATTTCTATCATTCTCGCTCAGTATGTTTCCCCATCTTGAACTATTTATATATATATATATATATATATATATATATATATATATATATATATATATATATATATATATATATATATATATATATATATATATATATATATATGTAGTCCTGCGGTCTTTTTTGTTGATCTTCCTCATGACTGATTTTGACTCTGTAATTTCCACCTGTGTCTTGTAATTACAACGGTTCCGTATGGCAGAACTAGTTTAGAGTCTTTCGGTCTCAACAGAAAATATCCGGAGGTATATACTTTGTTAAGTGCCAGTCCATGGTCTAGCAGCTGGTGAATTACTACGAAGCTAATACTCCATCATCGCTGGTTCTCTCTCTCTCTCTCTCTCTCTCTCTCTCTCTCTCTCTCTCTCTCTCTCTCTCTCTCTCTCTCTCTCTCTCTCTCTCTCTCTCTCTGTAATAATTTCATGCACTCGTTGACATCAGAAGAACACACGAAATAATGTATTCGATTGTGCAGTCTATATGAAATGTGAGAGAAGCACAAATCATACATAAGTTTTAACATTAATGTCGGTTTCACTTACTTATTTTATAATTTGTATGATAGTTTTCATTGTAAAGAAAATGTAATAAGCATATTATTTGTACTGTGTAGTCATCTGCTTTTTGGAGCTTTGCTTCAAGTAGACTCGCATGCAGTTTCTTTGCCATTGCCAAAAAGTGTTTGGATATACAAGATGTCGACAAAGGTTTGCCAGGGAAGTCAAATGACACGCGCGCGTTGGATTGTTGGCGTTTGCGTACGCAATAGTGACGTCTGTGAAAACCACGAATACAACGTCATATGTGGTTAAGTAATTCTTAAGACATGGGAATCTGAAGAAAAAAAAAAACATTTCAACGATGAAAGTATAATTATCAACACTGCATGCAGCAATTAGGTGCATACTAATTTTTTCACAACGTAAACTATCGTAGTTACCTATTACTATGACACAATGCTACTACGGTAGCTGACTGGCTTGGTTGCCTAGTTTCTGGACGCTTGACTGAATTATATTGTAAAACGAATCGAGTGTGCCCAGGTGATGTCATCAAAACTGAAAGTAAACGAGTGATTTGTTTGGTTGTTGTTGCGTTCATCGGAAGAGCCATATAAATGGTTGATTATGCAGATGGAATCTACATTGGCAATGCAGAGTACACTTTCTTCGCTCAAGTCTTCCAGATGATGGAGAAACATGACAGAACCAGTGATTTACTTGAACGTTACAAGGCCGCTGTTAAACAAGCCGTAAATGGGATCGTGCAGTGGGAAAGCGTATCACCCGAATTTCCGAGTTACAACAGTATCATTGACGCAGCAGTTTCAACTCTTAAACGCCACAGACTTCGTTATACAGAGATGGAATTTAATACAATTGTAACATTAATGGATAAAGTGATTCAGCAGCGAGAACGCTCGCTCGCGTTTGGCCGTACTAGGGGAGACAATCCAGTAGTTATACAGAATCACGAACATGTAGTGTCCCTTTGGAAAGGCATGAAAGCTAGATTGACACAGATTTGATGAACAAAATGCTAGAAATTGATTGAGTTTCTCCAATGTTAGGGAACACGTTGATATACATACTTTCATGCCAAATTATCATTTATAAAAGGTATGATGTTGGAGACCTGCCGTCAAGTTGACATTTCATGAAATTTTCTTTTCATCTAAAACGGAATGATTAAAGCTACTCAGTTTCGTGCACTATTCAACTGACTGATTGAAGTTCTTCATCTACAGATGACTTTAAAAAAGATTTTCTACTACGGCATACTACCCATGTAAAACTCACTTCTCTCCATAGCAGCCTAAGCTCTCTACACAGTATCTTTCAAGAGGGAACAAAATCTGTGTGTGCTAAGTAATGTCTCTAGTTCAGTTGTAAATTAGGTTAACACACACACACACACACACTGAACAAAGCTGTGTGGGTGAGATTCTCTCCAGAGTACTGCAACGGGAACATGGCTAGCTTGTGCACAGTAGAGTACTAATGAGGTCGGGGTCTAGGTGGCGCCAAAACCACCGGCCCCAGAAAATTGTTTGTACAAAATGGTTTAAAAAGCAACTGGATAGAGCATCTTTCTTCAACTTTTTTCTCTTGTTTTATTTCGAATGATATGACGACTTTACTCAATGTATTCACATGCACTGTACCTTTTACTTTCAGTTTCCCTGAATTTTATAGACAGACTCGTACCGTGTCAGTTCCATTCTGTGATACTGTAAAACGTTCAGGCAGTTTTTAATATTGATGCAATTGAGATAATGTATATAGCTTGTAACAGTTTTATATTACATTACTATAATGATATAATTGGGATACTGAATGTAGTTGTATATTACATTAGTATAATGATGGTATTGGGATACTGAATGTAGTTGTATATTACATTAGTATAATGATGGCATTGGGATACTGACTAGTTGTACATTACATTAGTATAACGATGTCATTGAGATACTGAATGTAGTTGTATATTACATTAGTATAACGATGTCATTGAGATACTGAATGTAGTTGTATATTACATTAGTATAACGATGTAATTGAGATACTAAATGTAGTTATATATTACATTAGTATAATGATGGCATTGGGATACTGAATGTAGTTGCTTATAAAGTCAAGATGAACTGCACAAAGATCAGATGTTGCGAAATGTATCAGTAGATCTTGGTCTATATTAGGAGTACATGTAATTAGTATATCGAACAAAATAGATCCAGATATTTTGGCCTAATTGTGCAATGGCTGTTCAGGGTCTTGTTGTTTGCAGTAGGACATGACTTATAAGCAGATAATATAGTACATGGTTTTAAATATGGTCTATTTTTGTTTTCACTTTTTTTTGTGACAATTTTAACTATATAGCTTACCTGTGTAAACTTAAAAAGTTTGATGTGCCTTAATAAAAAGTACAACCAGAACTTTAAATATTTTGTATCTTATGAACTGAACCTTAGTGTGGAGCATGGTATTAAAAATAAACAGGGACAACTTTAAAAATTACTTATATCCAGACAATCACCATGGATTTTGCGCGTGCTGCTCATTGATAGGGTATTCTTTATTGTAATTTTTAAAACTATATCGTATCCAGTCTGCCTTTCCATGATCAATGCACTTATCTGTCTAACTCTCTCTCTCTCTCTCTCTCTCTCTCTCTCTCTCTCTCTCTCTCTCTCTCTCTCTCTCTCTCTCTCTCTCTAGCACGTTTCTTTGTGTAATAATTATCCCCTTCATGCACTCGTTGACATCAGAAGAACACACGAAATAATGTATTTGATTGTGCAATCTATATGAAATGTGAGAGAAGCACAAATCACACGTAAGTTTCAACATTAATGTCGGTGTCACTTATTTTATAATTTCTATGATAGTTTTCATTGTAAAGAAAATGTAATAAGCATATTATTTGTACTGTGTAGCCATCTGCTGTTTGGAGCTTTGCTTCAAGTAGACTCGCATGCAGTTTCTTTGCCATTGCCAAAAAGTGTTTGGATATACAAGATGTCGACAAAGGTTTGCCAGGGAAGTCAAATGACACGCGCGCGTTGGATTGTTGGCTTTTGCGTACGCAATAGTGACGTCTGTGAAAACCACGAATACAACGTTATATGTCGTTAAGTGATTCTTAAGATATGGGAACCTGAAGAAAAAAAAAACATTTTAACGATGAAAGTATAATTATCAACACTGCATGCAGCAATTAGGTGCATACTAATTTTTTCACAACGTAAACTATCGTAGTTACCTATTACTATGACACAATGCTACTACGGTAGCTGACTGGCTCAGTTGCCTAGTTTCTGGACGTTTCAGTGAATTATATTGTAAAACGAATAAAGTGTTCCAAGGTGATGTCATCAAAACTGAAAGTAAAAAAACGAGTGATTTGTTTGGTTGTTGTTGCGTTGATCGGAAGAGCCATATAAATGGTTGATTATGCAGATGGAATCTACACTGGCAATGCAGAGTACATTTTCTTCGCTCAAGTCTTCCAAATCATGGAGAAACATGACTATCTATCTATCTATCTATCTATCTATCTATCTATCTGTCTGTCTGTCTGTCTGTCTATATATATATATATATATATATATATATATATATATATATATATATATATATATATATATATATACCGTGTACACTTAGCAGGGAGAATGTGTATTTCGATATACACTAATGCGTGCATAGAAACGGTAATGGCCTATCTGATGATATTAATGTTAGTGTGGGTTACTTAGCAATATAATTATGCTTTGCTAATGTCCATGTATGTATTCTTTAGAAGCTTTTATGGACCAGAGGGAAGTGCTGTGGTTTGAGTCTCTGGGAGAGAAAAGAGAAGCAGTTTGAGGGACCAGAGGGAATTACACCAGCAGTTGGTCTGAGTCTCTGAGAGACAAAAGAGAGAAGAAAGGACAGCGGAAGAAGTTGAAGGGAGAACGGAGTGAGACAATGGAAAGGATAATAATAAACATACAGAAGAGTAGGACTCAGGACGGAAGGGAACATTTCACACACTAATTCAAAGAATGAACTAGGCCGTCACTTGGTTGAGTGATATGATATTAGCTGAATTGTATTTGAGAGATTACTGTTTGAATTATATAAAATTGTTGTTATTTAAAATTTCAATTTATGTATTCATTAATTTAACTGTCAGCACCGCTGACTGGGGGCTCCGAGTTTTGCATCTCTCTATCACTACCTCAATTTCTGACAACAAAAAAAAAAACAGCCTGGGTGGCTTGCTGTATTAATTTTAATAAATTTGAAGCACCCCATCCCCAAAAAGGGAGTCAACATAACCACTACATGGGCGTTCTCGTCGGAGATATGAATTAGACAAATATTTTCTTTAGGAGCTAAAGTTATTTGTTAGGAAGAGGTAGTGAACAGTGAGAGTTTCATTCTGTGCATTTCAATTTGTTGATTTTTCATCTTGTTTATGTTGTATTTTGATATTTGCATGTTTGGTAGATTTTTTTGTATTACTTGCAGTAATTGTGAAGCAAATATCGAGCAAATGTATACCTTACCTGAACGAAGTTAGGGGTCGACAGGTGAATAATTGGTTAGAAACGTTAAAATCTGTCAATTGTTTAGTAAGCTAAGACAAGGTATCACTTATTGTTAGTAAAATAATAGCATGTCTACTGAAGGCCAGATTGTTAAGAAGTACCTTGCCATGGGCGCGGAAGATTTCGGCTACGAGGGAGATCGCCTGGAAGAGTTTATAAAAGAACGCATAAAAGAATGGAAAGCAGGAAAGGCCGCCGAGAAAGAATCAGAGCTGACCTGGATATGCGCCGAAATAGAAACTCAGAAATAGCTAGAGCTAGCCTGGATATCCGCCGAAAGAGAAACCCAGATGGAGCATCCACTGATATCCTTCGAAAGAGAAACCCAGAAAGAATTAGAGCTGGCCCGGATATCCGCTGAAAAAGAAACCCAGAAAGAGCTAGAGCTGGCCGGATATCCGCTGCCACAAAAGAACGAAAACTCGCTCACGCTCTCGAAATGGAAACAGTAAGAGTAGGAGCTTGAGTAAACGATCCCTGGGAGAATCGTACGAATACTTATCAACCACCGAATAGTACAGATCAATATGCCGCAATTTAATGAAAAAGACGTCCATTGACGATTTCCTCGTGTAATTTGAGAAACTCGCGATCGCTCACAAAATTCTACCGCAACATTGGGCGATCAACGTCTCAGCCTTTCTGCATGGTGCAGCTCGTGACGTTTACCACAACTTAGCTGCCGACGAGGCTGATGTCTACGATGCGCTCAAGAAGGCCCTTTCTTTGCAATTATTGGCTGACTGCCGAAACGTACCGTAAACTTTTTCGGGACTCGACGAAAAAGACAACGGAATTCCACTCTCAATTCCACACCAGTGTGCGAGGGTTATTTGAGAAGTGGATAAAGATGTCCGACGTCGAACGATCGTACGACGGGCTAGGCGAGATAATACTCATGGAGAATGTCCTGAGTACGTACCGTCGAGGGTTGACAGTCTTTCTAGCAGAGAGAGAACACTCGCTCGAAAAAATCACTAGCATGGTGGAGAGGTACGAGCAGGCACACTCGAAGAGTGGAGGTTCTGGGGGCGCGGACCTCGACCCACTGAGTCGCGCCGTGTGGGAGAGGGAGAACCGGCTGTTCGTAACCATTAGGGTGACGGGAAGGTCAGAGGAGGATCCTCAGGGAAGGATGCCACCTATAGACCCGGACAGGCCTCACCGACGAAAACCGGAGTTGTAGGTCGGCGAGGCCAACGGAGAAGGTGCTATCATATTGTATGACAATGGATGCAGCGTTCTGAACCTTGTCGACAAGAAATACGTGAAGCCTGGGGACTACACAGTGGAGGTTATTGAAGTCCAGTACGCGATCAGCGAGCGTGACTCATTGCCAGTGTGTGATTGACCTCGATTCACCGTACTTAAAGGGAAAGCTTGAAGCTGCATGCATGGCTGGACTGTCACATGACGTCATATTGGGATGTCGTTATGTGTTGCCACAACCGAACCCCGAAACCTGCACACCGATGCCGGTGAGTGTTGTGGAAGCCAGGTCAACAGAGTCGACAGACGAAACCGACTCTAATAGAAGTTACGTCACCACTGGACAATAACGTACTTCCGAACGAATTGAGGAAGCTTCAGCAGGAGGACGTAACTTTGGCGCCGTTGCGTAAATGCGCCGAAGAGGGAACGGAGAAAGAAACTCAGAATGGCTCGGTGAAGTTCGCGTACAAGGAGGGGACCTTGTACCGCCACGCCAGAAAAGGCAGCCAACACTTTAAGCAAGTTGTCGTGTCGAAAGAGAAGCGATGCGAAGTGTTAAAACTCGTGCACGAGAGTCTCATGGGAGGACACATGTGAATTGCCAAGACGCGTGACCGTATTGTCAAAGAGTTTTACTAGCCAGAGGTCCAAATATATATCAAGCGGTTCTGTCTCTCCTGTCAAAAGTGTCAGAGAATGGCACCGAAAACGAAGCATACAGGACAAGGAGCAGTACGGTTACATGAGCACGAGGGGACACTTTTCCCTGTCGCGTACGGCAGTCGGAAATTATCTGCTGCCGAGAAGAACTACTCCGTATCGGAGAGGGAATGCCTAGAAATCGTATTTGGAATATCACGGTTCGAGCGGTACTTGTACGGGCGCAAGTTTATATTGGAAATCGACCACCAACCTATCTGGCGCAAGCGAAATTGTTGAAGGTCACTTGATGCGATGGTCGCTGTTCTTGCAGCAGTTCTAGATGCATATCAGATGCTTTTAAGGAACAGAGAACGTAAACGCTGATTTCATGAGTAGGAGCGTTGAAATGGCATAGATCGCTCTGTAAATAACGGTATGTTGGGTGTATATTCTTGTCCGTAGTCAGCGTGTGACGTCGCTATGATTTTTATTGTTTATTGTGTGTGTAGCGTACATTTGCATTTTGATAAATGTGGGGGAGAATAAAATCCCGATTTATTCTCAAGCGTGGGGGGATAGTCACGTTATAGAAAATAACAGATGTAAGCATGGGCATGTTAAACCCTGAGGCTATAATTTCTCACCGGCAAAATGTCTAAGGTGTCCGACCCGTTAACTGACATAGCCATAAACTAGAGACGCGCGGTTTATTTTTGCCAAAATTAGTTACGTAACATCGGTCACAAGTAAGTAGCGATTTCTTGTTTGGAACAAGGGATCGTCGAATTGTATCGTAAACATCTTTGACAGACGACTGGGAGAGGCGATGTCTGATCATTATGAACAAACCTCCAATTGGAATTGAGTTAGGCGTGCCAAACATTAGAATCTCAAGTATAAATATGTCATCTTGAGAACCAAAACTTTAGTAGGGTTACAATTATTGGCCGAGACGGAATGCAAATAAAACTACTCCGAGACCATTCGTAATGGCGGGATTATTCTGGGAATAATAAGGGAGCTTCGAAACAAGTTAGTTATTATTTGCTCGATTGTTGTGAAATATTACTGCAAAGTAAGTGTACTTTGATTATTGCAGTATATCTATATGTTTACCAGTGTGGTTTGATTCATTCGTAGTGTTTGATATACATGCGTATTTTGAGATATGAGCAATGTGATGCGTAGAATTAATACTGTAATTGGTTACTGGGTTTATTTGTAGTAACCTCATGCATGTATTCATTTGATATAGATTTGCAAATATAGAATTGAATTATATACTCTGTATAATGTTGCGGTTTGCCACATTAGTATAGGAATTTGTTGATTTGTGTATGCTTGTTGGAGTATCATGTGTATGGATATATCAGAGCAGAAGTGCAATGTACAGAAATGCGTCTGATTATATGATATTGTTTTGTATAAACTTTCACTTGCTGGACTTCTAATGTAAATTACTTTTTTAAAACAAATGAGCGGATAATGTTTTTTACTTTAATATGTTTTGTAATTCATTCATTGCATTGAGAATCTGGTATTGTATAACCTGGAAACATATTGTTTTCCTTTATATTATAATTGCTAAAGGTTGTTGAATTTTACCTAATTCATGTTTATTTTTTAAGCACGTTTGAGCACCCATTTTGGTTAGCTGTTTGTTTAGATATCTACAATTGTCTCCAGTACAATATTATTAAAACCTTTTGGTCTTAAGCTAAACGGAAATAGCAAAACCAATAAGGTTAAAAAAGAAAAAAATAATGCATTTCCCTAAATCACAATGTGAAATATTAAAGGAACCTAACAATGGGTTGAATTAAATCTCAAAAAAATCCTAAATGTTCTATCACAAGTCCAAAAGTATAAAATGTTCCACCTGATTTCCAATTGTGTTCTGTAAGAATTCCAATCTTGAATATGCTTATCTGCAATAGTTTTCATGTATCACAATGATTTGATTCAAAATATCTTTGAGCGAACATTCAATAATCCAAAAAAAAGTGTTTTTGTCCAAACTATCGATGAGCATTTTGTAATCTAAATAAATAATTTAAAAAAATGATTCCTCCCAAAACTATAACTGAACACAACTAAAAGACTGTTACTTCGGTAGGAATTTATAATTGACCTCACGCTTATTTACATTCCCATTTGACCTATGTTGCAATTACTTATTTTTGTTGTTTGTTGTTGTTTTTTTTATATAGATAAACGCTCAATAATTGTAATGGAAAATAACCGCAAGCTGTATACATATTCTTTGTTAGAATCTTTAAATGTCATAATCAAGGTCTTGAACTATAACAACTACTTATAGCTTACTAGCAATGCAACGAGCAAATACACTATACACGACTCTTACCCTCAGACATGGACAAAAGTCAAGCACACTGATCAAATTAAATATACAAAATAATATCCAAAGAAATTTCAGCCAAAGTACATGAAAGTAGCATAGTATATTTTCTACTCTTATAACAAGCACTGAAGTTCAGCATTGCTTAACATCTGGAGTAGATCTGTTAAAAATACATTGCCCAATGTGCCTACTTGTTGTTAGTCATGAACATGTGGCAACGTGTTATGCACATCAATATTTGTTCTTAACCTTTGGTCCATGACTGTATATTGAATTGAGCTATAAATTGTTTAATTATTTGTTGTCGTGTTCCGTCAGGAATCCCATCACAATTATTATTTCCAGTTCAGTGCCCACCAATGTAGTTCTAGTCTATTTTTAGAACACTTTTTCCTCTCTCATTTTGGTGGTGATAGAAGAGTTTTATTGATGCATTTTTGGTAGGGATTTAAAGGTAATTCTTTATTCTTGAGAATATGAGCTAAGAGAGTGGTTGTCAGTGTGTAATTTGACTACAGTGCACATGGAGTTTAAATACCATTTAGTGGTCAACTTTTCTGTCTAAAATTTGTCAAGTTCTGTTTTCAAACTTTTATGAAAATTTCATTTTTTAATAAAATTTAGTTTATGAATTTAAATGTTTATTTAAATTTCAATTAAAATTTTAGTTTATCAATATTTTTAAACTTCAAAACATATTTTTAGACAGGCCGTATCTTGTAGTACAATCACCTTTTTACTGCATTGAAAAAGTCCTATAATTAAGGAAAATATAGCAGTTTTGGTTTCTCAAGAACACTTGGATCATCATGTGCACCCTGTGGAACACACGCACTACACACTTTCCAAAAGGTGTCACATGTCTTGTTTGCAAGGAAATTCAAAAAGACTTCATGTATAAAGTTCAGATAGGTGTGGCATGCAAATAAAAAAGTTTTACTAAATTTTGCCCCAAAAAGTTGGGCCTGTCAGGAATCACATCACAATTATTATTTCCAGTTCAGTACGAATGTAGTTCTAGTCTATTTTTAGAACATTTTTTCCTCTCTCATTTTGGTGGTGATAGAAGAATTTTATTGATGCATATTTGGTAGGGATTTAAAGGTAATTGTTTATTCTTGAGACTATGAGCTGAAAGAGTGGTTGTCAGTGTGTAATTTGGCGACAGTGCACATGGAGTAATAATGCCTTGGTGATGATCCGGAAGTGAAATCTGTGTTCTTTGTACATGCTGTTCTGTTTACAGTGCAGCAGCTCAAAAAATGCCGGTGAACCCCTGACAAGAACTTCACCGTGAAGTCATCTTTGGATGTATTTTAGATTAACATATGATTTATATTGATTCTCAAACAGTTGAAAGGTCAGCACTGAGAAATATATGTAGAGAACATATAGTAAAATTAATTGTGGTGTATGTCCATATATTGAAACTGGGGTAATTTCCCACTGAATGATTACGTCAGGTGGGTTGTTTTGTGACACAGAGTTCTAGTAGAGCCATGTGGATGTATATTAGATGCCAAAAGAGACTAATTCATTCAGTTTTCCTAGCATTTTACTTGTATCGATGTGCAGATTCATTTTATGATGAGTTTGGATTTAATTGAAAAGAATCGTTTACTAAATTATTTATTGGAATTACAACGTATTTAAATTATGGTTTGGACTGAAACGACAGTTTGGGATTATTGTGAATTCATTCAAAGATATTCTAGACAATGTCATTGTGATGCACCAAGACTTGTAGCACTTAAACACATTCAAGGCTATTCAGAAGTTGTCAAGTTTTTTCTTCATGTTTCTGTTACTTGTTTTCAGACAGTTGAATCGTAACATAAACTATGGTCTTGTTTGGGATGCGAAATTTAAACAACTTCAGAGAATTTCAGTTTTTGTTTTGTAAAACAATTAAATTCCCTTTGCTTTGGAAGACATTAATTCCTCACGTGTACTACAATTGATTCTAAGTGGAGTTTTCAAACTGTTGGAAAATGATGGACAGTTACAAAAGCTTGAACTTAGCTTAGACTGTCTTTTCTATTCCTCTAAAATATACTCCATTAATCAGCTGATTGCTCTGCAGGGACTTGAGACATTAGCTCTTTAAATTGTACCGGGAAGGGTTGGCGGTCGTTATAAATAATCTGCAAGTTACTTTAAGGAATACTCAAACGTGAAATAAATCCTCATCATCTACCGAACGACTTTCTTTCTTGGCCTTTCCTTAGTGAAATATACGTATGCTTAGTGCGAAGGTATAATTTCAATATTCTTTTCCTTGAAAACATCGTTCAATAGGCGTGTAACGCATCTTAGAAAATTAAGGTCAACGAGGAAAAACGTTTAAAAATATTTGTCATTTTGGGAATGTGCATCAACTCTGAAGTCTCAAATCAATCGATCAATCATTATTCTTAACTCTTTATTTGTTCCTTGTACAACCTCACTAGGCCATTCTGATCACAACGCAAAGACTTTCTCATTCACATTCTTTACCTCAAACAATAAATATCAGCAACACCAACATTAAATTCACAGTCAGTACGAAAACTAGGTGTTACTCTGGACAGAACTCTCTCAATGCAACAACATGTCATGAATCTATGCAAGGCTGCATATCCTGAGCTGAGGCCTATCACCTTCATTCTCAAATATCTTTCAGTTGATGCCACTAAAACGTTTGTGTGTTCATTCGTACTTTCAAGACTGGACTACTATAACTCAATTCTGTCTGGTTCGTCTCAATATCTTCTCCAGAAACTTCAAAATGTTCAAAACACGGCTGCTTGCATCATGCTTAAAGTGCTACGATCAGAGCACACCTCCCCGCTGCTCTGTACCATATACTGGCTATCCATTCGATCCAGATTCAAACACAAAACTTCTTCTCTCTGATACATTTCACTGAGGGACTCTAGCCCAACATACCTATCTGGCCTCACCCATGTGTACACACCAGGAGAATACTTACGCTCCTCTTCTGACAATCGTATATTCATTATTCCCACTATGAAAAGGAAAGCATGTGGACAACACTCATTTTCATACCAGGGCCCAGCAACTTGGAACGAATTGCCCAAAGTATTTAGACACAAACACACAATTATCCCTTTCATGAGTGCTCTTAAACACCTTTTTCGACTGCAAGAACAAAACGTAAGAACCTAATAATGTTTCCTACCGTTAATATGTTCAGTATGTTTTTAGGTTTTCTAATTTCATGGTGTTTATTTTGTTTTGCTTTTTTTGTAGTCATATCATTATATATGTTGTAAAGCGCTTAGATCTTCTAAAGATTAGGTGCTATACAAAGTCCTCCTCCTCCTCATTATTATTATTATTATTATTATTATTATTATTATTATTATTATTATTATTCTGTACCAATTTTCTCTCTCTCTCTCTCTCTCTCTCTCTCTCTCTCTCTCTCTCTCTCTCTCTCTCTCTCCGTTTTTAAGAAACATACATTTTAATAGAATATTCTTCTAAATTAGTTAAATGTCATAATATTCGTTAGTTTTATACGAATATATTACAACTAAGCACCGCATAATATGCATGAAGTTCCATCTTAAGAATAGTAACTATGTAACTACTTATCATCATGTCACAAAACATGATCGAACTCGATACTGCACGAGTACAAAGCAAGGGCATACTGCTGCGTTTTCCACAGTCATAATATTGTCAATTTCGCTAACATTTTCAGAGCAGCTTCTAATGTTTGTAAAATGCATTACATTGCCATTAGCTACGCTTGTCAAATATATATATCTCAGTTTAAAAATTAGAGAAAGCTTTTAATGGATCTCTCTGCCCCGCCCCTCCATGTCCACACCCAGCCTTCTTTTGCTGGTTTGTGCAAGTAATGCACACAGAAAAACAATAGACAACTGATATGTTCTGGATGCGACTAATATATAGAGGATCTGATTGGGTAACGATTTAATATTGAATTTATTCAACGAGTTTCATCTACTTAATATTAAGTCATTACCCATTTGAGATTTTCATCACAGTTTTTATTTAAATGGAAATTATTTAGATAGAAGAAAGAATAATTTCGTTTGTCACGTTGCCCTGTCCGCGAGTGCGTAAGTCAGGGGAAGAAAGAATTAGTTAGAAGCCAAGTGTATATTTTAGTTACCGCGGCTGTAGCGGCTCCTCCTCGTAAGGATGCGAGAACTCAGCTTTGTTGGGTAGGAAAAGTAGCGCGTGGATGTTGAAAACTTTGCTCAAGAAATAAGGACCCTTATAGGCATTGTAAATCTCACCACGGTGACAGACGGTCACCGCTATTGCGGTAAGCCGCTATTGTCTGCCAAGTTGAATAGAACAGGGGGAGAACCGACATCCAATCAGAACATAAAGGTTATAAAGCAATATTTCGGGAAAGCCAGTCTTAATTTGGCGGGGAAACTTAGAAAATTCTAAGAAAAACAAAGCTTCGTAAAGGAAGCTTTATAGGGACACACTTCCGGTCTAGTTTAGACCCGATTCTCTAGGAAGGAGACGGAATAAAGACTAGTCGAAGGCTAGATAGAAATGGAGTCGAGGAGAATTTTAAGAAGAAGCAGTCAAGGAGGAGAAGGAATTGGCGGGATAGGAGACACAGATGAGTAGAAAACAATCACAGGTGGAAAAACTATCTCACCCTATCATTTACTGATGCGATAGACTGCTATAACTTGGTCGAGAGAAAGAATAGTGATTGGGGAATTATTATCATTTTACTATTTAATCGTATTAAATTGTTATTCATTTTGAATTTCACCTTTTTGTGTTCTCACTACCACTAATTTAATTTCCTTCAAAGTCGGGCCTGGATGGGACTTCTACAATAATTTTTAAAAAAAATATTAAGAGCACACCACCCCAAGCACAACACACCTACCACAGTGGCGACATAACAAGCCCCGTCACGCCACATCGTTCATTTTGACTTTTGGTGCACCTTTCATTTGTTGTGCATATAATATATTCCCAAACAAAGTTTACCTAGTAAAAGTAGATTGTTCTTTGTTCTTCTCACTAACCTTAAATCAAAGAAAAGGCTTCCATCCGAATAAACAGAATATTTTATAACGACAAAATCATTTTAAAAAACAATGACCAATGCAGTGCGTTGCCACATTGTTTGATAGGGTAAACAGTAGACCTAGAGTACAAGTTTAACCTTAAATGTCGCTTTCAGAAGTAAATATTACATTGCTGCGATTTTTATGTGGAAATAGGATTACCGGCTGCAGAAATTTCCCCATTACTGCAATGCATTTGTGACCGGATATTTGCATTATTTGACTGGAACATTGTACAGAAGACGTAAACAAATTTCTTTTTTAGTGGGATTTTCGTTCAATATATATTATGTGTAAAGATGCTGTGGATGGATATACGGTAGATTCTATCTCTGTGTTACAGATATGCCGCTCCACACCCTCTATCAAATAAGCAATACGCTTACTTTTACTTCTTATTGTTGTTCTTGTCTTGTAGTTTCACGCCATTTTTCTCATTATGAAATTGTAATACATACATGACATAATATCCCTGTGGGGCTAACATAACCATATTCAGAAACCCGAGATAATTTTTCCTAAATTTCCTTTCGCGAGTCGAGTTCAAAATTGGCCACCAAAAATGTTCATTCAAATCCAAATCTTTCAGAAGGCGCAGTTTAAAACGTTTTTTTTCCACGATTCCAGCCAATCAGTAAAGAGAATACTGCACAATAATTTCATGGGTTCATTTCACCAGTCACATAAAATGACATTTTACCGTGTGGTAATATAAAAAATATGAAGCCGCTCATACCATAGGAATACTATAACCGCTATGTGATAATACATATTTACTATACAAATGATAACACAACAGCATAAACACCCTTTTAGGAAACTAAAAGCCTCGAATTTTGATATGCCGTTGATGCTGTGTATACTCTTATATAGGGTTCAAACGGCAGAAAACATAGACCATGATATGCCATCAAATAATACGGGAATACATCATGACATGTGCTGCCTGTTCTCCTGTTTAATCTTAGCTGTATATGTACAGATCTACAATGGCAGATCTGGGTCTATGCAGTTTGCAGTGTGATTCGTTTTCTTCACGGGTATATACGGCATGATACATTCTTAGGTTTTATTTCAAAATAAAAACTATATGTTCAATGTTGTTCCAAAATTAAACACATGTTATGACGTCCGACAATCCTTACGTGTAATATCCAAGGCGCCAGAAAGCTTGTTTATCTATATATATATATATATATATATATATATATATATATATATATATATATATATATATATATATATATATATATATATATATATATATACGTTTTGTGATAAAATAATTTATTCATAACAATGAGCTTCTTGGAAATGATATTTTTTTCATCCGTGGAATTATCTGATTGCAGTATTCGGCTCTTTTCGTATATTCCACAAACATCTCATGTGTACAAAGTATTAATGAAACGTATTTACCAATTTGAGCGACTTTGGTCCATGGTATAGCCAGTGTGTCGAGCGACTTTGGGCGGTAAGTGAGGGTCCAGCGAGGGGAGGGGGCAGTGAATCCACCTGCAAACGAAGAAAAATCCCAAACTATTATACTATTGTATATTGTATCTCCTGGCTTTTGAAATTACATCACTGATGTAAGAAAAAGGAGGAATATCAGAGGAGAAAAAAATCCCCCTCCACACACACACGAGCAAGGTGGCATCTTATCATCCTAGGTTGATATCTGAGAAGAAAGAAAAAAATAGTTGAATACCAAATTATCTCCCCTTGTTAGTGATAGTAGTGGGCCTTTATGGACATCCCAGATTAGATTGGATACTAAATACATATATACACATTTTCTCTCTCTAGCCTTTATTCCAAATTCAATCCACTGTTGTGGAACATTAAAACCCAGGATCTCCAATTGTGCTAAGCTCCTCTGCAAACAGGTTCTAGGATAACTACTAGAAATACCTGCACTGGCACCACGCACATGAAAGCACTGTTCATGAAGTGTGCTACAGAGTGGAATGACAAGTAGGCCTTTACGGAGATCCTACTGGTATCACAAAACGTTTAAATAATTACTAAATAAATCTATTTCCTATTCCACTCCCCCTTACTAAATCACGGTTGTGATATTACAAAACCTGGGATCCCCGATTGTGCTAGGCTCCTCTGCAAACAGGTTCCAGGACCATTACTGGAAATACCTGCACTGGCAACACACACTTGAAAGCACTGTTCATGATGTGTGTTACAAAGTTGAACGACGAGTAGGCCTTTACGGAGATCCTATGGGTAGCACAAATGGGTCCCGGTCGGGGTTGAGGGACGCTGATCTGGAGCTCTGATAAATTTCCTTCATTTTTCTTCTATTTTTCCCTCAAATAATAGGTTTCTCAGTTGGTAAAGAGAAACCCTCTTTGAGTAACCATAGCGGCCCTAAAAAGGTGAATTTGGCCTTATTGGTGCCTCCGCCAACAAACTTATGACCAAACATACCTATCAGTGACAATACTATTATATGTCGCCCAGACATCCTTAATTCACTAAATTTGTTAGGCTTATATATATGTACACTAATGTACTAGTATCTTTCGGATGATAGGACAATAAATGACAATTCTACGACTTAGCTATTTGACAGGATTACACAGGTGGCTAACACAACATTGGATGTTAGTTTGTCCATTATACAACTGGACTGAATTTGAAATAAGTGCGGCTTTTGTCGTTTCGGGTGTGCGCGGCATGCGTGGCTTTGCTGTCTTTCTCCTTGCGTGTCTGCGTGTGTAATGTCCAGCCTTCCGGTCCTTTTCCGCCTTTTCCTCCTCCTGACTCATAGTCTGCAATCTGATTGGTTGAAAGGGTGGGTGTGTGAGGGAACTATTCCTACCCACCAAATAGGGCTTACATTTATTCCGATAGTTACTTTTTAGTAATTTGGAATAACGCCCATTTTAGTAAGTGCATATATGTGCACACCAACGTCCTGGGAGGGGGGGGGGGGAGTAGCGACCCCCCCCCCCCGGGAAAATAAATGTCTGGCGATATGCCAGATCTAAAAGTAGCCCATATGACCCTTGTGGTCGGCGGCTACTATAAAACACCAAATAGCATAGCATAAAAAATAAGTTTCCATTTTATTTTCAGCAAAGGGATATAGATTAGAAAGCACACAAAGACAGCGATGTTTATAACTTTTGCATAAAAATATAAATTTTATGGTACTATCCCATGGTATATAGGTAGAGCAACATTGAATTTGGAAATGGAGTCACGCTTACCGGTACATTTGGTCATGTTGGATTTACCGTGATTTTTGTCTGGATTATTTTGCAAATACAGTTCTTACAATAATGGTATAATGGCGGATGGAAGAATAACGTTGATTCTTTTAGGTAAGGTATTATTTGTAAAACTGTCTTTATTGTCACTGATAAAAATTGAGGATATTTAATATTGCACCCCTTTCCGCTTATATATCAACCTTATCTTTCACGCACACACACACATACACACACACACACACAAACACACACACAAATATACATACATAACATACATACATACATAACATACATACATACATAACATACATACATACATACATATATAACATACATACATACATACATACATACATACATACATACATACATACATACATACATACATACATACATACATACATACATACATACATACATACATACATACATACATACATACATACATGCATACATACATTGCTATGTTGTCATTAGTGTGACTGTGTATAGTGATGTCTATCTAGCACTGAAACATGATGCCGCAGACACGTAACATCTTGCTCCCCCCTTCCCCCCTCCACATTATTTGATACCATGCCGACCAGTCCTAACACTAACCTCTTAATGCTGAGCGCCAAGCGAGGTGGCTGTTAGTACCATTTGTATCAGTCATTGGTGTGATTCGGCCGGTGATCGAACCCGCGAACTCCCGTATCTGCGGCTGACGCTCTAACCATTATGCCACCGTAGCGGTCGACTGAGGGTTGGAGTTTTTGTCATATATGTAAGAAGAAACAAGATGTTTCCTTGAGTTTTAATTGAAAGCCTGACCTTGCTTACGAATTACTGGGTTTACGCATTGGAAATCTACATGTCAAGTGGGTATATATATATATATATGTGAGATTTTATAGACTATTATTCAGTCCTGTTCAATAGAATATGTGATTAGAGTTTGTAGCTTTATTCAGATATCATTCTAAATCAATTATTTTTTTTTTTTTAAATTCACTAGAATTGTTTAGGACTCATAAATATTTTTAACTTAAACACTATTTTTTTGGATTATTAAGAACTCATTCAAAGACATTCTGAATTGTACCATAGTGGTACATCAGGACATTCAAGTAATTCAAAAGAGCTTAAAAAAAATGTTTTGTAAATTTCAACAAATAATTTATTTCACTACAATACAAAAAGTTAATATTTTAAAAGAATTTACACTAATGCGAATTAAATTCAAAAATAGTCCAAAATGTGTTATCAGCAGATCTATTGAATAAAGTTCTAATTATATTCAAGTGGCATTCCAAATAAGATCAAACACTGAAGGTGTTGATGTGCCTGCAGTCTTCAGTGAATTAATGTGCTAATGTGTCAATGACCTGAATTATAAGAATGTGCCAACAGTCTTTTGATGATTTACAGTAATATAATCCATAATATCCTTGTTTGAATTCCCTAAAATTCCAAATTAATGTATCTGTCTAAAAATAGTTATGAGCTCTTTGTAATTCCAAAAAATAATAATGTAAATGAATATTTCTAGAACAACTCAAATACTGAATACAACAATAAGACTGATTCTACTAAAAGATCTTAAGCACGAATGTATAATATCTATATGAAGAATATTATAACACCCTCTACTTGGCCTAGATCACATTTAGCATTTTCAATTTTTTTTAAAAAAAGAACTATCACTTAATTCAAACTTTCATATTAGAAGATTCTGTTACTAAAATTATCATATAGAATGTGGTAAACATCAGTTAGGCTGTGTATTGTTATGGGGAATTTCCGATGTTCTGAAGTCAATTATTCTGACCAAGTAAAACTTGAACATGATTCTAGACAAGGTCAGCTATCAAATACAATTTTACAAAACCTATAATGATGGGAAAGATTAACATTTGTACAATCCAAACTAAATATACATGACATATAGTTGGGATTTAATTCACAATACTGTTCGTGTATCTTACATTTTCACATTGTAACTTTGCTAAAATAATTATTTGTCGATTTTACCAAACTGGTTTGTCTCGTTTCTTTCTGTTACATAAACCCTAGAGTTTAAACAATCTACATACATACATGTATACTTATGTGTGTTATTTTCTTCGCATATTGTCTGCATTTTGTTATAGCAGATTAAATTTCAAAATTTTACGGTGTAATCTACACATATAAATAAACAACCTTTAACTCTGTTTTACCTGGGTATTGGAATTTATCTGACGAGGATTTATTTAATTCCGTCGCATATGATATAAACAACTGTTATCAGTGCCGACATTTGGGTAAACGGCTTACACAGTCTTTTTAAATTAAAGAGTGACTGATGGAGGTGACCGGTGAGTTTTTCTAATCCAGCAATTAGAGACGAGATTGGAATACACATAGGCGTGACCATGCACATTGTTAGAATAACCAGCTGAAATGTAACCACTATAGAAAACATGTCAACTTGTTCACTGGTGAAAATATATGGATCAGTGGTAGAGATAGCGACTCGTGCGTTTGGTCATTAATCGCATTCTTACCTGTTAGCATAAACAAGTAATATGATCTGCGATTGCGTCGACAGGTAGAGTACTTGTAAATAGGTGTTTAGAAAAGTGTGCGTAGTAGAAGAAAACCATTTTGGTTTTAATAATTATATTGTCGTAAGGACGACAGCAAGTCAAGTTTTGGCGATTGAAGTAAAACATAGACAAGCTGAGTACAAATGGCCCATATAATAAATGCGCAGAAACCAGTGGGTACTCTTGACAATGTGGAGTATGATTTCTTCAAAAAGTTGTTTGCTGCGATGGAAAAGTCTGGAAATAATGTGGGGATTTCGGCTCGTTTTGACACCGCTTTGAGGAACAGGCCAAACGGCGAGATCTCTATTCTTCCATGGAACCAGGTGGGATAATTGCATTTAGAATAGTACCATAACATTTATTAAATTCATATTACAATATTGAATCTAAATCTTTACAGGGACCGTCCATTCAATACGTAAGCATGGAAAGGGGGGAGGGTAACCAAAATGCATACGCTTGCATATGGGGTGGTGGTCTACTGATAATGTACATACGCATAGGAAAAAAGGGAATGTGATGCAGCCAGACATTAAAGTCAGTATTATTCCTTAATGGTTTCTGCGTGGATTAAATATAGGCCTTCTATATAATTTTGGGATTGGTGCGTTAAGCGTACGTACGCAGGTGGCGCGCGTGTGTGTAAAAAAGTACGCATGTATACGGGTGGGGGAAGGGGTCAAGCTATGCCAGATTTTTGCGTACGTACTAAATGGCTGGCCCCATATTCACACTTTACGGATTTATTGTCATAAGCCAAGTCTGCAATTGTGTACATGAGTCTGCATATACGTCAGTTTCTGTCTCCCTCGTCGGTCATTTTACATGTTGATGTTTGCGACCGCTACCATTTAGTTGAAAATTGCAGTGCTGCAATATATTAGAATAGAAATATATCTGCATACATTTTGGAGGCAGTCGATTCTTATTACTACTTGCAATTCGGGATGAAATTAGTTTTTAAAATTCAAATGCAAATTTGTTTGCACCAATATCAGAAGAACTAAAAGACAGATATATATATATATATATATATATATATATATATATATATATATATATATATATATATATATATATATATATATATATATATATATATATATATATATATTGACTGTTTTAAAAAGTCAATTTGACCTTAATATAATACTGTTCACATTGCTATTATAAGTAAAAAGGATTCATAATGTTGGCTTAATTTATGTCTTATAAATATACATGTATAATGGACACCAAACAGATAAACAGCGTATGACTGCAACTGTTTATAGGGTGCATTAGAAAGGACCAAATTCGCAACACTGAGGTCAAACTGGCGAGATACTGTAAATATCTAAAATATGATACAGTAATAAAAATCACGCACATGGGAAGTAAAATAAATTCAAAGCAATATTTACAGCCCATACATGGACACATGCCCTCAAAAATAGTATTCTTGTATGTTGTATAACAGTTAACGTAACTTTAAGTCGCATACCGTTTGCAAAGCGGTCAAGGTCTCGTTATATGCTTGGCCGATTTTAATGTTTTCAAGAGCCCGATCTATTTATATATACCGTAAATTAACAGTAAACTGCCCTTAATAACTGATATGTTGATTCTGCTCTCGTACTAATTAAGCATCTGTGCTTATGTAGAATGCGTACATTTTCTGTAAATATAGGCACATTAATTAATATAGGATTTTATCTGACCATATGCTGAAAAATGACTAATTTATAACAGTTTTAAATCTGTTAATCTTATAAAGTGAAAACTGTATAGGTGTCGGAATCCTAGGTCACATGGCTCTCACAAAACAAATGACAAGATCTTGATTACGTAAAGATCGTCAAATGGCTCTATGTCAGATGGGGTCACTGATGGCAGTAGTTAAAATATCGTCGTATTTCACTCCTAACTCGTGCCGATAGATGCATACGAACTACAAACACTATTGTGGGCATAACTTGATTGACAGGCCCATCGGCAGCTTGACGGTTTTCAGGTTTAATATCCGTCATTTATATGAGTGGTACTTTATGTATTAAACAAATTCAAATCCTCATACACTTTAGGCAAATTGTCTCGTATCTCCAGTTTAAATATTAAAGATAAAACCCCCATTACAAAAGAAGAAAAAAGAATGTGATCACTCTACCCCCTCCCGCGGGATAGTACAAACTTAGCAATTGGGAATGGGTTGTTACTCCATGCTGCTTGTACAGTTTTAGGTTTTGTCTCCTCCAGTTTCTTACCCCTATTTCCATTCTACAGGTGGGATGGCAAGGAATCACGACTTATCGTCAGGCGATCCCCGAAGCAGGTCTCTTTATCGAGAAGTCCAATAACACCATTTTCCAGAGCGAAATGAAAAATATGGTAGACCAGATTGTTGCTTGGAGGGATGCCGACCTGGCTGCAGGGGCTCAAAGAGGGGATGATCCATATGCCTTGAGACAGCATGAAAACATATTGGAGATATGGAGGGAAATGAGGAGCAATCTATCCGTGTGAGACAAGACATTCCATCACATGTCTATGTGAGATCAAGTTCAGTTAGAAAATATATCAAACTGAGTAAATGTAACTATTACCATAAAAGTCCATCATGCGTCTTGGGACTTCATGTGAGGTCATTTTAAGTTTGAATGAGACACTTCTAGCAAAACATAAAGTATATACTCATCCGAGAAAGGAATAGATGGGAATGTGATAGTTAAACTACCTAACTGTCACCTGCATGTTAGAGTCAGTAACGCATATATAACACGTATATCTGTATTTTTATAATTAGGGCATGAAATGATGTTTATAATATTTGAAGTTGGTGAAGTATTGAGATATCAGATAATCTTGACATCAGCATGTTGATAGTGTCGATTTTATGCAAGATAACATGTTTGACGCAAATATGCATGGTATGTGTAAACATTACTTTATCTGTATCGTCTGTGATCATTCATAATTTCAACCTGACGTTGTTTACATTAACCTTAATCTGCACCTGTACATAATCTATGCACTCTGCACCTCTTGTAACTTTTGTGATGATGTACTAGACTTCTGATTTTAGTAACGAGGACGGCTCTGCCAACATCCGGACCAGCGATATTGCCAATAGAGGATAACAGAGCTGACTAAAATTAAAACAAAATCATCTTAGATGTATGTATTGTATCTTCATCTTTATATCACTTTTTATTTAATTTGTGTATTTTTTGTTAATTAAGCACATAAATCAATAAAAAAAAAAACAATAAACCATCCGAAGCTCTCAGTAATTCTATGTCATCTTATAAGTATGCCAGAGATAAAGATTTGAAGAAATTATATTTTTCTTTTCTCACATCCAACATGAAGCGAAACATTCCATAAATTTTGAATTGTGGGATAAAAAATATTGTCAGATTCTCGCGGGTCATGAGCGTTACTTGTATAATATTGTATAAGCTCCACTTGTCAAAGGGTAAGTATTACGTCCCACTTTGCCAAGGGGTATTGCACAACATATAATAATAACACTATAACCCACTCCCCTCTGATACTCGTTATCTAAGAGATGACCGCCCGCTGTATAATTGCCCGGTTCGAGTAAGAGAATGTATATGGTAACCTGAGCGAGTATATTGAACAAAACAACTCCGAGCCCCCATAAAGATAAATAAACAATTTAATCAAATATATACACAACGAAATTTCCTTTCATTGGGAATACACGCGGTTTAGAAATAAACTTTCACCGAATTATAAATAGATTTGAAATGTAATTAAACAGATTAGCCGTTCTGTTACTGATATTTGATCATAGGATCGAGTCACAATCGAAGTCAATGCTTTTGTTCGATTTTCATAACCTGTTATCCTCGAACCACGTTCTCTGCTCAGTCCAATGTTGTTCTAGAAGTTCCTGTCTCTAGAGATAATTTTCCCTCGTGAATATTCCGCTTGAGCTCAGACTTGTCCACTGTATACATTATACACCTCGATTTCTCCTTCACAATTCCCATTTTTCCCGTACTTCACTTTCTTTTCCAAAAAAAGCTATTTTCTTCCTTCCAAAAGAAAATTAAAACAACCTAAGTCTCTCGTTACACTGGTAATAGTCGAGACTGTCCATTATTCCTGGTTCGCACAATCAGATATTAGTATCAGTGATAACAATTTTACGGCTAGTAATTAACTACACATGTCCTCAACTAAATGTAGTTTAACCATTTGTTAATTCGTTTTGCCTTGACCTAATACATTAACGTCTTACAATGCGAGACGTTGAATTATACACTGTCGCTAAATTATCTATGACATCAAAATTCGGTGAATTCACATGTATTTTTGTAAATTATTAATTAATGTAATACATCAAATTCTTAGAACACAATCATTATTCAAACAATATGATCAATTCCAGAATTAACGTAACACTTCCTATCATAACTCAACATAGTGTTTTTACATCATAAATTAACACTGCGTCATTCTTAACTAAGAATTAAGGTAAGAATTCTAATTCATAATTCAAAAGCACATTATTAAATGAATGCATCAAATGAAACTAATCATACAAATGTATCAACAAAATCATGTAGACCTATAAACGAAGCAAACATTATATCAATTACATCACAATAAACTTGGAATTGAGACAATTACCTCGTGTTTTGTGCGTCACTCAACCGTTGGTTTTGGTGGTTTTCGACCACACTTCCTTGACGAATGGATTTCACTCAAATCCCATCCGGAGTCTTATTAAAAAATAATTCTACACTGTCTACTCTTACAGTAGCAAATTCAGACTAAATTCTAATTTAGCTAGTAAGATATTATGTTCTAAAGATTTCTCGTGTAAAACACACCCCTTATTCAACCGTGTCCAATCAGAATCAAATGTATTTTCCTCCGCTTTCCTATAAAAGTCGCTTACGTCAGCGAGTCAATTAGTCACGCTTTGGTTTTAAGTAACAGAATCTCTGTTTTCTCAAATCGACGCGATTACCTTACACTCGGTTTCATTAAAATCTCTCTAAAGATAATGGGGAGCAGCTAACTCACTTTGCAATATATATATATATATATATATATATATATATATATATATATATATATATATATATATATATATATATATATATATATATATATATATATATATATATATATATAAATGTGAAGTGCCAAATTTTCGGTCGAATCTATTAAATAACCATTGGCTGTAGCCAGCTAGCCATTAGTTAAATTTACGAGACAGCGTGCAGAAGAGAGGTATCGGTATAGTAGGATGTGGCCGTTGTTCTAATTACTACTGTCCGACGTGACCTTGTAAAGTTTCATTTTATCACGAAAATGTCAGAATTGAGAAAAACCAGAGATTCAGTTACTTGAAACCAAAGCGTGTCATCCAGAATCTTCTTTGCTATCTCTTCTTGTCTTGTCAATATTTTCAAAACAATCAGGCTTTCTGTTTCTTGCCATCTTGGTTTTCTGATAATGTATTCTTGTCAACAGCTAAAATGGTTTAGTTTTAATGGTAAAATAATACAATTAGTTATTAATAAAACTTGACCAACAGTAAAATGTCGGTTAAATTCATATATGCATAAATTATCATGTTTTAGAACGCCAACAGAAACAACAAAAGTCATTAACAAATGTATTTCGGAACCAACGCTCATGTCGTCACCACATATTTCATTTAATGTAATGTTATGTATATTTCATTTAAATTGTATGCTTAACTTTTATACATGTCTGTAACTTTTAAACAGGATGTTTACATATTTTTACATTGCCAGCTTTTGTCCATGATTGCAAGATGTAAACAGAATGTTCACATATCTTTTGAATTTAACGCCAGTCATAGTTTCAGTTTGACTAGGTTTTTCCGCTGGAGTGCTGCACATTCAATTAGGCTATAGGTCAGGCAAAAATGCACATAAATATGGATTTGACAAACAAACATTTTACTCATTGCTTAGGTCAGTTTATGGAAATCCAGTTTGATCGGAGTTTACAGTTATCTCTTTTATATAAAAATCAGAAATGATTCGAGAGGAATTATTTATTTAAAATATTCATTGGAATTACTAAAATGCTTATTGTCTTTGGGATTAATAACTTACTTTTGATTTGTTTGAACTCATTCAAAGATAGTCTGGACTGTATCATTGTTATATTAAAATATTCAAAACTATTGGAATTCTTTTGAACATTAGTATTTTTACTTGTGATATTTAATTTACGGTTATCTATAATTTAACTCAAAATTTTGTGTCTTTTGAATTTTCATTTTGTATTGTATGGAAATAAATTGCTTGTTGATATTTCTGAAAGGCTTCTTTTTTGTTCTTAAAAATGTTTGAACCTATAATCGTAACAGAAATTGGGGATCGTCTTGAATCTGAATCTGTTTAAAACTTTTTAGAGGTATTAAAAATTGTCTTTAAAATTAAATTCACTTTCTAATTGAATTTTCATCGTTCCTGGTTTAGAATTTAATTTCATATATTTGATACATATTTAGTGAAATCAGCAATAACTTACAATGTCATATAATGTCGAGAATGTTGTTTCCAATCCTACCAAGAAGTAGAGTTCGAATAGGAAACGAGTTCCTTGAGCTTGCCAAATATTGTGATCTTTCTGTAGCAAAATCATCTTAGTACAATTAAGAGACAAATAATATTTTGATTCAGTGTTTCGGGGGATAAGAACTTTTCGATGATCAGCGCTTTTGATATGCTTGGTAAGTCTGTATACTGCAGAATGGTTCTTCAAATGAAGGAGTGGGTTGCAGATGAAACCTAGATATCTTATGAATTTGGTTATTTTGCAATTTGACTAGTGTGCAATGTTCTACAGTATTAAGAAACAGTTGAAAAACATAAAACTAAACCATTATAAAAGTTTTGAATTTTATTTTACACTTATTCGCCTTCCCAGATCAGTTCAGTCTGATCAAGAGTGAAATTTTATTCTCTGGAGTTTTCCAAGAAGCTATGCATGAATTGGGCTTGCAGAGGTTAAAATTTTGCCCTGAAAGTATAGTTTCTTTGGAAAGATTTCATCACACTTTAAAACATATGATTCAGTCATATTGCTTTGATGCAGAGAATGAAAGTGATAAGTGTATTCATTTGATGATGTGTGCTGTTAGGGAATCAGCTCAAGAATGGATTTGAGACATTTTCAGCCGGTGTTCGTGCATACTGTCCGTGGAACATTGAAGATTTTACTAGAGTAACATTTTTCAAATAAAGACTCTAAATTGAATCTTCTTTGCTATGTCCCTGACTTAAAGATAAGTTCTCAGAGTCACGTAAAGTAGCAAGAACCAATTTTCACTCTACTCGATCAGAAATGGAATTAAGATATGACATAAACCCAAGGAAAGGGCTTTTCAGCCTGGCGATATTGTTCGGGCGCTCTTGCCCATACCTTAAAATCCTCTTCGGGCTAAATTTTATGGTCTTTATACAACTTGAAACAAAATAAAAACCCTAAATTGTATCATTAACACTTCTGGGAGGCAGAACCAGATATTAATTTGCCATTAACATATTAAAGGAGTATTTTGATAGGGAGAATCCAGTTTTGTATTTGATAAATTTAGTTTTACCTCTCCCGCCCATTGAGGAATGTAATTTGCAATGACTCTTCTTTAATCAAAGTTCGGAATTCAGAAATATTAAACAATATGGACCAGAAATGTTGCATTGACAAAGACAGCGTTCTATATGATGAATTCCCTAGAGCTGAAACATTTGAGAAAAGGAATTTATTATTCACTGCATTATGATATTACAGCACCAAGTCAAAGTAACCGAAGTTTTTCTATTGTGCCAATACCATATCATACATTCCGTATGTGTACAAATTATTTAAAAGTCAACAGTGTCAACAATTTGGATTCATTTACAATACCAAGAATAGATGATTGCATCGAGACAATTGAAAACGCGAAATATATCACCAAGTTTTACCGTTTAAAAGTATTCTGGCAAATTACACTCACGTAAAGAACAATATAACTGTCGGCATTTGTCGGTTATTATCTCACATTGACTACTTCGTCGCCTTAAACGTTCTTCTCCGCTCGATTCCTTGATACAATTACATCAAAACTGATATGAGGTGACTATGACAATATTGATTTAGCCAAACACCAAGACGAAAAAATCGTCCTTCCTCAGACAAGGACATAAAGTAACGATTGTTTCTCAAACCTGCACATGATGGTCTTTCAAGACAGATTCTACTGTACCATGTAACGACACCACTATCGTTCCTGGCGCGACCTGTTTATGAATCAACGCTAATATTTAGAGATTACACTTGGCGTCGCGTCAAAACGTTGGCACCAATATTTTAGCTCAAGCATTCCATTTTGTATAGCCACACAAAGTTTCAGTCATTTCAAACCTTTAAAGACTGTCAGTCCACGTTCCCACGCTACCACTCGACCTGGTCATGATTGTGCAAGATTGATATGCATACGTAACATAATGGATGGAATGATGACCTTTTATAGGAACCTATGTGCTCGCTTCTACGAAGTCGGATGGCTGGGGTGGGGTGGAGAGAATGCATTATCCGAAAGCTCCATTTGTAGTCGATCCCTTGATTAGATGTACATTGATATAGATATATGCATATTTTGCATGACAGCCAGGTTCTTACCAAAGACTGATCATGCTTCAACTAGAAATTCCTAATTGAGGAGAATCTTTTTTCCTGAAGAAAGGGCACTTTTGGGAATACAAATTGTACATGTTTTGTTCTAAAAGGACTTGAGATAGCTATCTCAGTCTTGAATATACTATTTATTTTACGAAACTGAAGTAAATAAAAGCACATTCATATTGTTTATATCTTTCGTTAGATAAACTTTAGAAATAAATGAAGATACACTTTAGAAATAAATGAAATTTTTAACCAAATATTAAAAACAGAATTCACTATGGAATCATATAAAAGCAGAGAGAAGACCATTCCAAATCTCAGTACTGCGCTTGACAATAAATAACAGTCTTTTAGATATGGTGATATAACTGGAGTGAAAGTTCAAATGATTTTTAACAATACAAGCATGTGAATGACACTTCAGTGTATTTCACAGCATTTACTGTATCCTGAGCTGTCTCTACCATCTGTTCCAAAATTAAATGTATTCATCTAGCTTCCTCCATTTGACACAATTAGTGGCGTAGCTAGGGGCGTGCAGAGGGTGCACGTTGCACGGGGCACCGAAAGAAGAGGATTGGAGGATTTAGTGTATACTTTTACAAAGTGTGCTTCAGAAGAAACAACTATATAAACAACTAAGTCCGTGCCAGGATGTGTGGATGATTGAGATTAACTCTGGTTAAGACTGAATCTGGCGAGAAAAATCAATTTAGTACGATGACTTTTTGTATTGGGCGGTGGTTGATACAGACTAAGTCACTAACTGTTGGTAACAAGTTTGTTGATGTTTTT
This sequence comes from Unio delphinus, assembly GCA_029339505.1. Classification (NCBI taxonomy): domain Eukaryota; kingdom Metazoa; phylum Mollusca; class Bivalvia; order Unionida; family Unionidae; genus Unio; species Unio delphinus. The sequence goes on from JAQISU010000106.1 coordinate 3,904,306, forward strand.
GCAGTTAAAATGTATTAGCCTTAAATTGCCTTTCTATAATGACTCTATCGTTATGTTGTATTCAGTACTGACTACTGTTTTCCTACGTTTCAGTGACACTGGGGTCGTAAAATTTACACCTTGTACCCGGGCGCCAAATACTCCCGTCACGCCTGGGGGTGGTGGGTGGTAGCAAAAAAATACTTGCACCGGGCGCCGAACACCCTCGCTACGCCACTGGACACAATGTCAAATATGACTGAGCATTATATTTCTTTTTTGCTTTACAAACCTTTCCGGGCTTGATTACCGAGCTTTCACTTCATTTGATATGGATTCGGATCACAACTTTTACATTTCAATATCTACGAATGTAGTCCCAGTCTGTTTTAGAGCATATCTCTCTCTCTCTCTCTCTCTCTCTCTCTCTCTCTCTCTCTCTCTCTCTCTCTCTCTCTCTCTCTCTCTCTCTCTCTCTTTTATTTTTTTGGGGGAGGAAGCGGGGCGGATAAAAAAAGTTAAATTAAGGCATTCATGGTATTGATTTAAAGGTAATTGCTCATTTCTTTGGAATGTGATATTAATATTACGGTTTTCGGTGTATAGTTTGACAGCAGTGCAATATGGGTAATGAGGCTATGCTTCTGACCGGAAGTCAAAGATGTGACCCATTGCACGTTGCTTTTTTTTTTTACAGTCTAGCCTGTCAAAGAAATGCTGGATAACCTATGATAAGAAATTGATCGTTCATTCATCTTTGAAGGCATTTTATAGTAACATATGATTTAATTTTATTTGGTTACAGTGGAAAGTTCAGTAATGGGAAAAATATTTATATATAAATAAATAAATAAATAAATAAATATATATATATATATATATATATATATATATATATATATATATATATATATATATATATATATATATATATATATATATATATATAATAATAATAATAATAATAATAATAATAATAATAATAATAATAATAATAATAATAATAATAATTGTGATCAAAATCCTCTCAGAATCATATTCATAAATGTTTAAATGGGTATAAAATGTTCATTTTTTAGATAGGCGCATCAAATTTTGCAAGTTATGTATATTGACTTTCAAATAGACCTATGAAATTAACGATTAAAATATAAAATAAAAAATCAAGTGATTTTTAAATTTTGAACATGACTGCAAAATAATGCACATGAATAGAGTTTTTGAGGTTGATACTATTTATTACTACGTTGTAAGTATTCCTATACCTTACACAGGTTGTAATGTTGGATATTAGTAAAATTCAGTCAGAGAAAATGTCTTTCAAAGTCAGACTGAGGCCTTTATTCAAAGCAAATGAAGACATCTTTCTAGTTGATATTGTGGCTTTATTTCCCTCATACTATTATTTTTGGATACAAACAGTTAATTTATATCTTTATGATGGGGTGATTAAGAGTCACACATATCTGCTTATATTGCTTTCAGTAATCGTTTACAAACCTAATTTTATGGTACTCGCTGAGAGGGTGAAGATGAAAAATATAGTAGGGTCTACTTAGGTTGTCTACTAAGCTCTTTTAAACTGTTGGAGAATGAAATATGTCAAAAGAAGTATAGGTCAAGAGATAGAATTTACTTTCCCCAAATCAGCTTACCTTGGATGTAAGATAACATGAATTAAATCTACCTTTTTATTGTTGTACACTTTGGTTTAGACAGTGATTGACACATGCAGCATTGTGACATGAACCGTATATCTTTCTATGGACGGCATTGTATAAAAAGCTGATATCCCAGTCTAATGACGGCTTTGAGGCATAAGCTGATATCCCAGACTAATGACGGCTTTGTGGCATAAGCTGATATCCCAGTCTAATGACGGCTTTGTGGCAGAGACCGCTCCAGTGGCGTAGTGGTTAAAGCTTCCGCCTCAGAAGCGGGAGGTGGTGGGTTCAATCCCCGTCTGAGTCAAACCAAAGACTTACAAAAATGGTACTAACAGCTGCTTCGCTTGGCGCTCATCATTAAGAGGTTAGTGTTAGGACTGGTCGGCCTGGTGTCAGGATAATGTGGCTGAGTGGGACATAATGCTACATGTCTGCGGCATGATGCCCCAGTGCTAGAAATCACTATAAAATGCCTCACTGCAGACATCGCAGGAATATGATTGAATTTTTTTGTGACATAAGCTGATATCCCAGTCTAACGAGCCATATCACTCTATGCATTATTAATTACAAATAATTGTTTTTAATTGACACTTAATATTACTCCAGAAATGGTCAAACAGATCGTTTGGATTAACGTTGTACAACTTATCTTAACATGGTTACATATCCCTCGTGAGCAAATGCCCATATGTTTAAGAATGTTTTGCGATTAAAGGTTAACATTCAGTACATCATGTGTGGTCTCAGTGCATCTACCAGTTGATCTGTTCGGCACATATTTGGCTTTACACATTTATATATCCACAAATGTAATTTCATTCATGAATTTGCTCATGTATTGTAATATATCTTCATTTCGGTACTTTTGACAGAGTGCGGTATTGTCGGCGACATAACAGAGAGTAAACGATTCTACTTAATAATTTTTAACAGACTTCATTTATTTTTTGAAAAACCCACTATAAATATTCAAAAACAGATCATTTGAATGAAGTGTGCACAGTTTATATTACTAAGTAGATGGACGGGTACATATGAAAATATGTATCCTTGTTTACACGTTTTTGTGGATCAGGGTTTTACATTTAGTTCGTGATATAGGATCTATTGGAATCTAAAGTTGATCTCTGTAGCACATGATTTGTTGTATTCACATGAAATATTCAAAAATGTTAATTCCATCATGAATTAAATTACTTATAGTACTATTTTTTTATTTAGTAAATTGTCATTTAATTCCCATGTATAACTGGTATGTATTAATTGGTACATCAATGAGCAAACCTCAACATCACCACACTGAATGGTAGCTTGCGTATCTTATTAATTATTTCGCCTGTAAGTGGCTGACAATAATCTGATAACATAATTTGAGAAGCCTCATATATTTTGGGACGAGTAGTCACTTTAATGCATACCCATTGCTTCAAATTTGTGAGTGTGACGATAACACATTTAGTGGGTTTTCCCCGCTTGTGTTTTTGATGTCCGGGATCATGTGATGTAATGTGAGATCTCCATTCCTTATGGTGTTTTTATTTTCATTATCTAAGAGATGATCGACACCAGTTATTGCCCTGATCTAGCATGAAGCTTTTTTTCGGTCAAATAGATATAATACCTAACCTAAATACGTTTTAGGTCTTTTTCTTTGCATGGGATCAAATAATATGCTCACTCATTTTACGTCAGATATCGTCAGTCGCAACTATACATAACTAAGCTATGGTCAGTTCGCAACCTGATACTGATAAACTGTCTCTAACCGCCAACAATTTTATAACACAGCTAAAAGTCATTAATAACATTGTGAAAAATTTAATTTTAAAACATCTGATTCTAATAGCCTAAGATTTCACAAACTGTTTACTCTGGCTTTTCTGAACTTATTAATCTCCCGCTATCTGACCCAACATTAACATCCCTGTCTCGCTGTTATAGAACTCACTTATGCTTCCAAACGTAGCATATCCCATCCCTCGTAATCAGCAATTTATTCCAAGCCTAACCCATACGCCAGTTTTAATGATTACATGTCACGCTGACCATGACATAATGTACTGCGAAAAAAATCTCCACAAAATTTTGCACCGTTACAGTGTCGCTTTGAAATCTCTCTACATATCGCATTTTAATATCATTTATCTACATCTCATAGATCTATAAGATTAAGTGCACATGTCATATCTTTTCGGTTCTAGGCTGATATTTGGAACAAGGTGGAAGAGTTATATTAGTTTGAAAGCCCCAGTAATCAGGTAATGAATCAAAAGTCCCAATAAGACACATCTAATGTCGCGCTATAAGTTAGAGGATTAGTTCATACTGCGACACTGATATATAGCACCTCAAAAACATGGCTTATATCTGTATGAAAGATCAATACTATTATTCAGTAAGGTAGAGTCTCCCTAGAGCAATTTTTCCTTCTGCAATGTCGCCTTTTGTGGCTATTAACATTGAAACAAAATTCATAGCATGATAGCAATTGAAGTGTCAAACATAATGAATATGGAATATAGCACTTTTCATTGTTACTATATAGTTTACACTTATATACATCTGAAACAGATATAATGCAATTTGGTACCATAATCACTGTGAGTTATCTTGCTTCACTACCGACAAAATGTTAAGTTGCATAGACTCAAGCTATCATTTGTTTTATCTTACATTTTTTACTCAAATTTGCTCTCAATAAATTGTCAATTTGACTTGTAAAATTTGTGTGGAAATGAAATTTTACCTTCAAATTTTGTTTTCTAAATTTAAATGTTTATTTAAAAAATTCTTTAAAAATGTAATTAAATAATTTTTTTGTATTTCAAATATATTTATATATAGAACTTAACTTTTATTCCAATTAAGTTTTTACCACCTTGAAAAATTCATTTAATTAAGGAAGATATAGCTAAATAAGTTGTGGGTTTTTTTCTCGTTTGAAGAGCATTTTGACTAAAACTTTTACGTGTGCAACACCAAAACTATACGTTCTAACAGCTGTAACACACACTGTTTGCTATGAAATTAAAAATAACTTCGTGAGTAAAGTTAAATTTGGTGTGGCATGAAAATAAAACAGTTTGACTAAAACTGGCTACAGTGTATCAATAAGTAGGATTGATGGGACTCGTGTCACAATTATTACTTCCGGTTCAGTACCCACGAATGTATCCACCCACTCTATTTTAAAGCATATTCTCCTCTCTCATTTTGGTGATGGTAAAAGAGCAACTTTTAAGCAACTGTTTATTCTTTAGGATGTGAGCATTATGTTGTGATTGTCTGTGTGTATTTTGGTAACTATGCATAGTGAGTAATGATGCATTGACGATGATATGGAAGTAAAGTCTATGACCCTTAGAATGTTGCTTTGTTTACAGTCTCTACTCTCTAACATATGTCGGATAACCAATGACAAGAGCTTCACCGTGAGTTCGTCTTTTAATGTACTTTAGTAGCATGATTTATTAGGAGCTAGATATGGTGGAAAGTCCAGTACTGAAAAACAAATGTTGAAACTATATAGCAAAAACAATTGGGATACGAGTCCGTATAGCGGAGTGCAACTCATGGAGCATGCGATGCAGGGAACCAGACAATAAACGCAAATGTCGAAAACCACGCTCTTACGCATGCGCGTTTGTGCAACGAAGACCACTGATATATCTAAATCTATTTATAGAGAGCTCAAACTAAGATTGTACCAAGAACCTATGTAACGATTAACCCTTGGCGCGCACATTCAGCTCGATCTGTAAGTGTTATTACTGTATATAAGTGCTGTTTGACAAAATCTTGTAGATATATCAATTAATATCTGCCGTCGAATGATAGATACAATTTAAAACAAATAATTGATGACATAAATTAATAATAATTTGTATTTTTTCGGTGTTTGAAAGCGTGTGGTACAGAGGTAATACTCTACGCCAAACACAGCTTCTCAGCATCAAATACTGCCTCACTAACTGATGTTATTAATACCCCCCCCCTCTCTCTCTCTCTCTCTCTCTCTCTCTCTCTCTCATATCCGGGGAATTCCCATCATTTTTCAAAATTGCCATTGTAAAACGTCTGCTGAAGAAACAAATACTCGACAATAACGATTTAAAATTTATAATCTCCAGTTCATATAACAAAATCTTAGAGAAGTTATTCTAACCCTACTTATATCTCATCTGAATTCAAACAGTCTTTTTGCAATGTACAGTCTGCATATTGCCAGTGCCACAGCACTGATACTTCTCCTGAAAGTAGTTAATGACATTCTCTCAGCTTTGGACAGCGGAAAGATTACAGTCCTCACCCTCCTTGATTTATCTGCAGCATTTGAAAGAATAGACCATGATATACTACTTCAACGTGTACATTCACAATTCTTACTGTGGTTCACGACCTCCTTAGGCAATGCATTACACTTAGCGCAGTTTTTATATGTTTTGGTGTTCCACAGGGGTCTGTTCTTGGACCTGTTCACTTCATTCTATACACTTAGCCGCTCTCAAGTGACATAGATCATCAACCAGTGTCTCCCTAATTGTACGCTGATGACACCCAAATATACAAATCTTGCCACCCAACTGAAGTTGATGCTACCATCCAAGGAGAAGAGAGTTGCATTTCTGATGTGAAATCGTGGATGACATGTAAGAAGCTACAGATGAATAATGATAAAACTGAGGTTAATCTGATCACAAAACTAAAGATTTTCTCATTCAGATGCTTTACCTCAAGCAATAAATATTCGCAAGACCGACATTAAATTCACACAGTCAATACGAAACCTGTGTGTTACACAAGACAGTACTCTCACGTTACACCAACATGTCATGGACATATGCAAGGCTGCATACCTTGAGTTGAGACGTAATAGCTCCATTCGCAAATATCTTTCAGTTGATGTCACTAAAACACTTGTGTGTGCATTAGTACTTTCAAGACGTTACTATTGTAGTTCAATTCTGTCTAGTTCGTATCAATATAAAATATCAAACTTCAAAAAAGTTCAAAACATAGCTGTTCGGATCATCCTTAGAGTACCACGATCAGAGTACATCTCCTCGATGCTCTGTACCCTACACTGGCTATCCATTCGATCCATAATAAAGCACAAAGTTTGTTATTGAACAGATTGATTATTCGTCTTGAAAATTATGGAGTCACAGTAACTAGAAGGCATGTTATTAATGACAACAACGTAAACAAAATTCAACGAACCGAAACCAAATAATTCTGTCAATTTTGTATTACAATGTTGCAGAAATAAGATAAAAGTACAGGTCTGTCATTCGTTATTGAACTGCATTAGAGTGTTATTTTCAACACCTAACATTTAAAAGATTTTGTTATTTGCACATCTAGTTCGATGCCCGTCTGCCAAAAGCACCACGTGCCCTTCAGCATATAATATATCTCTGCCAGACAGCTGTTTAGACAACATAGTCATTTAAACCTTAGCGCATCGTCTTTGCGCATTAAATACATGATCTATTTAACTGGATCCTTCATGTAGAAACTGAACTTCAAACAAAAAGAAGAGGAAAAAATATCCAGACTGTTAATTTGGTCCCCTGTCTCGAATACTGGTTGCTATGAATTCTGATACACGACACGTTTCGCCATAGCCATTAAAAAAGAGACTCTGCTATTGGGTGATTTACTCTCCAGTTTGAGATGTTATCCCCACTCCGACCAACTCAGAGATGACGTCTGTATTTTAACATTAGCAAAATAGTTCAAAACACTTGGCCCCATTTCTTCATTTTGTTTTAATGATTTGCTAAGGCCCTTTTAATCTATTTCTTGGTTGCTTTATTTAAAACAAGTTAAATTCTTCGCAAGCAAAATATGTTAAAGTATTTTTGCATAACGTAAAGTTGACTGTGTTTAATACTGAATTACCGTAATAATATCTTCAATTTCAGATATGCATCGCTTGTACATTGCTAAACTCTTCGCCGGTAAGAAAATCTAGCATTTAGTCCTCAGCTCTTCAAATTTGGAGGTAAGTAAATCTTGCATATATGCATTAATTCCATAATTCCTAAATAGAAGTGATCGCTTTTGAAAAACACAGAACCACTTGTGAAGTTTGCGCGACATGAGCGTTTAATTGGAAGACTCACAGTTACTGGGTGATGGTCCGTGATACTGGTCTGTCACTTTAGCGCTTTATTTGGGATATCAGAACAAAAGAACGAATATATATATATATATATATATATATATATATATATATATATATATATATATATATATATATATATATATATATATATATATATATATAAGGTAAAAATATTCACGAGTAGCTGGCAAAAGTGAACATTGTACTGTATAATAATGAGGTCGTCAGTTCTTGAACCAACCCCTCTATACACTTGTATAGGTCATGAGCGATATACATAGATATTGATCACGTCGAGTTTACCTGTATCGGAAGTTTTCTGCCATAGTATATAATTAATTGTTGTATAATACGACATGTACCATTCGAAGAGGAATAAGATATACAACATTCTCAAAGCCGGGGATAAGACACGTAGAACATGGAATTTACCCCTACTTACCGTACATCTAAATGCGTATAGCTAGCAATAATGACGTTGTACATCCTGATCTGCAGGTGCTTTGTGCAATGACGTATGTTCCATATCAGCTATATTTACAGTTGGATGAGCATGATATGAGATCATATTGAATAGTATTAGATATCAGTAACTTTACCTGCATTAACCCTGCTTATATGTTCTAGTATTACTTCTGGATTGCCAACATTAACGTTGTTATATTCTCTATAGACTGCTTCTAGATTTAGTTGCAAATAATTACATTGCCAACATTCACCCTGTATATATTTGCCATAGACTAATTATAGATTGCCAACATTAACCCTGCTTATATTCTTTATAGACTAGTTCTAGATTTAGTAGCAAACAGTTACATTAAAATATTAATCCTGCTTATATTCTCTTTGACTACTTCTAGATTTAGTTGCAATTAATTGCATTGCCAACATTAAACCTGCTTATATTCTCTATAGACTACTTACATATTTAGTAGCAAACAATTACATTACCAGCATTCACTTTGTTTATATTTCCATAGACTACTTCTAGAATGCCAACATTAAATATGCTTATATTCTCCTTAGACTACTTCTAAATTTAGTAGCAAACAGTTACATCACCAACGTTAACCCTGTTTTTATTCCCATAAACTAATTCTAGATTTAGTAGCAAACAGTTACTTCAAACATTCACCCTGTTTATATTTCCATGGACTACTTCTAGATTGACAACATTAAACCCTGCTCATATTCTCCATATACTAGTTCTAGATTTAGTAGCAATCAATTACATAACCATCATTAAGCCTGCTCATCTTCTCCATATAATACTTCTAGATTTAGTAGCAAACAGTTGCATTCCCAACATTAACTGTTTTCCCCATCGACTACATCTATATTACCAACATTATCCCAGTATACCCCATCGACTACATCTATCTAACCAACATTATCCCAGTATACCCCATCGACTACATCTATATTACCAACATTATCCCAGTATACCCCATCGACTACATCTATATTACCAACATTATCACAGTATACCCCATCGACTACATCTATATTACCAACATTATCCCAGTTTATATTCTCCAGATACTATTTCAAAATATGTTTGCATATGACTACACTTTATTGATCCGTTTTATATCCAACACATATTCACATGTCAGCCATATTTGTGTAGTTTCATCGTATAAATATAATAAATTCCCTTGATATTATCAATGTTGTATATTAATGTACAGTGGAGTGTGTGTGTGTTGGTGGTGTTACGTGGTGATTGGTGATTGTTTGATTGTACCTTCTTACAAGGTGTCCTCCTTTATTCGGTTATCATTATCCAGAGGATGATCGCCCTCGGTTTTATTGCCCAGATCGATTAATATTAAGAGAAAGTATGGAATAATTAGAGATCTGAGCAGATATGTAGAAGAGAATCATTCGAGCCCCCGTACACAAAATAAAAACGATTTAATTCATTTCATAAACAACGATGATAAACATTGCAATAGGAAGATACACTTAATTTGAAATAAAATATTCGCCGAATTTCAAACACAAATGCAATTATATAAATAGCCGATCTGTTTAAAAGAAAGAATTAGTTCATGATAGAAACGAGTTAATGATCGAAGTCATTAATGGCCTTGTACAATTTCATAACCGGTTCTTTACGCTTCATTCCAACTTCACTGCTGTTCTTCTATGTCCTTTTCGCTGTTCTCTTTTTTTCTTTTCCCAAACTCTGTTTTGTCTCGCCTTATTTCTGCCATCCAACTTTGTGTGGATAGGTGGATGCGTGAGAACGTTTATACGTATATCTAAGGTAGGTCTCCAGTAAGTATTCGGTGCGTCTACAGTAGGTACATGTATTCAGTTGGCTATTCCTTTGTGCATAAGCTTTGACCTCTTTTACCAATCAAATTATGTATGTCGATCTTTCATACATCTGGTCCCTCGGACAAAACGATTTTACGAGAGAGAATTTCTTCCAAATAGAGAGAATTTGTTCCAAATTCCTCTCGGAGTACGTTAATTTCACTCTTGCAGGAAAAATGTGGACTGATTAGATTTTCCGATGGGTGTTACATAAAACGAGGAGTTTACGTGTGGAAAACATGCCCCTTATTTAGCGTAACCCACCAGAATTAAATACATCTACCGCCTTTTATAACTAGGCGCCAAAATTTGTGGTATACCTGACTTCTAGATTGCCGGTCAACAGGTTCTATAGAATATCAATTTTTGCATTTTCGACATGTTTGATATAAAAATCGAACTTAACCTTCTGCTAGTCTTGTCTGAACCGGTTAAATAAACGAGGGCTTAATTAAGAATCACTTTCGTCTCCTGACACAGACGTAAGAAAAAGCAAAATAAAAGCCATTACTGTCTGAAATAGTGCTTGTTTCCTTAGACATCACATCTCTATATACTAATGCAACATAACGGTGAAGTTATATATGCATGATGGGAAGTATGGGAACATGACCAATCCGCCAACTCCTCACTTAAACTCTTAGGCCACCAAAAACTCAATAGCATTGCATTAAATGAAGAAATCATTGGAACCGCAATTGGTACAAAACGACCTCCTCGTATTCTAACATTTCTGTAAGAAGACTCTTTGTTTGTGTGTGTGTGTGTGTGTGTGTGTGTGTGTGTGATCTTTTAACATTGGTGACATTCACATAATACCAATGGGTAAGCTTCATCGATGATATAGAAATGAAGTGGCAACACATAAAAGAAAATCTGAATGATTTCATAGCAAACCCACCAACATCCATCCTTCAGTTAAAATCCCGACACACGTTTGCAGCTCAAAAGCAAGTTTTCCTGGACACAACAACCAGACTGGCAGAAAACAGATTCCATATAGACATCTACTCAAAACCAACTGAAAAACACCAGCATTATCTCCCATACAGTTGTCATACAAAACATTATATTCGGAACAACCCATATTACCAGGCATTAAAGACCCCGAATCTGCTCCCGATACCGAACGGTAGTATGAGACGATCAGTTGAGAAGAAAGAGTAGACACACCCTGACAGATTTTTTTTTTTTTTACCCAAAAGAAATTTTACTGATATTGTTTGCGCTCATCCTTAGTAATATACAAATATGTTTATCATTAAGTTGGGCGAATTGCAGAAAATCAACAAACATTGGATATTCGTTACGGATTTGATTTAAACTGTACATAGTTACATTGTGAACCTCCGAAGCAAAATATTCAGTCGTCTGCAATTAAAGTCTGCAGAGACAGAAACATGTAGGACTTTGCTGAGAATATTTTCTTTTCCTTCGTTATTACCTAGCCCGAAATAGTTAGCCAGTTAGTAGGAGCAAACATCACAGAGAGGAGTGTTAGTGAGTTTGAACCATGCTGGGTTCGTTAGTAGTGATTTTAGGCACAAGCCGAATGACTGTCCCTTTCAGTAACATAGTCCATATTAAAATTCAGCGGTGTATACAAGTATTGTGATTGAAAAGGCAGCATTTATGGTTGGAAATCAGTAAATTATAGAATGGAATCAATAAGTTGGAACTTGGTAGGTACCGTTTATGTGGCCATAGTGGAAAATGGGCATATGTATATGAGCGTGATACGCCGGAAATTCTGTGGATTGACTAGCCTAGGGTCGCGCAGTTAAATATTTCCCAGTTAGTAAGGGAATACTGGTGTAATTTCTATGGCATGACAAGCTATCGGTACGGAAAACGGATGATAATGAATAAAAACCTTGCAAAGGTGCAGTTAACGGACGTTTGGGCAAGTTGTCTCCTCTGGGTCGCCAATTGATTAGAGCAAAGCTTATTAGTTATAGCAGACACGTCTTTCTTTCCATTTTACAACTCAAGTTGTATGGAAGTCTTTGGAAATTTGGGGAAAACTTATGACTTCCAGCGTGACTCGCGCCAGGGTTTTGACACCGCTCGGTCAAGTGAATACCCCTGTGCGTGTAACAATATATATATATATATATATATATATATATATATATATATATATATATATATATATATATATATATATATATATATATATATATATATATATATATATTCGTGTCATAACAGTGTATCCACACTTATTCAGTTTATTTCTTGGTTAATGAGAATATATATTCAAAATACGAATGTAAAAAATCCGATTGAAAAATTTTAAGTAATAACTGCATGGGAGCCGATCTAATATCGCATTTGCACTAAGTTTACGATAATAACCAAACGCAACTGCCGACCATTTCCGGTATTTAGTGAAAATAGCGCGTGACGTCACATTATGAACACTTGTTGTAAACAATGGCTGAGTCGGTAACGTCACATTATGAAAAAGTCTTCAGAAACTCAACACGAAAGTTGCGATTTTGAAGGAAGTGAATTGTCACTGTCTTGCGGGTCTTAACCATTTGAAGATGGTGATTTAATAAGCTAAGAAAGCGGTAGGATCGGGTTCATCTAATTTGTCACAGTAAATTACATCTGTGTTATTTTGTAACATATTTGATCCTATGTGAAACAAAGCCAGTCTAATTCAGCAATGCACCACAGCGAGTTTATCGTTGTTGTCAAGGAAGTAAGGAGAAATAACTTTAGAGAGAAGCGATTAGCGTCTGGTGAGATTTCTTTTTCAAAGATTAATATAACTGTAAGGAATTAAAAATTAAGAAAATTAAGTCTACGTATTGCACACTTAAGGACATACATACATACAGATATACATACATACAGACAGACAGACATACACACATACAGACAGACAGACATATATAGAGAGACGGACGGACAGACAGACAGACAAACATGGATGGATGGATGGATGGATGGATGGATGGATGGATGGATGGATGGATAGATAGATAGATAGATAGATAGATAGATAGATAGATAGATAGATAGATAGATAGATAGATAGATAGATAGATAGATAGATAGATAGATAGATAGATAGATAGATAGATGGATGGATAGATAGATCATGTCTTATGACCTCAGATGCTTGTCTGACTGTCGGCTAGGTAAGGGTGTAACCATGTAGCTGTTTAAACAGCAGAGAAAAATGCCTTTTAAAAAAAGAAGACAGAATTAAGTTGCCCTCTCAATGTCCGTGGTATGCGTGTTTGCTTTTAATCTTATCGCACATTCATACATATGATTAAATAATACAAAGGACAAGATAATTTTGATGTGTGTGTGTGTGTGAGAGAGAGAGAGAGAGAGAGAGAGAGAGAGAGAGAGAGAGAGAGAGAGAGAGAGAGAGAGAGAGAGATAAAATGCAATGAGTGTAATGCGGTTCAAAATAGTCCCGTTCAAATTCAAAAATTCATAATAATCTGTGTACATTAAAGTAAAATACCAAGTTCAGAAACTTTTAAGGAACTTAAAATAATGAACAGTAACATCAGTTCTATCTTATTGTTAAAACAAAAACCCTCTGGGTACATTGATTCTGTCACAACCCTGCGACAAACTGATTCTGTGAAAACAAATCCAGCGGATGTTTGAAGTCATTTAATTTATTTGTTAATATGATAGTTCTGGTTTTTATATAACATGTATCACAAACGTAAGATATTTAATTTCCTACACTATTCATGTGTAATGTCGGCAATATAAAAATATTGCCCAGTTTGGATAGTGTAAGGGACAATAATAGCCAACATGCGAACTTAATTCTACTTAATGTAGGGCACCTAGATTCGATGCCATTAGACGACTTCCTCGATACCCATGACAACAGTATGGGAATACAAGAATCTTAAAAACGTATTTGCACTCTTAAGAAGTAAAATACAAAGCATATATCCAAATAAAATACAAACTCTAATCAAGGTAATGGTTGGTGGGATGGGAGATATGTTCTGGAATAGAGAAAATGTCCACACCTCAGAATCACTATCAGTGGCGAAGTGGTGAGGTGATGACTGCTAATGAAGCATTATTCCATACCCCAACATTTAACTTGAAATCTTGACATACTGGATTGATAACAACTCTTTATGGAAATCTCAACGAGTAACACCATAAAAAAAGTATTGCTCACCTGAATTGGTAAACCGTAGATTCACATGTTCGGTTATGTATTGTAAACGTCTTTATGATAATGTTTTCACCATTTATATTCTCTCATTTTCGTCTGACTTCATCTTGCGAGATTAATTTTATCAGAAAGTGGAGGGGCAAATTTCTTTGGTCATGCTTGAGAGTTGGATCATGACATTACTCTATGGTCTTAAACTATGTAGCATAAAGAATCAAAACGGATAGATTAATCACATTCAACAAATAATTTTTTTCTCAGAAAGCTACACAACAAAACATTAAGTGAAACCTACAGTATTGCAAATTAAATCCCAGGCGCTCCTAAAATGCTGTCACAAGTCCAAAACTATATTGTGTTTCGAATGAATTGCAATAGCCTTGCATGTCTTCATGCATCACAATGATTAATCGAAAGTATCAATAATCCCCAAGTAGTGTTATAGTAAAATAAGTCAATACTCTAAATGATTCCTCTCAAATTATAACTGAACTATAAACTTTGAACTATAAACTCTTAACTACAAACTCTGATTATTGGTTAGTAAATAATGCTCTTAAACAATAATTAATAATTGTTTACCAAAGTCTGTATATACAGACTGTCACATGACCTTTCACAATATAAAATGCGCTGAATGCGAGTCATTTCATATATAAAAAAATGTCCATGAAATGTATTAACAAAGTCAGATCTTGAAACTAAATTATAGTAAATATCATGACAAACATCAGGGAAAGAGAAAAATATAGATCTTGAACTTAAATCCAAGTAAGTCTCTTTACAAATGACAAACATGAGGCAGGCCAAAACTGTATCTTCAAACACGGACAAAGGTCAAGCACACATCATAAATTAAACATTCGTAACATCTTATAGATTTTTAAAAACTTAATTTTTGAAGAATCATCTTTTGACGTGTTTCCAATGGCAATAAATCGTATGAACTCGTAAATGTAATATTGCGCTTTCCTGCCAATCAGATTGTCTTCCATTATTATTAGACAAATGTACCAGGAAGGTCCATCATGTTTCTTGATGCAGGAATAGACTCATTGCTTACTGCTTGGATTGATGACCGGGGTGGTTGTGGTGATGGGCTGGTGTTATTAACGGACGTGGTTGGTACTGGTAGGAGTGGTAACAGTGTAATTGATGCATACGTAGCTGACATGAATAGATGTTACTAGACCAGGTACCCTGGCACATGGGGAGGCAGATGCAGCTGGCAGATGTTGAGTATTTGGTGATGGGTCTTGGGGTCCTTTTGGTGTTGTAAATATCACATAATTTTCATTCCTCTTCGATTCCGTTGACACTGCTTAAGGCAACCTTTCTCTGTCTAGGTTCAACGGTGGCTGCACTGAACCTTTTTACATGGTATAAGCTCTCCTTAGAGACGCCAAGGAGAGATATGACCTATTTATAAAAACTCTATTGAGATATCTTGGCTTCCACCTCCCTTTGAGTAGGCTCGACAAAAATGTCAGAGTTAATAGTTACCATCTTCTCACCAGGATGCAGGTATCTCGTTCATCTCGACACATTTGCACCTGTACCATACATGGTTTATTTTATTCAAGACTTCCACAGACTTTTCTCCTGATTTCTCGATTGTGGCTATGGGGATTGTGCCATCACACTGTCCACATCATATTTATATCTGAGACCTGTTTCTCAGGAATTGTGTGTAGATATGTCAGATGTGGCATTTTGGATATGTTCCTTTTGCACAAATATGGAAGGGGCTCCAAAAGCTCGCTTGGTTCCAGAGCTGTGAAACACTTCCCCTCCGCTCTGCCATTCAGTCATGGAGCGGAAGATGCTTTCCACACTTGCTCACTCTTAGTAATTAGTCATTTGAGCTGAGACAGCTGCCTTCTTTCCCTAGGGTAGCACCAACAATCTGGTTATAGTCTCTTGGGCGAATTTCCGTATTTCCTCCTCCAAAGAAGTCTGAAGGAACATCATTTACCACCTTTGGATATTTTTGCATAAGATGCTACCTCAGATCCACCACCCTGAGATAAACACCTTCTTTTACTATATGCACCTGGCGAAAACCAATTCACAGCCTTAAATGGGAACGGGGGGGGGGGGGGGGGGCACCAATTTGTGATTCTTTAAATAGCAACTTCTGGAGAATTCAGTTGGATATACACAACACTTGACAACTGTCTTAGAGAACAGTCTCACATTTAAAAACCCATTTCATTACCTGATGAAGTCTATCAATATACTAATAAATCGGCTGTGAATTATGGATTTCAAATATCTTTCGGAATATGGAAGAAGTAACAACAACGTATCTATAATAAATATGTTTTCCCCTCGTTGCAGCACTCCCATCTATCTGCAATAAAATAGTATTGTTATCAAATTCCTACTTCATTTCTAACTATTCTTTGTAACATTTGTAGCAGAACGATCAAGCACTTTACGTTTTCCCATTTTATTTCTGTATCAACATAACGTACTATCGCATACCAATTTATAAACTATTTGTGGGACCTTCATAACAATAAATTAAAATACAGTAGATAGATGCTTCACTTTTCCGATTCCTTTCCTTGAACTTAATACACACGAGAACAACAGTAACCCAGTGATTTGACGTATAGATTAGTCAGAACTAGCCGAAACAAAAACATCATTGGTAGCGCTACCTTAAACTTCCAGTAAATATTTCCTATCCCTACACGAAGTCATCCGTCATCATGTAACCTTATCCAACTATTGTAATTACTTTAGCTGTCAACAAAATTGGCCAATTTTGGCTCTGAGATAAAAGTTTTTAATATACGTCAAAAACAATCTGAAATAATCTAAACACAAGCAGACTGTTCCCGCTACTCGACTCTTGCGATACATTTACTTTTGATGATAGATACAAACTGGTTTCTTATTTCTGCTGTATCGGAACGTGATAAGCTTTTGCTGGCTGATTCTTTGTTTTCTTAACTAAATAGGTTTTAAATCGTTTGGCTTATTTGTGATCAAATAACGGCTTTCCATTTTGGAACAATCTGCTGGCAAATTCATGCTTTTCTCAATGGATTGTGAAGCTAAATTACTTGTTCAGTCTGAAATGTTCTCTTCTTTCGTTGATTCTGGTATTGGTGTTGGACATTAAGCTCGTCAAACTGTTTTTCCAACCTTAAATATTTGTACTACGCTGGAACATTGCTCTTTTTGATAGTTTCACCCTCAGATTTGATTCAAACAGACTCTTGAAAATATATTCCTAGCGTTTAAGTCTCTAAGAAGAGAAACTGCTGGTGCAAGAAAAAATGCCGTCCATTAAAATTAGGTATTCTTTTCACTGTAGTCCTCTTACTATATCTAAATGATTCGATTCGATGTTAGTTCTCCCAGCTCAGTTAATTGCTCTTTTCAATAGGATCTAGCTTTTCCATAACATCTTTCAAGGTACTTTTTATAGCAGGGTCAATTCATTAAGTTTTGTATGAACTTGTCTCCTCCAGCTTTATATTATTATCTCCCTTTACTGCCTCAATGTCTTTCAATCACATAAACTGATTCTTCAACAGTTGCAATCTCTAGCAATGCGTCTACACCTTGTCAATAAGAAAATTGCTTTATATAATTGGTTCATCATTACAGCTTCGTGTACATCTGCATGCAATTTTCAATCAGCTTTTGTGCCCTCTGACGAACACTGTCACACTGCCCAGCCCCAAGTTCACTCATGTTAGCTCAAATTAGAGCTTCAGGATTAGAAAAAAAAGGCTACGTTCTTTTCTCTCCATTTAGTATGCAGGTATATACACTAATTTACAGGTGCTACACTGTCCATCATAAGTGCGATCAAACTTTATTCCGGTCTGTCTTATAATTGTTATCATCCTACCAAAGCTTTATAACACCCGTGGGTTCTAGCACAAAAGACCAGAGTTCAAGATTTAAATAAATAATAAACAATGAAGGTGAGATTGAACATTTCTATCAACATACCATATTGAGTTACATCAACACAGTGTTTGCCATAACATAATCACCATCTGATGATAAAGAGCTCAAATTGCTTATCGTGAAGCCGAAAGTCAACATAATAATACGCTTTTTTTGTATTGAAATGAGTAATATTATTTCCTATGCACAATACCAGTTTCATGTATTAAACGGCATTTCATGGACGGCATTTTTTCTTGCACCAGCAATATCTCTTCTTAGAGCCTTAAACGCTTGGAATATATTTTCAAGAGTCTGTTTGAATCATGCACTTTTAAGAGTGCTCTTAAGACTCACCTGTTTCGACTGCACGGACAAACTTAGCGACCTAATCATGTTTTGTATCTTATATGTTTTCAGCATGTTTTTGTTTTCCAATTTCATTGTTTTTGTCATTTGTTGTTCTGTAGTGTAGTCATATCATTATTGATGGTGTAAAGCGCTTAGAGTTTCGTAAGATTAGGCGCTATACAAAGGCCTCATTATTATTATTATTATTATTATTATTATTATTATTATTATTATTATTGACTGTAACACATTCTTATATAGTAATAGGACAGATATTTTAGTAAAAGTAATACGATTTAAATTTTCTCTAAATTGTATTAAAAGTAATGTTTCATTAAGTTATATTGAAAGTAATTTTCTACTAAAATATATTGAGATTAATTTAATTTATTTCTATATCATACCTATATAGATGTTGGTATGTGATGGGATATCGTAGTTTTATATGTATCGCTTATTTAAGTTTATGTAGATTAAATGCAATTGTATATATTGAGTATTTCAATAAAGAGCCAGTTTCATCGTAACACAAAGGAGACTTGTATCATTACAGCATCCCTGTACCTCTCCCA
Organism: Unio delphinus; assembly: GCA_029339505.1. Taxonomy (NCBI): domain Eukaryota; kingdom Metazoa; phylum Mollusca; class Bivalvia; order Unionida; family Unionidae; genus Unio; species Unio delphinus. Next base: position 3,923,419 of record JAQISU010000106.1, read on the forward strand.
TGGCCAAACTCCCCAAGATGTACTCGTATCTACACCGTTATGAGTGACGCCCCCTCTTTTAAGAGCATGAACTCTTCTTTCTTCTCTCTCGCCATGGGTAAGGATTTTCCTTAACATATGAGTAATTCCTTCTCATAGCAAAAAATGAGAAGAGAATATATTAATTTAAATTGTTTTTGGAGCTATTGTAATTGAGCAGAGTGGTGGGAGACAGCAGCAGCTTTATACAGAATTACTTCATAATGATTATTTAAAAAAAAAAATATCTTAGATTCAATGACGATTACTTGAGAATAACTTGCAGCTATGACAGCTATTTACCACTGTATTGTTTACACCAGCTTTTATGGACACGTGTTCGCACCAAATGACCTAATTCCAAGTGAGCTCTTTAAACTACACAGAAGAATGAATTAGACTGAATTAATTTGTCACCTCAATGTCCGTTGTGTGAGTTCTTACCCTTAATCCTATTTTTACATTCACACCAAGAGGTCGTCATACGTCATATTTTCCCCCAGACATCTCTATCTTTTTCCGCCCTAAAATATCCGTCGGACCGAAATATTTGCTTGAAATATCCTAAAATGCCCAAGATTTTACACTGTTCATTCTTTATGAAGCAAAATTCTCTCTCTCTCTCTCTCTCTCTCTCTCTCTCTCTCTCTCTCTCTCTCTCTCTCTCTCTCTCTCTCTCTCTCTCTCTCTCTCTCTCTCTCGTGTAGTTTTTTGACAGTTCAAATATTATGACCCTATACAGCACCGACAAAGAGAGAGAGAGAGAGAGAGAGAGAGAGAGAGAGAGAGAGAGAGAGAGAGAGAGAGAGTTAGAGACAGACAGACAGACAAAGAAAGACCTACTGCTAATGCAATCAGTTGTAATGCGGTTCAAGATAACCCCTATCAAAGTCATCCTATTTTGTACAATAAGATAAAATAACAAGTTCAGCACTATAATAACGTTATAATCATGATCAGTAACATAAATTATAACTTATTTTTAAACAAGAGTCCGACAGAAAATGTAAACTTTTTCCGAGAAAATTAATTCCGTTACAATCCTGCCTCACACAGTTTCTGTTACAAAACTTCACTGAATGTTTTAAGGCACTAATGTATGGGCTCGTATCATAGTTCTGGCTTTTATATACTATATTTCGGAAAGGTAAGATATCTCGTTTCTTAAACTATTCATAACAAATTCCGTCACTAAACACGCATGGTCCAACTCGGAACAAATAGAACAAAATAACAGAGAACATTAAAAAGTAAACAATACCAACTTATGAAAGTACAATTGATGAATTACCAGATTTTTAAAATGTAGGGAAAAGTTATTTGTTCTTTTTTTATATATAAAATTTACCACTTAACTCCAGGATTAAACATAACCAAATAAATATGTGTATATTGAAGAATTATTCCAGAAACTGAATAAATCAAAATGCACAATAATGAGCGAAAACTATTTTTCTCCCAGACATACTATTCAAATTAACTGGAATCTATATATCTACAAAGTATTTGTAGTAATCCATCTGATACGCTTAACTATCTAAACTTTCAATATTGTTCTGGAAAACATATCAAAGTGAACATTTCTTTTAATCTTTCATCAAGAGAGATAACAATTATAAAGGACTACAAAAGAAAATTGACTCGCATAATTAGAGCAATTTCTTTGCAGACAAAACTACCCAGAGTAAATCATCAGTCCGGGAATATGGAAAGAGAGAAGCAATGGCATTGTCAAGGGAGAAGACCGTGAAAAGATGAAAGATTACCAAATCATCACTGGAATTCCTTTGTTTACAAGTTACAACACACGAACACTAATATTTTCTCGACATTACGAACATTTAAACAGTTACTTCGAGGCTGTGCAAAAATGAGAAATATTTTGGACGGAATGAAAATTATTAATATTAATAATATATTAATTAATATTAGTATTAGCAAGATACAACACAAAAACTTTGCAACAAATTCTTACCAGGTCTAAATCTCACTTATTTGCAAGAGAGGCCCGGATAACTAAATATGACACGGATAGATGAAAAACAGTTTGTTTTTATTGGTAATATATTTAAAGTTAAACGGGTCATGGATTACAATTCCAAAAATGTTATGTCGAGACCAACGCTCTTGCAACTGAGTTACCGTGGCAGTTGTAAGCTGAGTGAAAATGCACAAATCAATAATATTAAAGGTAAATGTCAGATTATTAATTATTATTATTATTATTATTATTATTATTATTATTATTATTATTAACACTTTTTCGGTCCGATTATTCGATTAAGAAATGCAATTTTTTTTAAAATTCACATTCAGGTATAGTATTCATATATACTGCAAATCTGCATTTCCGTTTGCAAAAGGCTTTGATATCGTCTGCCCCACAAGAAACCTTTCATAACAGGACTCAGTAAAAACAAAACAAACAAAAACCCCACCTACTCCCAACAAACAAGCAGGTGCTTTTCCAGTTCACCAATTACAGCCAATGCTATTCCAGAATGGAGACCATCTTCCATGAATTTGCGAACATCGTCAAAACAATGAACCATCTTAAAGATGTACGATATGATCGAGATATACATTTGCAAATGTTATCCAAGTTCTGCCTTGATATTAGTCTTAGAGTATCCTCAGAGCGTCAAGATCTTTAACGTGTGATATCGTTCATTAGCAGAATTGTTTTCCTTCGCTGAAATATTTAAGTCAGTCATTTACTGATTTACATATATCTGCACGTGTCCGGCATATTGCACTTCATGTTACAGATCATTTTATATAACGTTATTTTGTCGACCGATCGGCATTAAATTGATTGACAGATTCAAAGAAACAACGAAGTGTGTGACTTAGATTCTTAGCGTAGCTTTTTAAAAAGGATATGTCATATCAATACGATGTATGCAGTGTGAACGTTCATAGTGATGTCTATCACCGTGGCATCATGTCGCAGACATTTAGCATCACGTCCCACCAAACCCAGTCACATTATCCTGATGCCTAGCCGACACTAAGTCTTAATGCCGATTGCCAAGCGAGGCGGCTGCTAGTACGATTTTTTAAAATAAATTTGGTATGACTCAGCCTGGGTTCGATTCCGCGACCTTCCGCATCCGAGATAGACGCTCTAACCACTTAGGCCAGGGGAGCGGTAAAACAAACGGCTATAGCAAAGTATTCAGAGCTATTTGGATACTACTTATTCAGGGGCATAGTGGCACATCAGCAGAATCATTAGCATTTTTTGCCGAGAAAAAGCTAGTTGGCAACAATAGTCAAGGCAATATCTTAGCCAAAATTCAAAGGAAGACAATCCTTCCATGGGACAACGATAATACTGAAAGGTAAAGATCTTGCAATAAGACATACAATGATAATATCACAAAATAGTCCCTATATATGGCAGGTCACCTAACTGACGGAAGAGAATTGTTTGAAATAAAAGATGTTATAGCTTGTTTCTTTTTTAACCGCCGAGTGTCGCAGTCATCTCTAATATTCTTGAGCGAGAACACGATTTTAAAGACGGGATGCAAGAGCGGCACCATTTTCATTTAGGATTCAATAGACATTTTATGAATTATTTTGTTCAAAACTCGATATCGACATGGCCATCCATTCAGGATGAATAGTGATAACAAGGTTTTCTGTATTCGATGTCATTTTCATTCAAGACCACCAGGCAGCGTAACAAAAATCTTCAGTTGAAAGCCCATTTTTCGTTTAGGAGTAACTATCACTATACTTTTAAGATGGCTCACAAAAACCACATTGGATATCAGATTGGTACGATTTAAATTCTGAACCCACTAAATATTGTTACGTGCTTAGGCTCGAATAAACAGTAACACAGAAAGAGTGAAAGTAAAAAGCTTGTAAAAACTAAATAAACAATTTATTGAGCACAAATATTTTCGAGAAAAGAAAATTAAACTTACGGTTTTAAGAATCAATTCCAAAATTAATCCAAAAATAATTCAAAATATAATTCACTAGTGAAATTGCAAAAGTCCTGGTAATACAATGTCCTAATAATTCCCAGTTCGAATCTTACTGAAGCATCCAAGATGGAAGACGAAGTCACGTGATGAAGTCAGTTCTAGTCATATGAAATTCAATGATCACAATTATTTTCCAGATAAATAACAAAATAAATCCTCTTGATCCAAACGAATTGAAATAATTTCCAGTACAAGGTAATTTAAAATAACTCAACACAACTTAGTATTCTAACAGCCCAGACTCTACTAAATAGTTCGCTCCAAAACATAATTTATATACCTGTTTTTACGTAAATAAGGAAGGGGTCACATGATCTTCTAGAATCTTTAGAACAAATTTACGTTTAAAAAAATCTCGTGCACACCGTATGACCCAACTAAAAAGAGAAAGATGTTTATAACAAAGCTCCATAATGTCCTTGGAATCAACCAATCATTTTAAAAGCTTGTTTACAACTCTGAAGCCAGGTCAGAAATGAGGTCAACATCTGGTGTTTATTTCTAGAGTACAGGCCATCTCCCAATGAATGAATCTTAAACTTAAAATGTCAAATCTGAATCTGACAAACAAACAATTAAAATAAAAATAAATGACTTAAATCAAATATACGTTACAATATCAAACATATATTTTCATGTTGATATGACATCCATCAAGGAGTAATCAACCAAAATTTTCTAAATTACCATAACAGCAGCCATTTCAATGTCAAAATGGCGCTATTTAATTTAGGCTAGAAGGTGAAAACTCCATCTTGATATGCCTTTTAATTCAGGAAGAGGTGCGTTGTCAAAATGTTCAGCCGGCTGACATGGTGGCCATATTGGATATCAGATTGGCGCCATTTTCATTTACGACCAACCAGACAGCATAAAAAGTAAAAGCTCCATGTTGGTATGTTCAGAAAAAGCAGGTTTTCAAAATGGCTGCAACGGTAGCAAAATTTGATGCTTGGACGTCATCAGAAGTATTAGCACTAGCTAGACATTGGATGAATTTTTGTGTAAATTTCCATTCTCGAAATAGTTGAGGGCGAGTAATGTTATTATATGGTGGATGGAAGGACAACAGATGATGGGCAAAGCCATCTCATAAAGTCTTCTGATCTAAGACATATATAACTAAAATGGGTAAAATGCTATTTTAAAAAATAAAATGCCAGACCTCAGTTTGAACGTCATCAATTGACACATCCTATGTCCAATGTATAACAGCATCAATTGACACATCCTACGTCCAGTTAATAACATCATCAATTGACACATTCTACGTCCAAGTTATTACATCATCGACACATCCTACGTCCGATTTATAGCGTCATCAATAGATTCAACGTACGTCCAATTTATAACGTCATCAATAGACACATCCTACGTACAAGTTATAACATTATCAACTGACACATCCTACGTCCAATTTATAACATCGTCAACTAACATATCCTACGTACAAACTATAACGTTCTCAATTGGCACATCCTACGTCCGTGTTATAACATCAACGATGCATCACACTTCCAAGTTATAACGTCATCGGTGGACACATCATACGTCCAATTAAAACAGACCATAAACCTGATGATGTTTGAGGTGTCAGGATATACCGTACATGACAAGCAAATATAGCAGGCTATTCATGTTTCGTGATAAACAGATTCGAACAATTTACTAAGTTCTACTCATCCTTAAGGAAATTTATAAAACTAGTCAAATAATTTGGAATGACATTTTCAATCATGAATGAACTTGTGTTTCTTGAGTTTTATTATGTAATTTTAATAAACAATAAAGACCTCAGTCATTTATATACTAATAGTGAGCCAAAATGTTCTGTCATAAGCATAAACCAAAACGGGTTTGCAAATGGTTGACTGACGTTTTAATATACCATTAAAACGTCAGTCAACCACCATTCAATTAGGAAACCTAATCTCCTACACATATTGATCACCACGTTTAAGAGATACAGGACATACGTTGGGTTTAAAGGTCTGTAGCCAGTCTACCATTCCATGCTTTCCTTTTACCACTGCTGTACAGTTTTCTACAGTTTTTTAAGAGATAGAGGACATACGTTGGGTTTAAAGGTCTGTAGCCAGTCTACCATTCCATGCTTTCCTTTTACCACTGCTGTACAGTTTTCTACAGTTTTGTTTATAAAGAATCACACTATTCAGATGGACGAAAAAAAAAACCAACATGAAAAAGTTGATGAAGTGATGCACAATACAAAACCCAATCTCAAAGTGAAACGTGTATGTGTACGGTATATAGTCAGTTTTATGTAGAGTACAAAAGTAAACTAGTCCGAACCAGATCTGCCATCATAAACTGCACTGGCAGTTCCGATTCTATGCAGTTTGTTAGGAGTAAACAAGAGAACATAGTCCCTGCTGGACCACTACATTGTGCAGATCAGGGTCTATGCTATTTGCAGCTGGTCTCCACTTTCAAGTGAATTCATACAATATATGAATGACGACCATGACTCCACTTTCAAGTGAATTCATACAATATATGAATGACGACCATGACTCCACTTTCAAGTGAATTCATACAGTATATGAATGACGACCATGAATCCACTTTCAAGTAAATTCATACAATATACGAATGAAGACCATGACTCCACTTTCAAGTGAATTCATACAGTATATGAATGACGACCATGACTCCACTTTCAAGTGAATTCAAACAATATATGAATGACGACCATGACTCCACTTTCAAGTGAATTCATACAGTATATGAACGACGACCATGACTCCACTTTCAAGTGAATTCATACAATATATGAACGACGACCATGACTCCACTTTCAAGTGAATTCATACAATATATGAATGACGACCATGACTCCACTTTCAAGTGAATTCATACAGAATATGAATGACGACCATGACTCCACTTTCAAGTGAATTCAAACAATATATGAATGACGACCATGACTCCACTTTCAAGTGAATTCATACAATATATGAATGACGACCATGACTCCACTTTCAAGTGAATTCATACAGTATATGAATGACGACCATGACTCCACTTTCAAGTGAATTCAAACAATATATGAACGACGACCATGACTCCACTTTCAAGTGAATTCATACAGCATATGAATGACAACCATGACTCCACTTTCAAGTGAATTCATACAGTATATGAACGACGACCATGACTCCACTTTCAAGTGAATTCATACAGTATATGAACGACGACCATGACTCCACTTTCAAGTGAATTCATACAGTATATGAATGACGAGCATGACTCCACTTTCAAGTGAATTCATACAATATACGAATGAAGACCATGACTCCACTTTCAAGTGAATTCATACAGTATATGAATGACGACCATGACTCCACTTTCAAGTGAATTCAAACAATATATGAATGACGACCATGACTCCACTTTCAAGTGAATTCATACAATATACGAATGAAGACCATGACTCCACTTTCAAGTGAATTCATGCAGCATATGAATGACAACCATGACTCCACTTTCAAGTGAATTCATGCAGTATATGAACGACGACCATGACTCCACTTTCAAGTGAATTCATACAGGTATGAGAGACGACCATGACTCCACTTTCAAGTGAATTCATACAGTATATGAACGACGACCATGACTCCACTTTCAAGTGAATTCATACAGTATATGAACGACGACCATGACTCCACTTTCAAGTGAATTCATGCAGCATATGAATGACGACCATGACTCCACTTTCAAGTGAATTCAAACAATATATGAATGACGACCATGACTCCACTTTCAAGTGAATTCATACAATATACGAATGAAGACCATGACTCCACTTTCAAGTGAATTCATGCAGCATATGAATGACAACCATGACTCCACTTTCAAGTGAATTCATGCAGTATATGAACGACGACCATGACTCCACTTTCAAGTGAATTCATACAGGTATGAGAGACGACCATGACTCCACTTTCAAGTGAATTCATACAGTATATGAACGACGACCATGACTGCACTTTCAAGTGAATTCATACAGTATATGAACGACGACCATGACTCCACTTTCAAGTGAATTCATGCAGCATATGAATGACGACCATGACTCCACTTTCAAGTGAATTCATACATTATATGAATGACGACCATGACTCCACTTTCAAGTGAATTCATACAGTATATGAATGACGACCATGACGCAACTTTCAAGTGAATTCATACAGTATATGAATGACGACCATGACTCCACTTTCAAGTGAATTCAAACAATATATGAATGACGACCATGACTCCACTTTCAAGTGAATTCATACAGCATATGAATGACGACCATGACTCCACTTTCAAGTGAATTCATACAGTATATGAACGACGACCATGATTCCACTTTCAAGTGCATTCATACAGTATATGAATGACGAGCATGACTCCACTTTCAAGTGAATTCATACAGTATATGAACGACGACCATGACTCCACTTTCAAGTGAATTCATACAGTATATGAACGACGACCATGACTCCACTTTCAAATGAATTCATACAGTATATGAACGACGACCATGACTCCACTTTCAAGTGAATTCATACAATATATGAATGACGACCATGACTCCACTTTCAAGTGAATTCATACAATATATGAATGACGACCATGACTCCACTTTCAAGTGAATTCATGCAGTATATGAACGACGACCATGACTCCACTTTCAAGTGAATTCATACAGTATATGAACGACGACCATGACTCCACTTTCAAGTGAATTCAGACAGTATATGAACGACGACCATGACTCCACTTTCAAGTGAATTCATACAGTATATGAACGACGACCATGACTCCACTTTCAAGTGAATTCATACATTATATGAATGACGACCATGACTCCACTTTCAAGTGAATTCATACAGTATATGAATGACGACCATGACGCCACTTTCAAGTGAATTCATACAGTATACGAATGAAGACCATGACTCCACTTTCAAGTGAATTCATGCAGCATATGAATGACAACCATGACTCCACTTTCAAGTGAATTCATGCAGTATATGAACGACGACCATGACTCCACTTTCAAGTGAATTCATACAGGTATGAGAGACGACCATGACTCCACTTTCAAGTGAATTCATACAGTATATGAACGACGACCATGACTCCACTTTCAAGTGAATTCATACAGTATATGAACGACGACCATGACTCCACTTTCAAGTGAATTCATGCAGCATATGAATGACGACCATGACTCCACTTTCAAGTGAATTCAAACAATATATGAATGACGACCATGACTCCACTTTCAAGTGAATTCATACAATATACGAATGAAGACCATGACTCCACTTTCAAGTGAATTCATGCAGCATATGAATGACAACCATGACTCCACTTTCAAGTGAATTCATGCAGTATATGAACGACGACCATGACTCCACTTTCAAGTGAATTCATACAGGTATGAGAGACGACCAGGACTCCACTTTCAAGTGAATTCATACAGTATATGAACGACGACCATGACTCCACTTTCAAGTGAATTCATACAGTATATGAACGACGACCATGACTCCACTTTCAAGTGAATTCATGCAGCATATGAATGACGACCATGACTCCACTTTCAAGTGAATTCATACATTATATGAATGACGACCATGACTCCACTTTCAAGTGAATTCATACAGTATATGAATGACGACCATGACGCCACTTTCAAGTGAATTCATACAGTATATGAATGACGACCATGACTCCACTTTCAAGTGAATTCAAACAATATATGAATGACGACCATGACTCCACTTTCAAGTGAATTCATACAGTATATGAACGACGACCATGACTCCACTTTCAAGTGAATTCATACAGTATATGAATGACGAGCATGACTCCACTTTCAAGTGAATTCATACAGTATATGAACGACGACCATGACTCCACTTTCAAGTGAATTCATACAGTATATGAACGACGACCATGACTCCACTTTCAAATGAATTCATACAGTATATGAACGACGACCATGACTCCACTTTCAAGTGAATTCATACAATATATGAATGACGACCATGACTCCACTTTCAAGTGAATTCATACAATATATGAATGACGACCATGACTCCACTTTCAAGTGAATTCATGCAGTATATGAACGACGACCATGACTCCACTTTCAAGTGAATTCATACAGTATATGAACGACGACCATGACTCCACTTTCAAGTGAATTCATACAGTATATGAACGACGACCATGACTCCACTTTCAAGTGAATTCATACAGTATATGAACGACGACCATGACTCCACTTTCAAGTGAATTCATACATTATATGAATGACGACCATGACTCCACTTTCAAGTGAATTCATACAGTATATGAATGACGACCATGACGCCACTTTCAAGTGAATTCATACAGTATATGAATGACGACCATGACTCCACTTTCAAGTGAATTCAAACAATATATGAATGACGAGCATGACTCCACTTTCAAGTGAATTCATACAGCATATGAATGACGACCATGACTCCACTTTCAAGTGAATTCATACAGCATATGAACGACGACCATGACTCCACTTTCAAGTGAATTCATACAGTATATGAACGACGACCATGACTCCACTTTCAAGTGAATTCATACAATATATGAATGACGACCATGACTCCACTTTCAAGTGAATTCATGCAATATATGAATGACGACCATGACTCCACTTTCAAGTGAATTCATGCAATATATGAATGACGACCATGACTCCACTTTCAAGTGAATTCATGCAGCATATGAATGACGACCATGACTCCACTTTCAAGTGAATTCATGCAGTATATGAACGACGACCACGACTCCACTTTCAAGTGAATTCATACAGTATATGAACGACGAGCAAGACTCCACTTTCAAGTGAATTCATACAGTATATGAACGACGAGCATGACTCCACTTTCAAGTGAATTCATGCAGTATATGAATGACGACCACGACTCCACTTTCAAGTGAATTCATGCAGTATATGAACGACGACCATGACTCCACTTTCAAGTGAATTCATGCAATATATGAACGACGACCATGACTCCACTTTCAAGTGAATTCATACAGTATATGAACGACGACCATGACTCCACTTTCAAGTGAATTCATACAGTATATGAATGACGACCATGACTCCACTTTCAAGTGAATTCATACAGTATATGAATGACGAGCATGACTCCACTTTCAAGTGAATTCATACAGCATATGAATGACGACCATGACTCCACTTTCAAGTGAATTCATACAGCATATGAACGACGACCATGACTCCACTTTCAAGTGAATTCATACAGTATATGAACGACGACCATGACTCCACTTTCAAGTGAATTCATACAATATATGAATGACGACCATGACTCCACTTTCAAGTGAATTCATGCAATATATGAATGACGACCATGACTCCACTTTCAAGTGAATTCATGCAATATATGAATGACGACCATGACTCCACTTTCAAGTGAATTCATGCAGCATATGAATGACGACCATGACTCCACTTTCAAGTGAATTCATGCAGTATATGAACGACGACCACGACTCCACTTTCAAGTGAATTAATACAGTATATGAACGACGAGCAAGACTCCACTTTCAAGTGAATTCATACAGTATATGAACGACGAGCATGACTCCACTTTCAAGTGAATTCATGCAGTATATGAATGACGACCATGACTCCACTTTCAAGTAAATTCATGCAGTATATGAACGACGACCATGACTCCACTTTCAAGTGAATTCATGCAATATATGAACGACGACCATGACTCCACTTTCAAGTGAATTCATACAGTATATGAACGACGACCATGACTCCACTTTCAAGTGAATTCATACAGTATATGAATGACGACCATGACTCCACTTTCAAGTGAATTCATACAGTATATGAATGACGAGCATGACTCCACTTTCAAGTGAATTCATGCAGTATATGAATGACGACCATGACTCCACTTTCAAGTGAATTCATACAGTATATGAACGACGACCATGACTCCACTTTCAAGTGAATTCATGCAATATATGAATGACGACCATGACTCCACTTTCAAGTGAATTCATGCAGCATATGAATGACGACCATGACTCCACTTTCAAGTGAATTCATGCAGCATATGAATGACAACCATGACTCCACTTTCAAGTGAATTCATGCAGTATATGAACGACGACCACGACTCCACTTTCAAGTGAATTCATACAGTATATGAACGACGACCATGACTCCACTTTCAAGTGAATTCATACAGTATATGAATGACGACCATGACTCCACTTTCAAGTGAATTCATGCAGTATATGAACGACGACCACGACTCCACTTTCAAGTGAATTCATACAGTATATGAACGACGACCATGACTCCACTTTCAAGTGAATTCATACAGTATATGAATGACGACCATGACTCCACTTTCAAGTGAATTCATGCAGTATATGAACGACGACCACGACTCCACTTTCAAGTGAATTCATACAGTATATGAACGACGAGCATGACTCCACTTTCAAGTGAATTCATGCAGTATATGAATGACGACCATGACTCCACTTTCAAGTAAATTCATGCAGTATATGAACGACGACCATGACTCCACTTTCAAGTGAATTCATGCAATATATGAACGACGACCATGACTCCACTTTCAAGTGAATTCATACAGTATATGAACGACGACCATGACTCCACTTTCAAGTGAATTCATACAGTATATGAATGACGACCATGACTCCACTTTCAAGTGAATTCATACAGTATATGAATGACGAGCATGACTCCACTTTCAAGTGAATTCATGCAGTATATGAATGACGACCATGACTCCACTTTCAAGTGAATTCATACAGTATATGAACGACGACCATGACTCCACTTTCAAGTGAATTCATGCAATATATGAATGACGACCATGACTCCACTTTCAAGTGAATTCATGCAGCATATGAATGACAACCATGACTCCACTTTCAAGTGAATTCATGCAGTATATGAACGACGACCACGACTCCACTTTCAAGTGAATTCATACAGTATATGAACGACGACCATGACTCCACTTTCAAGTGAATTCATACAGTATATGAATGACGACCATGACTCCACTTTCAAGTGAATTCATGCAGTATATGAACGACGACCACGACTCCACTTTCAAGTGAATTCATACAGTATATGAACGACGACCACGACTCCACTTTCAAGTGAATTCATACAGTATATGAACGACGAGCATGACTCCACTTTCAAGTGAATTCATACAGTATATGAATGACGAGCATGACTCCACTTTCAAGTGAATTCATACAATATATGAATGACGACCATGACTCCACTTTCAAGTGAATTCATACAGTATATGAACGACGACCATGACTCCACTTTCAAGTGAATTCATACAGTATATGAATGACGACCATGACTCCACTTTCAAGTGAATTCATACAGTATATGAATGACGAGCATGACTCCACTTTCAAGTGAATTCATGCAATATATGAACGACGACCATGACTCCACTTTCAAGTGAATTCATGCAGCATATGAATGACGACCATGACTCCACTTTCAAGTGAATTCATGCAGCATATGAGTGACAACCATGACTCCACTTTCAAGTGAATTCATGCAGTATATGAACGACGACCACGACTCCACTTTCAAGTGAATTCATACAGTATATGAACGACGACCATGACTCCACTTTCAAGTGAATTCATACAGTATATGAATGACGACCATGACTCCACTTTCAAGTGAATTCATGCAGTATATGAACGACGACCACGACTCCACTTTCAAGTGAATTCATACAGTATATGAACGACGACCACGACTCCACTTTCAAGTGAATTCATACAGTATATGAATGACGAGCATGACTCCACTTTCAAGTGAATTCATACAATATATGAATGACGACCATGACTCCACTTTCAAGTGAATTCATGCAGCATATGAACGACGACCATGACTCCACTTTCAAGTGAATTCATACAGTATATGAATGACGAGCATGACTCCACTTTCAAGTGAATTCATACAGTATATGAATGACGACCATGACTCCACTTTCAAGTGAATTCAAACAATATATGAATGACGACCATGACTCCACTTTCAAGTGAATTCATACAATATACGAATGAAGACCATGACTCCACTTTCAAGTGAATTCATGCAGCATATGAATGACAACCATGACTCCACTTTCAAGTGAATTCATGCAGTATATGAACGACGACCATGACTCCACTTTCAAGTGAATTCATACAGGTATGAGAGACGACCATGACTCCACTTTCAAGTGAATTCATACAGTATATGAACGACGACCATGACTCCACTTTCAAGTGAATTCATGCAGCATATGAATGACGACCATGACTCCACTTTCAAGTGAATTCAAACAATATATGAATGACGACCATGACTCCACTTTCAAGTGAATTCATACAATATACGAATGAAGACCATGACTCCACTTTCAAGTGAATTCATGCAGCATATGAATGACAACCATGACTCCACTTTCAAGTGAATTCATGCAGTATATGAACGACGACCATGACTCCACTTTCAAGTGAATTCATACAGGTATGAGAGACGACCATGACTCCACTTTCAAGTGAATTCATACAGTATATGAACGACGACCATGACTGCACTTTCAAGTGAATTCATACAGTATATGAACGACGACCATGACTCCACTTTCAAGTGAATTCATGCAGCATATGAATGACGACCATGACTCCACTTTCAAGTGAATTCATACATTATATGAATGACGACCATGACTCCACTTTCAAGTGAATTCATACAGTATATGAATGACGACCATGACGCAACTTTCAAGTGAATTCATACAGTATATGAATGACGACCATGACTCCACTTTCAAGTGAATTCAAACAATATATGAATGACGACCATGACTCCACTTTCAAGTGAATTCATACAGCATATGAATGACGACCATGACTCCACTTTCAAGTGAATTCATACAGTATATGAACGACGACCATGATTCCACTTTCAAGTGCATTCATACAGTATATGAATGACGAGCATGACTCCACTTTCAAGTGAATTCATACAGTATATGAACGACGACCATGACTCCACTTTCAAGTGAATTCATACAGTATATGAATGACGACCATGACTCCACTTTCAAGTGAATTCATACAGTATATGAACGACGACCATGACTCCACTTTCAAATGAATTCATACAGTATATGAACGACGACCATGACTCCACTTTCAAGTGAATTCATACAATATATGAATGACGACCATGACTCCACTTTCAAGTGAATTCATACAATATATGAATGACGACCATGACTCCACTTTCAAGTGAATTCATGCAGTATATGAACGACGACCATGACTCCACTTTCAAGTGAATTCATACAGTATATGAACGACGACCATGACTCCACTTTCAAGTGAATTCATACAGTATATGAACGACGACCATGACTCCACTTTCAAGTGAATTCATACAGTATATGAACGACGACCATGACTCCACTTTCAAGTGAATTCATACATTATATGAATGACGACCATGACTCCACTTTCAAGTGAATTCATACAGTATATGAATGACGACCATGACGCCACTTTCAAGTGAATTCATACAGTATATGAATGACGACCATGACTCCACTTTCAAGTGAATTCAAACAATATATGAATGACGAGCATGACTCCACTTTCAAGTGAATTCATACAGCATATGAATGACGACCATGACTCCACTTTCAAGTGAATTCATACAGCATATGAACGACGACCATGACTCCACTTTCAAGTGAATTCATACAGTATATGAACGACGACCATGACTCCACTTTCAAGTGAATTCATACAATATATGAATGACGACCATGACTCCACTTTCAAGTGAATTCATGCAATATATGAATGACGACCATGACTCCACTTTCAAGTGAATTCATGCAATATATGAATGACGACCATGACTCCACTTTCAAGTGAATTCATGCAGCATATGAATGACGACCATGACTCCACTTTCAAGTGAATTCATGCAGTATATGAACGACGACCACGACTCCACTTTCAAGTGAATTCATACAGTATATGAACGACGAGCAAGACTCCACTTTCAAGTGAATTCATACAGTATATGAACGACGAGCATGACTCCACTTTCAAGTGAATTCATGCAGTATATGAATGACGACCACGACTCCACTTTCAAGTGAATTCATGCAGTATATGAACGACGACCATGACTCCACTTTCAAGTGAATTCATGCAATATATGAACGACGACCATGACTCCACTTTCAAGTGAATTCATACAGTATATGAACGACGACCATGACTCCACTTTCAAGTGAATTCATACAGTATATGAATGACGACCATGACTCCACTTTCAAGTGAATTCATACAGTATATGAATGACGAGCATGACTCCACTTTCAAGTGAATTCATACAGCATATGAATGACGACCATGACTCCACTTTCAAGTGAATTCATACAGCATATGAACGACGACCATGACTCCACTTTCAAGTGAATTCATACAGTATATGAACGACGACCATGACTCCACTTTCAAGTGAATTCATACAATATATGAATGACGACCATGACTCCACTTTCAAGTGAATTCATGCAATATATGAATGACGACCATGACTCCACTTTCAAGTGAATTCATGCAATATATGAATGACGACCATGACTCCACTTTCAAGTGAATTCATGCAGCATATGAATGACGACCATGACTCCACTTTCAAGTGAATTCATGCAGTATATGAACGACGACCACGACTCCACTTTCAAGTGAATTAATACAGTATATGAACGACGAGCAAGACTCCACTTTCAAGTGAATTCATACAGTATATGAACGACGAGCATGACTCCACTTTCAAGTGAATTCATGCAGTATATGAATGACGACCATGACTCCACTTTCAAGTAAATTCATGCAGTATATGAACGACGACCATGACTCCACTTTCAAGTGAATTCATGCAATATATGAACGACGACCATGACTCCACTTTCAAGTGAATTCATACAGTATATGAACGACGACCATGACTCCACTTTCAAGTGAATTCATACAGTATATGAATGACGACCATGACTCCACTTTCAAGTGAATTCATACAGTATATGAATGACGAGCATGACTCCACTTTCAAGTGAATTCATGCAGTATATGAATGACGACCATGACTCCACTTTCAAGTGAATTCATACAGTATATGAACGACGACCATGACTCCACTTTCAAGTGAATTCATGCAATATATGAATGACGACCATGACTCCACTTTCAAGTGAATTCATGCAGCATATGAATGACGACCATGACTCCACTTTCAAGTGAATTCATGCAGCTTATGAATGACAACCATGACTCCACTTTCAAGTGAATTCATGCAGTATATGAACGACGACCACGACTCCACTTTCAAGTGAATTCATACAGTATATGAACGACGACCATGACTCCACTTTCAAGTGAATTCATACAGTATATGAATGACGACCATGACTCCACTTTCAAGTGAATTCATGCAGTATATGAACGACGACCACGACTCCACTTTCAAGTGAATTCATACAGTATATGAACGACGACCATGACTCCACTTTCAAGTGAATTCATACAGTATATGAATGACGACCATGACTCCACTTTCAAGTGAATTCATGCAGTATATGAACGACGACCACGACTCCACTTTCAAGTGAATTCATACAGTATATGAACGACGAGCATGACTCCACTTTCAAGTGAATTCATGCAGTATATGAATGACGACCATGACTCCACTTTCAAGTAAATTCATGCAGTATATGAACGACGACCATGACTCCACTTTCAAGTGAATTCATGCAATATATGAACGACGACCATGACTCCACTTTCAAGTGAATTCATACAGTATATGAACGACGACCATGACTCCACTTTCAAGTGAATTCATACAGTATATGAATGACGACCATGACTCCACTTTCAAGTGAATTCATACAGTATATGAATGACGAGCATGACTCCACTTTCAAGTGAATTCATGCAGTATATGAATGACGACCATGACTCCACTTTCAAGTGAATTCATACAGTATATGAACGACGACCATGACTCCACTTTCAAGTGAATTCATGCAATATATGAATGACGACCATGACTCCACTTTCAAGTGAATTCATGCAGCATATGAATGACAACCATGACTCCACTTTCAAGTGAATTCATGCAGTATATGAACGACGACCACGACTCCACTTTCAAGTGAATTCATACAGTATATGAACGACGACCATGACTCCACTTTCAAGTGAATTCATACAGTATATGAATGACGACCATGACTCCACTTTCAAGTGAATTCATGCAGTATATGAACGACGACCACGACTCCACTTTCAAGTGAATTCATACAGTATATGAACGACGACCACGACTCCACTTTCAAGTGAATTCATACAGTATATGAACGACGAGCATGACTCCACTTTCAAGTGAATTCATACAGTATATGAATGACGAGCATGACTCCACTTTCAAGTGAATTCATACAATATATGAATGACGACCATGACTCCACTTTCAAGTGAATTCATACAGTATATGAACGACGACCATGACTCCACTTTCAAGTGAATTCATACAGTATATGAATGACGACCATGACTCCACTTTCAAGTGAATTCATACAGTATATGAATGACGAGCATGACTCCACTTTCAAGTGAATTCATGCAATATATGAACGACGACCATGACTCCACTTTCAAGTGAATTCATGCAGCATATGAATGACGACCATGACTCCACTTTCAAGTGAATTCATGCAGCATATGAGTGACAACCATGACTCCACTTTCAAGTGAATTCATGCAGTATATGAACGACGACCACGACTCCACTTTCAAGTGAATTCATACAGTATATGAACGACGACCATGACTCCACTTTCAAGTGAATTCATACAGTATATGAATGACGACCATGACTCCACTTTCAAGTGAATTCATGCAGTATATGAACGACGACCACGACTCCACTTTCAAGTGAATTCATACAGTATATGAACGACGACCACGACTCCACTTTCAAGTGAATTCATACAGTATATGAATGACGAGCATGACTCCACTTTCAAGTGAATTCATACAATATATGAATGACGACCATGACTCCACTTTCAAGTGAATTCATGCAGCATATGAACGACGACCATGACTCCACTTTCAAGTGAATTCATACAGTATATGAATGACGAGCATGACTCCACTTTCAAGTGAATTCATACAGTATATGAATGACGACCATGACTCCACTTTCAAGTGAATTCAAACAATATATGAATGACGACCATGACTCCACTTTCAAGTGAATTCATACAATATACGAATGAAGACCATGACTCCACTTTCAAGTGAATTCATGCAGCATATGAATGACAACCATGACTCCACTTTCAAGTGAATTCATGCAGTATATGAACGACGACCATGACTCCACTTTCAAGTGAATTCATACAGGTATGAGAGACGACCATGACTCCACTTTCAAGTGAATTCATACAGTATATGAACGACGACCATGACTCCACTTTCAAGTGAATTCATGCAGCATATGAATGACGACCATGACTCCACTTTCAAGTGAATTCAAACAATATATGAATGACGACCATGACTCCACTTTCAAGTGAATTCATACAATATACGAATGAAGACCATGACTCCACTTTCAAGTGAATTCATGCAGCATATGAATGACAACCATGACTCCACTTTCAAGTGAATTCATGCAGTATATGAACGACGACCATGACTCCACTTTCAAGTGAATTCATACAGGTATGAGAGACGACCATGACTCCACTTTCAAGTGAATTCATACAGTATATGAACGACGACCATGACTGCACTTTCAAGTGAATTCATACAGTATATGAACGACGACCATGACTCCACTTTCAAGTGAATTCATGCAGCATATGAATGACGACCATGACTCCACTTTCAAGTGAATTCATACATTATATGAATGACGACCATGACTCCACTTTCAAGTGAATTCATACAGTATATGAATGACGACCATGACGCAACTTTCAAGTGAATTCATACAGTATATGAATGACGACCATGACTCCACTTTCAAGTGAATTCAAACAATATATGAATGACGACCATGACTCCACTTTCAAGTGAATTCATACAGCATATGAATGACGACCATGACTCCACTTTCAAGTGAATTCATACAGTATATGAACGACGACCATGATTCCACTTTCAAGTGCATTCATACAGTATATGAATGACGAGCATGACTCCACTTTCAAGTGAATTCATACAGTATATGAACGACGACCATGACTCCACTTTCAAGTGAATTCATACAGTATATGAACGACGACCATGACTCCACTTTCAAATGAATTCATACAGTATATGAACGACGACCATGACTCCACTTTCAAGTGAATTCATACAATATATGAATGACGACCATGACTCCACTTCCAAGTGAATTCATACAATATATGAATGACGACCATGACTCCACTTTCAAGTGAATTCATGCAGTATATGAACGACGACCATGACTCCACTTTCAAGTGAATTCATACAGTATATGAACGACGACCATGACTCCACTTTCAAGTGAATTCATACAGTATATGAACGACGACCATGACTCCACTTTCAAGTGAATTCATACAGTATATGAACGACGACCATGACTCCACTTTCAAGTGAATTCATAAATTATATGAATGACGACCATGACTCCACTTTCAAGTGAATTCATACAGTATATGAATGACGACCATGACGCCACTTTCAAGTGAATTCATACAGTATACGAATGAAGACCATGACTCCACTTTCAAGTGAATTCATGCAGCATATGAATGACAACCATGACTCCACTTTCAAGTGAATTCATGCAGTATATGAACGACGACCATGACTCCACTTTCAAGTGAATTCATACAGGTATGAGAGACGACCATGACTCCACTTTCAAGTGAATTCATACAGTATATGAACGACGACCATGACTCCACTTTCAAGTGAATTCATACAGTATATGAACGACGACCATGACTCCACTTTCAAGTGAATTCATGCAGCATATGAATGACGACCATGACTCCACTTTCAAGTGAATTCAAACAATATATGAATGACGACCATGACTCCACTTTCAAGTGAATTCATACAATATACGAATGAAGACCATGACTCCACTTTCAAGTGAATTCATGCAGCATATGAATGACAACCATGACTCCACTTTCAAGTGAATTCATGCAGTATATGAACGACGACCATGACTCCACTTTCAAGTGAATTCATACAGGTATGAGAGACGACCAGGACTCCACTTTCAAGTGAATTCATACAGTATATGAACGACGACCATGACTCCACTTTCAAGTGAATTCATACAGTATATGAACGACGACCATGACTCCACTTTCAAGTGAATTCATGCAGCAGATGAATGACGACCATGACTCCACTTTCAAGTGAATTCATACATTATATGAATGACGACCATGACTCCACTTTCAAGTGAATTCATACAGTATATGAATGACGACCATGACGCCACTTTCAAGTGAATTCATACAGTATATGAATGACGACCATGACTCCACTTTCAAGTGAATTCAAACAATATATGAATGACGACCATGACTCCACTTTCAAGTGAATTCATACAGTATATGAACGACGACCATGACTCCACTTTCAAGTGAATTCATACAGTATATGAATGACGAGCATGACTCCACTTTCAAGTGAATTCATACAGTATATGAACGACGACCATGACTCCACTTTCAAGTGAATTCATACAGTATATGAACGACGACCATGACTCCACTTTCAAATGAATTCATACAGTATATGAACGACGACCATGACTCCACTTTCAAGTGAATTCATACAATATATGAATGACGACCATGACTCCACTTTCAAGTGAATTCATACAATATATGAATGACGACCATGACTCCACTTTCAAGTGAATTCATGCAGTATATGAACGACGACCATGACTCCACTTTCAAGTGAATTCATACAGTATATGAACGACGACCATGACTCCACTTTCAAGTGAATTCATACAGTATATGAACGACGACCATGACTCCACTTTCAAGTGAATTCATACAGTATATGAACGACGACCATGACTCCACTTTCAAGTGAATTCATACAGTATATGAATGACGACCATGACTCCACTTTCAAGTGAATTCATACAGTATATGAATGACGACCATGACGCCACTTTCAAGTGAATTCATACAGTATATGAATGACGACCATGACTCCACTTTCAAGTGAATTCAAACAATATATGAATGACGAGCATGACTCCACTTTCAAGTGAATTCATACAGCATATGAATGACGACCATGACTCCACTTTCAAGTGAATTCATACAGCATATGAACGACGACCATGACTCCACTTTCAAGTGAATTCATACAGTATATGAACGACGACCATGACTCCACTTTCAAGTGAATTCATACAATATATGAATGACGACCATGACTCCACTTTCAAGTGAATTCATGCAATATATGAATGACGACCATGACTCCACTTTCAAGTGAATTCATGCAATATATGAATGACGACCATGACTCCACTTTCAAGTGAATTCATGCAGCATATGAATGACGACCATGACTCCACTTTCAAGTGAATTCATGCAGTATATGAACGACGACCACGACTCCACTTTCAAGTGAATTCATACAGTATATGAACGACGAGCAAGACTCCACTTTCAAGTGAATTCATACAGTATATGAACGACGAGCATGACTCCACTTTCAAGTGAATTCATGCAGTATATGAATGACGACCACGACTCCACTTTCAAGTGAATTCATGCAGTATATGAACGACGACCATGACTCCACTTTCAAGTGAATTCATGCAATATATGAACGACGACCATGACTCCACTTTCAAGTGAATTCATACAGTATATGAACGACGACCATGACTCCACTTTCAAGTGAATTCATACAGTATATGAATGACGAGCATGACTCCACTTTCAAGTGAATTCATACAGCATATGAATGACGACCATGACTCCACTTTCAAGTGAATTCATACAGCATATGAACGACGACCATGACTCCACTTTCAAGTGAATTCATACAGTATATGAACGACGACCATGACTCCACTTTCAAGTGAATTCATACAATATATGAATGACGACCATGACTCCACTTTCAAGTGAATTCATGCAATATATGAATGACGACCATGACTCCACTTTCAAGTGAATTCATGCAATATATGAATGACGACCATGACTCCACTTTCAAGTGAATTCATGCAGCATATGAATGACGACCATGACTCCACTTTCAAGTGAATTCATGCAGTATATGAACGACGACCACGACTCCACTTTCAAGTGAATTCATACAGTATATGAACGACGAGCAAGACTCCACTTTCAAGTGAATTCATACAGTATATGAACGACGAGCATGACTCCACTTTCAAGTGAATTCATGCAGTATATGAATGACGACCATGACTCCACTTTCAAGTAAATTCATGCAGTATATGAACGACGACCATGACTCCACTTTCAAGTGAATTCATGCAATATATGAACGACGACCATGACTCCACTTTCAAGTGAATTCATACAGTATATGAACGACGACCATGACTCCACTTTCAAGTGAATTCATACAGTATATGAATGACGACCATGACTCCACTTTCAAGTGAATTCATACAGTATATGAATGACGAGCATGACTCCACTTTCAAGTGAATTCATGCAGTATATGAATGACGACCATGACTCCACTTTCAAGTGAATTCATACAGTATATGAACGACGACCATGACTCCACTTTCAAGTGAATTCATGCAATATATGAATGACGACCATGACTCCACTTTCAAGTGAATTCATGCAGCATATGAATGACGACCATGACTCCACTTTCAAGTGAATTCATGCAGCATATGAATGACAACCATGACTCCACTTTCAAGTGAATTCATGCAGTATATGAACGACGACCACGACTCCACTTTCAAGTGAATTCATACAGTATATGAACGACGACCATGACTCCACTTTCAAGTGAATTCATACAGTATATGAATGACGACCATGACTCCACTTTCAAGTGAATTCATGCAGTATATGAACGACGACCACGACTCCACTTTCAAGTGAATTCATACAGTATATGAACGACGACCATGACTCCACTTTCAAGTGAATTCATACAGTATATGAATGACGACCATGACTCCACTTTCAAGTGAATTCATGCAGTATATGAACGACGACCACGACTCCACTTTCAAGTGAATTCATACAGTATATGAACGACGAGCATGACTCCACTTTCAAGTGAATTCATGCAGTATATGAATGACGACCATGACTCCACTTTCAAGTAAATTCATGCAGTATATGAACGACGACCATGACTCCACTTTCAAGTGAATTCATGCAATATATGAACGACGACCATGACTCCACTTTCAAGTGAATTCATACAGTATATGAACGACGACCATGACTCCACTTTCAAGTGAATTCATACAGTATATGAATGACGACCATGACTCCACTTTCAAGTGAATTCATACAGTATATGAATGACGAGCATGACTCCACTTTCAAGTGAATTCATGCAGTATATGAATGACGACCATGACTCCACTTTCAAGTGAATTCATACAGTATATGAACGACGACCATGACTCCACTTTCAAGTGAATTCATGCAATATATGAATGACGACCATGACTCCACTTTCAAGTGAATTCATGCAGCATATGAATGACAACCATGACTCCACTTTCAAGTGAATTCATGCAGTATATGAACGACGACCACGACTCCACTTTCAAGTGAATTCATACAGTATATGAACGACGACCATGACTCCACTTTCAAGTGAATTCATACAGTATATGAATGACGACCATGACTCCACTTTCAAGTGAATTCATGCAGTATATGAACGACGACCACGACTCCACTTTCAAGTGAATTCATACAGTATATGAACGACGACCACGACTCCACTTTCAAGTGAATTCATACAGTATATGAACGACGAGCATGACTCCACTTTCAAGTGAATTCATACAGTATATGAATGACGAGCATGACTCCACTTTCAAGTGAATTCATACAATATATGAATGACGACCATGACTCCACTTTCAAGTGAATTCATACAGTATATGAACGACGACCATGACTCCACTTTCAAGTGAATTCATACAGTATATGAATGACGACCATGACTCCACTTTCAAGTGAATTCATACAGTATATGAATGACGAGCATGACTCCACTTTCAAGTGAATTCATGCAATATATGAACGACGACCATGACTCCACTTTCAAGTGAATTCATGCAGCATATGAATGACGACCATGACTCCACTTTCAAGTGAATTCATGCAGCATATGAGTGACAACCATGACTCCACTTTCAAGTGAATTCATGCAGTATATGAACGACGACCACGACTCCACTTTCAAGTGAATTCATACAGTATATGAACGACGACCATGACTCCACTTTCAAGTGAATTCATACAGTATATGAATGACGACCATGACTCCACTTTCAAGTGAATTCATGCAGTATATGAACGACGACCACGACTCCACTTTCAAGTGAATTCATACAGTATATGAACGACGACCACGACTCCACTTTCAAGTGAATTCATACAGTATATGAATGACGAGCATGACTCCACTTTCAAGTGAATTCATACAATATATGAATGACGACCATGACTCCACTTTCAAGTGAATTCATGCAGCATATGAACGACGACCATGACTCCACTTTCAAGTGAATTCATACAGTATATGAATGACGAGCATGACTCCACTTTCAAGTGAATTCATACAGTATATGAATGACGACCATGACTCCACTTTCAAGTGAATTCAAACAATATATGAATGACGACCATGACTCCACTTTCAAGTGTATTTATACAGTATATGAATGAAGACCATATCATCAGTTTTATTCAAAACTATTTATTGGTCCAGAAATTATATTCAACAATAGTTACCATTTGATGATATTACAATGAAGTGGTGTATTTCAAAATTTATAATGGCAAGAACTGAAAGTAGTTTTTCGCCTCATGTTGCTGTGGTAACTTCAGAAAATACCCAGAAAGGATCACAATGTATATAAACAAAATAAATTTTTTTATATAAAAATCGTAAGATCATACTTTGCTTGTGATTTTTGTTTTCCAGTTCACATTGAATTTAAATGTGCATACAAAACTCATTACAATATTTACCCTTTTTTATGCAGTCATAATACAAAAACGGTGTAGATCACAGTTGCATAATGTGCTATGAAAAATCATCCATAAAATGAAAAGTAAAGTACCATTCAACCAGATTCTCACATTGCTTCATGAGATCTCCACTACACAATGGACTGGTAAAAACGTTTCCTTGATTTCTATTACTGATAGAAGACATTCAGTCAAATTTTATTTTGCCGTTAAATAACAAAGATACATCTATCCATCTAACAATTTATATATAGTTCTTTTGAAATACGTGGTAACTGAAGTTACATACAAAGGTGTATTGCTCTGAATATCTCATAAAATGTTGTGTGTGTGTCTTTTTTTATTTGGTTGTTTAAAACAACTTTAATAATTTTCCAGTCTTATTGCTACAATGTCTGCAGTTTGGCAGTTTAAAGTGATATCTAGCACTGGGGCATAATGCCATACACATGTAGCATGATGTCCCACCCAGTCATTATCCTGACACCAGGCCAAACAGTCCTAACAATAACCTCTGAATGCTGAGCATCTAACGGGGCAGTTGTTAGTACCATTTTTATAAGATTTTGGGAGGACTTGGCTGGGGTTCGAACCCACAAATTCCTGCATCTGGGGTGGAAGCTCTAACCACTAGAGCAATCCACAAAAAGTGATTAATAAAAGTTCTTTGTACACTGGCTTCAATAATTTAACACCATTATTTTTCTCTAACACAGAAGACACTATGCATTCCCTTCACTTTTAAGAGCTCATGGGTTTCACGTAAATAGGTTTGTATAATCCTGTAGGGATTACATCCATTGAAAGCATGTCATCGAAGTCATAATATACAGTTTTATGTGTAAGATTCTTCTGGAAGAAATAAAACTTTTCAAAAAACTAAACAAAATATTGAAGACAAATAACACTAATACTAACCAGAAATCAGCTAAGAGGATGGCACCTGCCCACCTTACAAGGAAGAATCGTTTGACAACATGGCAGTGTTTTCAATATTACTAGAAGCGTTGATCCATTGGGGGCAAGTTGAAGACATTCTACAGTATTTGCATTAATGGGGAAAAGAATGGTATAAAATAACTTACGCTCATGTAGAAGGGACCCTCTTTGTTTGTTATTGAAGCCATTAATATTAATACTAAATAGGTTCCATTCATGATGTTGTTTGAAAGCAACTATCTACATAATTTTTGCTGTCACTCAGGATGTAATTTCAGTTGTCTTAAAAGGATTTTGTTACATATCACTTTCTAATCAAACGATGGGTTAGAGGGGGTCCAGCTCAAGTCAGTCATCTTTGAAACTACGTTTTTAATTCAAACATGATAACAACTCATTATCTCCATGATTATACCATCTCTTCAACCAATCAAATCACTTTTCCAAATGTTTGGAAAAAGCCTTGTTCTAACTTTTAAAAAAAATAGCTCATTGTTTTCCCTTAGACTGGTTTCATGTCTTTCTACTGGATAACGTTCTGCATGGTAGCTAAAAAAGGGCCATCAATTAGCCAATTTTTGACAGACCCATCATTTGGCTAGGATCTCAGAGCCATGCAAGAAGTCCTGTTGATTGAAAAAAGAAAGAGGGAAGGCTGATTTTCTGGTACATTATCAGTTTATTCTGTTCACTGCTGAGTGAGAATTACTTAGATGGAAAACGGTAATGGTATGCATGACCAAGTTGTAAACTGTACATGTAATGAACACATAATGTATGAACATAGTACACATACCAAAGTAATGCACATCCATTCTACAATGAGCAAAGTGAAATTAAATTTATAAGGCATGAAAGCATCCAATGATTGCTACAGTATTTAGCTTGGAAATTAAATCATATATACTTATAGAAATCATTTCCAATATTTTACAAAGCAAATTTATAATAAAGACAAAATCCATGATAAATGTAACATGGTTATCAAATACATCTACAATTAGAGTTTATTTAAAATGTTTACTGTGGAATTCAAGTAACCAGTCTGTAACATTTTAATTTAATTTATATGATCTCATTTGAACACAAACACAAAGTTCAATTCGATCAGTAAATTATTTTACATGATGAAAGTCAACTTTTATACTCAGTTTGCAAATAAATCTTGATGCAAATACAAAACAGCAAAAAATGTACAATATACTAGAATATATAAAACATTATTAAACATTTATATCACAAATACATTTTAATGCCAGTTATATTTAAAATATAAAATATAAAAAGGTAAATCTTCATGAAGGTTACTCCACTCACAAGATTGCATTCCATATTTCATAAGTGGAATACTAATACATTATTTGCAATACATGTATAGTGAAGCCTTGTTTACATGTATTTCATTAATCTAGGATTGTTGTTCCTATCAAAACTCTTTGATCCCCCACTCCCCCAACTGTAAATGTGATGCAGACCATACTCCTTTTTTTGAACTACCAGATATCTAAATCTGCTATAATGTCACCTGAAGAGTTGGGATAAACCCTGCCCAATAAAGATTGTTCAAGGGAACCAACGGACCACAAATTGGTCTTTTTTTAACACCATAACTAAGTACCAACCCTGCAATAAGATTACAATTTGAAATATTATGTAATATTACATAACATTTTAAAATTACGTTGCAAATTCAATTTAACTGATTTAATCATTTTTTAAAAAAAAATCATATTTCCATAACATAACTTTAGCATACTGGGAAGACATCTGTTTAGAGTCAGTAAAAACAACCATAAGGATATATGACCACTAAATCAACCAATGAAATGAAATGAAGAAAATAAAAAGTAACTTCTGATGAATTAATACCCAAGATAACATTTAAGATAAAATCATTAATTGCCTATTTCTAGACAATGATCTACCCAAGTCCTGCTCGAAGAATCATTTTTAAAATCTTTTTCAAAGACAATGAAAACATATTGCATTGAAAACATTTAACTTGCAACACGGAGTTCGCTGTGTAATCATAGTACATTTTTATTCCAAACTCTTGTGTGGTATCCTCCCCCACCCCCCTTACAGGGAAAACACCACTTCTAAGGATCAACAGGCAAAATCAACCTTGTCAATAAAACCTTGTCACAGTGACCTACTAACCTACTAATATCACAGCAATGTAGCACCCATAATGATGTAAAGTGTCATGGACATGATATAAGAATACTGATTTCCATACAGTAAGATTTAATTATATAAAGACAATGTCAGTGATGATGACAATGACAAAAGAAAAAGGCATAGTGTAAATAAGGATAATGGTAATAATTATGGCAACAAAAAAGTATAAGAATCATTGATGCCAAAAGTACAGTAAAAATCATTACAATGGTGAAGATGATGACAACGACAAAGTTCAAGGACAATGATGTCAGATGTATAGAATAAATCATGACAATGGTGATGATGATGACAATGATGTCAGAGGTATAGAATAAATCATTACAATGGTGATGATGATGACAAGGACAAAGTATGAGGACCACTGATGCAAAAAGTAGAGTACCGTACAAATCCTTCTTAATGCAGGCTCATGTTAAAAACAGTTTATAGCAATGGGTATTAAATCTCTTTATACAAGTAATGTATTAAACATTCAGTCAATGGCCAGGTGTTTCCTAATCAAATATTGTTTGTGTTTTTTTTTTACAGTTCAAGTTGGTCACTTGGGTGTATTGACTATGCATAGGAAGAATCAGTTTTCCAAAGAGAGGAATTGTAAAGACATGTCATATGAACTGATGCATATGCATTGACAGTATATGAACTGATGTATGAATTGATGTGTATGAACTGATGTGTATTAACTGGTGTATGAACTGATGTGTATGAATTAATGTATCTGAAATTATGTATATTAACTGGTGTATAAATTGGTGTATGAACTGAAGCATATGAAATGATGTGTGTGAACTGATGTATATTAACTGGTGTATGAATTAATGTGTATAAACTGATAAGTATAAATTGCTGTGTATGAATTGCTGTGTATAAATTGATGCGTATGAACTGATGCATTCAAAATGATGTGTGTGAACTGATGTATATTAACTGGTGTATGCATTGATGTTTATAAACTGGTGTGTAAATTGATGTGTATGAACTGATGTGCATGAATTGATAAGCTGTTATAAATTGTGGACTTAATTGACAATGTTTAGCATAAATATTTAGTATTCAATAGTAAATGATAACTGCTAAATTGCATTTTCAGCTTGTTCTATTTCTAGTTTCCACAGTGCAAAAGAGTGTACATGACTCAAACTCTTGATAGGCAATCAGTCCATCAGAGGCTAACTGCTTCGATAACTTCAGCATGTATATGTCAAATACTTGCTGGCTTCCGACATGATGATACACAAGAGAAATCTTAGAAATGGATACAACCAAACATTAGCTACACCATTTAAATGGATGATACATTATAAAGTTCAGTAATTCCAACACTAGCTAGTGTTCTGTGAGATGGTACATTATACAAAGTGAAATCTTAATAATGGCACTCCCAAACACTAGCCAGTGTTCTGTGAGATGGTACATTATACAAAGTGAAATCTTAAAAATGACACTCCCAAACATTAGCCAGTGTTCTGTCAGATGGTACATTATACAAAGTGAAATCTTAATAATGGCACTCCCAAACACTAGCCAGTGTTCTGTGAGATGGTACATTATACAAAGTGAAATCTTAATAATGGCACTCCCAAACACCAGCCAGTGTTCTGTGAGATGGTACATTATACAAAGTGAAATCTTAAAGATGGGCACTCTCAAATACTAGCTAGTGTTCTGTGAGGTGGTACATTATACAAAGTGAAATCTTAATAATGGCACTCCCAAACACTAGCCAGTGTTCTGTGAGATGGTACATTATACAAAGTGAAATCTTAATAATGGCACTCCCAAACACTAGCCAGTGTTCTGTAAGATGGTACATTATACAAAGTGAAATCGTAATAATGGTACTCCCAAACACTAGCCAGTGTTCTGTGAGGTGGTACATTATACAAAGTGAAGTCTTAAAGATGGGCACTCTCAAATACTAGCTAGTGTTCTGTGAGGTGGTACATTATACAAATTGAAATCTTAAAAAGATCTGTACTTCCAAAGACACTAAATTATACAAGTGAAATTCTAAGGATTGGTACCTCTAAACAAATGCCACAGTGTTCAACAAGATGGCATAAGATGCATGTAAAATTCTCAAGATGGGTATTTAATGGGTAATTAATTGGTATTTAATGGGTAATTAATTGGTATTTAATGGATAATTAATTAGTATTTAATGGGTAATTAATTGGTATTTAATGGTACTTCCATACAATTATCATGGTGTTCAGTGAGATGGTACATTATACAAGTGACACATAAATACTTCCAAACAAACAATACAAACACATGAAACAAGAAAGCAACTAAATAACATAGTGTAACACAAATTTACAACTCACTCTCCCTGAGTCTTGTGGATGTTTCAACAGACAATGGTTACTCAAAAAGGAGTGCTATTCTAATGAGCAATTACAATTAACAAATATAATCCACTGAAATTTCATTGCAACCATTTAACCAAATGAACAACCAA
Organism: Unio delphinus; assembly: GCA_029339505.1. NCBI lineage: Eukaryota > Metazoa > Mollusca > Bivalvia > Unionida > Unionidae > Unio > Unio delphinus. The sequence goes on from JAQISU010000106.1 coordinate 3,955,485, forward strand.
CCATTGAACCAAAATGTTCAAAATTAAGGTAAAATAATTTTGAGAACCTCTTTATAAAGAACATCCTGTTAAAATGTACTTGTTGTGGGGTGGTGGTTGACCAATTTTAGCGATGCAATGCTTACTATTGCCATGCTTACATTTATCGGGACAAAATTACCTGCAGCTTAATTAGAAAATTCCATCCACCTATTAGATTTTTAACTCAATTATCTTCCTTGAAATGGATGCCATACAAATCATAGGGTTAAAATGGGAAAATAGGGAATTGGGTTGCTGATGAATGCTGATTCCCTTCTCTAGTATGATGAGTATTGAATCAGCAACGCGATTGATCCACTGATCAGTAATATGCATGTTTGGTATGTGTAGGAATTATTTTCCCTGTACTAATTATGAAATTCTAATGACTGGTGACCAGTACCAATTATGGGACTCTAATGACCAGTGACCTGTACCTGAACACTGGTTAAAAGAATCAGTAATATTCCACCCCAACAAATGCTTGACTCACACTTTCCTGACCAAAGTTAAAATCTGAGGAAAGGGCATCAACTGCAGAATCCTTCCAATACACATGTCATTCTGTATTAATAATTTACCATATCTAAAAGGACCCTTTTAAATTAACCTACATCTGTGAAGTGAACATATTTTTTTTGGGATCAAATATGTATCTTTACTTTTCAATTTTTAAAAATATTCTTATTAACTCATTTTATCATTACAACTGAAAACAAAGTTTATACTGCACAAAATGCATTTTTATATGCACAATTTTCTCCTAATTTGTAGAGATACATGTGCATCACTGCTTTAAATTATAAATTCATAAAACATGTTGCATGATTTGTATACTTGTGTGTCCTTGTTGCATCACAGGTCAACTTTTTTGTTGTTGTTGTTGTTGTAGAGTTCAACCCCATTTTTAAGCACATGATAGACTATACATGGCGGCAAGTATTGTTGGTGGAGGAAGAACCCAGGAAACCCTTTGGAAAGAACCACCGACCCATGAGAAGCTACTGCCAAGCTTTCTCACATAACTAGATTAGCCGAATCTTAGGCTTCAACCCACACAGACAGAGGCGAGATGGCAGCCTGTAACTAGTGGCCTCCTTGAAGGACTCCTTGATCCACATGCTAAGAGGACTCCTCTACTCGCAAGATGACTCCTCTGCTAACAGGCTAAAAAGGACTCCTCTACTCACATGCCAAAGTTTTGTATCTATATTCACAATTTTCAAAATATCATATCTGATTATAGGGACTTGAACTTGAGTATCTGAAATACAGTGCTTTATCTAAAAAGAACATCAATAATAAGAACATCGCATCCATTCTTTTTTCTTAAATTGTGGATCCAATCTTTGTGTTCCAGTGAGTGACTACTATGGTGGTTTTTGGCTGGCTAAAAAAAAAAAAATCAAAGGAAAACATGTAAAAAAGACTGCAACCTTTCTTTTGAAATTTGATGTATGGAAGACAATTCAGTGCACGTACCAAAAGAGTTTTTATTTATTTTACACACACGGAAGATCTTGAGCAAGCACTATTGATAATGCCCATAATACTATGTGAAAGATATTGTTTTCAAACATTTGCCAAGGAATAACTGACCCCTGTGATTCAAGTTATTAATCTTTTCCAGATTAGTAATTAATAATTATTGGTGAATTGTACTTGTTCATATTGCAGTACTATTTTTAGTATAATAAAGGCACCTGTCTGGATCAAGAAAAATGTCAGAAGTAATATTTATAAATACTGAAACATGGTCAGGTAGTTAAATCTATGTACTTATATGCGTTCTCAGTTTTCACTGTGGAACATACAATTAAACAAAACAAAACTAAGTCAATAAAATTAAAATCTACAATTAAAATATGTTAAATATGTGTTCTAATTGTTTTGTGGTTCAAGACATTAAGCAGTTACAAGATTATCTCTATGGTGAGCACAACATTTATTAAAAATCTGATAAAGTATGTTTTGTTTCTAAATAAAATTAAATTAAAGATAATGTGAAAATTAATAATTATTCTTAACTGCTAGGATAGCCCAATGAAAAATTCTCTGAAAAAGGCATTTTTTTGTGGGTTGGGATAGAGCCATTCATTATTGTTAATTTTTTAATTACTGGTTACCTTTAAGTGTTTTTGTGTTTTATTTTTGGGTTTCTAAGGTCAAAATGATTTTTTAAGGTTTTTCAAGGTGTTTTAGGTCGGCATCTAACCTGACAAGTACTTTGCAAACCCACCCAAGTATAAAGTTTCCCTTAACTTTATAATTCACAGAGTTTACGTTTAATTCTTTATTATTTTCAGTTTTAAAAAATGGATCTTTAGGTGGCACCATAGAGCCATTATTGATCAACAAAAAGCTACAATTACATATCTTCCTCTCTTATGCAACCCAAACCCTCAGACCACACCGATGTCAAATTTTTGTTCTGCTGTACTGTACAATATATGAAGAAGTTATGCTGTGATTTAATGAGAGGTTATACAGGCAATGCCAGATTTCTGAAAGATTTCCATTGAAGTTATTGATTCACAGTTTTGCTGTTTTCTCAGTTTTTAGAAGTTTCCTCTGTATACAAGAAAGATGTCAAAAAATTTAAATCCAGACTAACTCTTAATGTTAACTCATCATTAAATTGAACCTCGGATTATAAAAAAATGGAAGTCCTCAACTACATATATCACAAGCTCAAAAAATATACATATCTGATATTGGCACAAATCAAAGACTCGTTATTTTTCAAAACTAAGAGGTAAATAAACTGAACAGAATCACATTTCTAGCTTCCAAATCAACAAATACAGAATATTAGCTTGAAAACTCCTAAAAATAATTGACTGTTTAAAAGAAAATATTTAATAAGGATCCAAAATGCTAAATGAAATCCAAATAGAAGCAGATTAAAAGTAAGAGAGTTAATGGAAAATGCTCTCTTGATTAATGTTTCAACCAAAAATAGGAACAACTCTCATATTTGGAGCAAATATTCAACCTTAAAAGTCATTCTATATCAAATTTTGTTTTGAAGAAATTTAGAAGGAATTTTGGTTTACATTTGTGTCTGATAACATTACACATGCAGCTCCCCCTTAGTATAATGAACTTTATTATGTCATGATATATTGTAATACCATTGTGTACCCATGACTAATATCATTGAAATGAATAAGAATATGTGTTGAACAAAAATATGAAGCTAGTGTATTATCTTAATTTCCAATAAGAAACATTTTTTGTACAAATTGATCACACCCTCTATAATGCACTGTGGTATCTAACACCATTTTTCAATATACTGCAGTTCGGAATACAACACTGTTTTTCCATATACTGCAGTTCGGAATGTAATATTGTTTTTCAATATACTCCAGTTTGGCATGTAACACTGTTTTTCAATATACTGTAGTTTGGCATGTAACACCATTTTTCAATATATTGTAGTTTTGTACATAACACTGTTCTCACTATAATACACAACATGGTCAGCATTTCTGGACCCTGACTACCATGTTATATTAAGGGAAAGCTGTAATATGTTAAGACCATGTTATAATGAAGGACAGCTGTAATATGTTAAGACCATGTTATAATCAAAGAGAGCTGTAATTTGTTAAGACCATGTTATAATCAAAGAGAGCTGTAATATGTTAAGACCATGTTATAATGAAGGAGAGCTGTAATATGTTAAGACCATGCTATAATCAAAGAGAGCTGTAACATGTTAAGACCATGTTATAATCAAAGGGAGCTGTAATATGTTAAGACCATGTTATAATCAAAGAAAGCTGTAATATATTAACACCATGTTATAATCAAGGAGAGCTGTACTATGCTAAGACCATGTAATAATCAAAGAGAGCTGTAATATATTAAGACCATGTTGTAATCAAGGAGAGCTGTAATATGTTAACACCATGTTATAATCAAGAGAGCTGTAATATGTTAGAATCATGCCAAATTCTTCATTAAATCTATTAAAACAATTACCTTTATCTGGAAAAATTCAAACCACTAATTAACACTAAATTATGCCTCTTATGTAACAGTGTACAACACTGCTACTAGACAAAAAAATCTGACCCCATTTCAGAAACTGCAGATAATTGTAAAGACATACACTATATATCAGAAAGGGAAACATTATGTTTTGTTGGTCTTTACAATTTTCAATGTGAAGGTAAGTGCACTTATATCTGATATTTTCTGCACATACCACTTAACTCAAAGCATCTCTGCAAATGATGCTTCCATGTATTCAAGTATCACCTGTCCTCAAGAAACCTCACATTAGCTTTCACATTTCCGCTGTTCAGAAAGGAACTGCTATCTGCATGTGTTCTTTGTGACATACATTCTGAATTTTATCAAGATAAAAATCATGAAAAGTGTGAATAAGTAAATTCAGATTGCAAGTTTACCCTGCTTGAGAGAAAGCACTAAATTTACAACATGAGGACAAATGAATAAAACTTCCAGTAAATTGTCATACATGTTTGCATGGTGCTATCAACAATCCTTCCAAACTTTGTTAAATACAAATACTGCTGGATGTCTTTTTTGTTGCAGATTATTTAGCAAAATGGATCACAGAACAGATTCTCTTGATGCAATCACTTCCTCTGGATTCAAACCATCAGTTTCTTCTGCTGCTTGCTGTCCATCAGTATAGCTAGGTGAAAATGTGATGTCCCGTCCAAGCCAGCATTTGGGCATGAATAATGTCCATAGATAGATGAAGACGCATGTCCAGCTGGAAGCCATTTTAACCCAAACTGCCGCCCAGTTCAGGCCAAACTTATTGATGTCTGATCCTAGTGGTCTGGAAAGAAAAAAAAACCTTACTGCATGACAACCATATTATACCTCTAAATGAACATGCAAAGTTTTGCTCCAATTCTTCCTGTCAAGAAGAAATTATGACAGCTAACAAGAAAAAGAACAAGTAAAGAGAACCACAATATCATGGACACTTGCATAACAAGTCAGGGGGAAGTAATAATGAAATCTTCAATATATTATCATAAAAAATTCTTTTGACTTGATGGATCCAGTCGAATATTAAACATTTTCATTGCTGTACCTGACAAAAAGCAAGGAATAGTCCCTCAAAGGGACCAATGCTCTGCTGGGTGAAACAGATGTCAAGGAATTCAAAATATTAATTTCTTTTCCTTTAACTGCTGAGAATTGAAACTATTCTTCATAATCTTCAGTGAAAACAAGATTTTTAAATTAGCTGCTGTGGTGGACATGTTGAGTGTCAGATTGGCACCATTTCATTTATGACCAATCAGACGTTATTGGATGTCTTTTGGGTGGTGCTCCAGTTTCATATTTTACACAGGGTTAGATGATCCTCACTGGTTACACTGGCTGTTTAAAAAAGACCTTGTATATCTTAGGTATTGTTAAAAAAATGTTTAATTCTCTTTATTTTGATGCATGTGTGTAATATGGGTTATAGTATATACAGCTTGTTCTTACTTTAGACATGCAATTTTCAAAAATCTGCTAGTTCCACTTGGCTATTTACGCATGCATGAACTTCTGAGGAAAATTGAAGAAAAAAAGAGCCAATAACATTTTAAAACATATTTGATATATTTGCTAATTCATTCATTGCATTTTCAGAAATTAGCATTGTCTAGTCTGGCTAAATTCATTTTCTCTATTTTAATAGCTGCTAAAGATAGTATACCTTAGAAGAAGCAGCATGATTTTTAAGACATCCATAATGATAGCCACCGCCACATCTGATGTACAATATGCACCAGTGTTATTTAGAATCAACTACATATCATATAATGCATATGTGATAAAGCCCTCCATTTGGGAAAGGTAGCAACAGCAGATTTTCTAGCAAATTATATTTCTCCAAAAATGCTTTCCCCAACCTCCTGAATCTAGCCCTATTAAAACAGAATAAATTATCTTCCGTCTATATTATATACATAACGAGCTATAACATTTGCCCATTACCTCCCCTTGCTACCACAAAGCAATGCCTTTTTCACCGAATCATCACATAACCCTCACAACTGGCTTAAAGTGCATCCAGGGCCCAAGCATCTGGGTTTTGGAAATGGTGAGACAAAGGTGGGCCCATGTTGCAAAAAAGTTTGAATATCAGACACCCTGAAGGACACAAACCTGATGAACAACCAGTGGATGGAAGGAACATTCTGTATAGATAATCTCATCCTTTTTTGGGATACCATTGGCAAGGACATAGAGTGTGCCTAGAATGTGATGGAATTTTTATGTGTATCTAAATTTGGCAGCACCAATAAAGAAACTGCCAAACCAGGATGCACAGGTTCAGTGTTTTAGTGCCCCCATTCAAGGAGGTAAGATATTACTTTATGTTGTCCAAAATAATCAGGACAGGTTGCACACAGAATCTATCCTTCCAGAACTGATAGACATTTATGGTAGCTCTCATGCTGAGGCTGATGAGAAGAAACAGTTTCCATTGTCCTCATTTGCTGCTGATGATATTAAAGTCAGGCAACAAGTGGACTCCTTAATTGTATATACTGTCACTTCCTGTTGGGGCTTCTTCCAAAACCTCCATGCTGTTATGATCATTCATTCATCCAGAAGTAGTGACAAAAAAATTTGAAGATGTATATCATAAGAAATCTTTCAGTAAAAACTCCATGCTGATAATCAGTGGAAGTAGCTATAGATGCTCAAGATGCAACAATGGCAACTGTGTTGGATTGGATTGAGAGGGGCACCATTTCCATTTAGTATCAAGATGGCTGCCATGGTGGCCATATTGGGTGTCTGCATGACCACCATTTCCATTTAGCATCAACTAGTCATCATAAGAAGTTTTTGTTAAAAATGCCATGTCATGAGAAGTAGCATTAATAAGACTTTTAAGATGGCTGCCATGGTGGCCATATTGGGTGTCTGCATGACCACCAATTTCATGTAGGACCAACTATAAACCATAGGAAGTCTTTCAATAAAAACCAATGTTGATATGATAATTCTTTTAAGGGTAAGTAGTGATAACAAGACTCAAGACTGCAACAATGTTGGATATGTGAGTGGAATCATTTTAATAGTTGCTATTCTAGACTCAAAAGGTTGTGAAAATTAATTTTCAATTATATGTACTTTAATCCCTTGATTCATTATTTATTCATTCATATTTTGATTCAATCATTAGTCCACAATTCAAGGTCATTAATTTCTTAAATGGTTTCCAGTAACCTTCATCTTAATTAACACCATATATACCTCCACCTGACATGCCGAGTGTATTTCATAAGAACTATTATAACAGTATGTACAGTATAACTAACACTGAATTAAAAAAAAAGTGCAAGAAGCATTACTATCTGCTGCAGGCAAGAAAATAAATAACTTTTCACTAACCTGTACCAGTTGGTTAGCTGCATCATCACATACAGGTTGGCAAGACAAAAGATGAAATGGAAAAAGGAATAACTGTACATCACTCCTCCTGCTTCATTATAGATGACTTTCTGACCTCCCCTCTCTGACGGATTGTCCCCTACAAAAATTGCTACAGTTATGACTATGATTTTAATGAAAGAATTGTTAATATTTGAAACAATACTGCTGCACAGATAATGAGTAAAATGTAGCTGGAAAATACATATAAATCTCATGTCCTTGTAAACATTTCTACATATTGACCTTTGTGAAAACAATCAGATCACAGATAACATAATGCACAAGTTCTGGAGTTAACTGGCAGTCTGGTTTGATACTAGAATTTAAACAAAAAATTCAAAAACTCTCTAAGGTCCATCATGTCTTGAACATAAACATTAAAATGCCATACATTTATGTACAGAAAAAAGCAGTGGATGAAGTCAGTGTCCTGCAAACAGGACATTTTGACCTAGCTAGAACAGCTTCTGTAATATGTATTCCAGTCCAATATATTTTAAAACTTATATTATCATTTATATTTACAAAATGTAAATAAATTGCAGATCAAAACTTTATGGAAGACTATACCATTAAAGTCAGAGGGTGAGTTGACAATGTAGAGGAGGGTTTTCAGGGACCTGCATCTACAAGAATACATATATTTTTTTTTATAGCTGGGTCTAAACTAAAAGGATCAAATGGCTCCCAGCTGATAAGAAAATCCTTGCATTATATTTTGTCTGTTTCAATTAATCTTATAAATATAAGTGGATTTTATTTTTCAACATTTTGTATCATTTCCCAGGATATCTATAATACATAGTTCTGATGCTATGTATTGTCACGGTTCTTTGAAAACTAAAATATGTATCTCATTTAATGATTAAGAAATCTCAAAAATGTTATTCCTATTCTAATACATTTATGTCCTCACAATGTAAAAACTCTTAGCCCCTTTTCTAACATATCAATGTCTTCACAATCTAAAAGCTTTTAGTCCCTTTCTAATACAAAAACTCTTAGCCCCTTTCTAACATATCAATGTCTTCACAATCTAAAAGCTTTTAGTCCCTTTCTAACATATCAATGTCCTTACAATCTAAAACTCTTAGCCCCTTTCTAACATATCAATGTCCTTACAATCTAAAAGCTCTTAGTCCCATTCTAATACAAAAACTCTTAGCCCCTTTCTAACATATTGATGTCCTCACAATTTAAAATCTCTTAGACCCTTTCTAACATATCGATGTACTCACAATCTAAAACCTCTTAGCCCCTTTCTAACATATCGATGTCCTTACAATCTAAAAGCTCTTAGTCCCATTCTAATACAAAAACTCTTAGCCCCTTTCTAACATATCAATGTCTTCACAATCTAAAAGCTTTTAGTCCCTTTCTAACATATCAATGTCCTTACAATCTAAAACTCTTAGCCCCTTTCTAACATATCAATGTCCTTACAATCTAAAAGCTCTTAGTCCCATTCTAATACAAAAACTCTTAGCCCCTTTCTAACATATTGATGTCCTCACAATTTAAAATCTCTTAGACCCTTTCTAACATATCGATGTACTCACAATCTAAAACCTCTTAGCCCCTTTCTAACATATCGATGTCCTTACAATCTAAAAGCTCTTAGTCCCATTCTAATACAAAAACTCTTAGCCCCTTTCTAGCATATTGATGTCCTCACAATCTAAAAGCTCTTAGCCCCTTTCTAACATTGATGTCCTTACAATCTAAAATCATTTAGCCCCTTTCTAATATATCAATGTCCTCACAATCTACAAACTCTTAGTCCATTTATAACATATTGATGTCCTCACAATCTAAAATCTCTTAGCCCCTTTCTAGCATATTGATGTCCTCACAATCTAAAAACTCTTAGTCCATTTATAACATATTGATGTCCTCACAATCTAAAAACTCTTAGTCCATTTATAACATATTGATGTCCTCACAATCTAAAAGCTCTTAGCCCCTTTCTAACATATCGATGTCCTTACAATCTAAAATCATTTAGTCCCTTTCTAATATATCAATGTCCTCACAATCTAAAAACTCTTAGTCCCTTTCTAATATATCGATGTCCTCACAATCTACAAACTCTTAGTCCATTTATGACATATTGATGTCCTCACAATCTAAATGTTCTTAGCCCCTTTATAACATATCGATGTCCTCACAATCTAAAGCCTCTTAGCCCCTTTCTAACATATCAATGTCCTCACAATCTAAAAGCTCTTAGTCCCTTTATAACATATTGATGTCCTCACAATCTAAAAACTCTTAGCCCCATTCTAACATATTAATATCCTCACAATCTAAAACTCTTAGCCCCTTTCTAACATATCAATGTCCTCACAATCTAAAAGCTTTATCCCCTTTCTAATATATTGATGTCCTCACAATCTAAAACTCTTAGCCCCTTTCTAACATATCAATGTCCTTACAATCTAAAATCATTTAGCCCCTTTCTAACATATCGATGTCCTCACAATCTAAAAACTCTTAGCCCCTTTCTAACATATCAATGTCCTCACAATCTAAAAGCTCTTAGTCCCTTTATAACATATTGATGTCCTCACAATCTAAAAACTCTTAGCCCCATTCTAACATATTAATATCCTCACAATCTAAAACTCTTAGCCCCTTTCTAACATATCAATGTCCTCACAATCTAAAAGCTTTATCCCCTTTCTAATATATTGATGTCCTCACAATCTAAAACTCTTAGCCCCTTTCTAACATATCAATGTCCTTACAATCTAAAATCATTTAGCCCCTTTCTAACATATCGATGTCCTCACAATCTAAAAACTCTTAGCCCCTTTCTAACATATCAATGTCCTCACAATATAAAACTCTTAGCCCCGTTCTAACATATCGATGTCCTCACAATCTAAAAACTCTTAGCCCCCTTTCTAACATATCAATGTCCTTACAATCTAAAACTCTTATCCCCTTTCTAACATATTGATGTCCTCACAATCTAAAAACTCTTAGCCCCTTTCTAATATATCAATGTCCTCACAATCTAAAAACTCTTTCTTACATATCAATGTCCTTATAATCTAAAATCATTTAGCCCCTTTTCTAATATATTGATGTCCTCACAATCTTAAAACTCTTATCCTCATTCTAACACATTGATGTCCTCAAAATCTAAAAACTCTTAAATTTGAGTTGCATCCTTATTTTATCAAATTGCAGTGAAAGGCCTATACCTTGATGCTAATAATAATTTTCGTAAGACCATACAGTTTGTTACTGTGAAATGTTTGTTTGTTTTTGTAGGTTTAACACCACTTTTCAGCACATCATAGGCTATACATGACAGCCAATATATTTGGCGCAGAAAGAACCCGAGAAAACCTGAGGAAGCCACTGACCCATGGGAAGCTAAAGGAAAGTTTTCTCATATATCTTCTATGACTGAGCCAAGAATCAAACACTTGTGGACAAAGGTGACATGTGTGGGTGATCTGTAAAGGCAAGCATCTTACACCATATGGCCCCCTACTATGGATCTTTATTTAGTTACGGAAGGTGAATACTATGCCACATACATGGAGGGACTTATGTCACAAAGTTCACAATTCTCTTGCAAATGCAACAATGTTTCTAACAGTGTATTAGATTTCTTTTGTGTCAGAAAAAGTAAACCAACTGAAAAGTGCAATTAGATTTGCATAAGCATTAGAACATAACTTACTGTGTCTAGCTCTGCAGCAGCAACAGCAGTCAAAGGTGTCCTCTGTCTGTGAAGACAGAACAACAAAACATCAGTTCTAATATACTAGTAATTTTAAAATGATAACAAAAACCCATATTACATAGATGACTATGTCTCAAATGTGATAAATGACCTTCAACATGGTCCTTTAATTGATGCTTCTACATATATATTAAATTTTAAATTTAATAATTACAACATGTATCATGAATTTGTTTATTATTTTGGTATTATTTTCTGTAGTTTTGCAAAAATTAAATATTCACCTGAAAAAAATTAGCATTGTTAATACATTTTTTTATCATGTAGGGTCTTTTAATTTGTGGTTAACTGACACACAGTAAATAAAAATGAATCTAATTTTATATATTGCACTGTATTTTTGGACAGAAAATTTAATATTAACCAGGGTAGTTATAGGAACAAATCTAACTGAATATATATGACATTTTCAAATACAGCATAATTTTAATTGTCAAGAATGGACAATTTTTTTAAAATCATACTTCAATAAATAAGCCATAGTAAAGACAGACATTCTGGACAGCATCACTCAATTATATGGGCCTGGAAAGACGTTCTGATGTAAGATAGAACGCATTCAACATCATACAAAAAACCCTGCAAAACATTTGCTCAGAGACAGGTTTGAATCAATTTTAATTTTGGCATTATCTAATTCACAGTTTGTATAGCCCCAGTAAGTTGTTTTCCATGGACTTCTCAAGAACTTCCAAAAGTTTTCAAAGAGAGTTTATTCTTGTATACATTCAACTATTCCCATGCATTACTCTTTTGATCACTGTATAAATAGGTACAAAAATAAAAAATAAAAATGTATTATCATGCCATCGGAACACATTGGTGCTATTGCATCTGGTAACTACATGTACCTGTGTCATGTGTCATTTAATCAATCAGTTTTTTCCCATTTTATGTACTTACTAATTTTGGAAAATATGTAAACGGCAAAAATTCTCAATGTAAAAAATGTATACACTTTATATATTTGTAATGCTTCATGGTTACCAAGATAAATTTAGAAGTTTTCAGAAAATTTTAAGGTCTACTAAGAAATTCAATTACTTTTCAAGGATCAAAAAAAAGGTTTTCAAAATTTAAAGTTCTTAAGATAATGCTGGAAATTCTGGGATTTTCAAGGCTGTATGAACATGTTTTAGCTTTAATATCTACATTGACACAAAACTGGAACAATATTGGAAGACTCAAAGAAACATTTTTTTTATTTCAGAGTTTTGAGTCACATTTTGTGCTCAAACAATTTTACGACTATGGGTCCTGTTATTATTCAACTATTTCATCTCAGCAATTACCAAGGAATTGGAAGAAGAAACAATTAGTTTTGAAAACAATAAAATAATTCAAAGTGTTACATACTGCCTGTGGCAGTCTTCTTACACCCAGCTTGTGAGATTCACTTGATGTCATAATTCTGAAAAGAAAAAAAAAATTAACATTCCATAATCAATTTCAATGGAAATATTCAAACTTGTTCAACTCTATAAACAGTTTCTTCCATGTGTATGACAAACACAAAATTACTACACAACATTAAACCTAATCCATCTGACACAGATACTAAACAAAATTAAACCTAATCCAGCTGACACTGATACTATACACAATTAAACCTAATCCATCTGACACTGATACTATACACAATTAAACCTAATTCAGCTGACACAGATATTAAACAAAATTAAACCTAATCCAGCTGACACAGATACTAAACAAAATTAAACCTAATCCAGCTGACACAGATATTAAACAAAATTAAACCTAATCCAGCTGACACAGATACTAAACAAAATTAAACCTAATCCAGCTGACACAGATATTAAACAAAATTAAACCTAATCCAGCTGACAATACTAAACAAAATTAAACCTAATCCAGCTGACACAGATACTAAACAAAATTAAACCTAATCCAGCTGACACAGATATTAAACAAAATTAAACCTAATCCAGCTGACACAGATACTAAACAAAATTAAACCTAATCCAGCTGACACAGATATTAAACAAAATTAAACCTAATCCAGCTGACAATACTAAACAAAATTAAACCTAATCCAGCTGACACAGATACTAAACAAAATTAAACCTAATCCAGCTGACAATACTAAACAAAATTAAACCTAATCCAGCTGACACAGATACTAAACAAAATTAAACCTAATCCAGCTGACACAGATATTAAACAAAATTAAACCTAATCCAGCTGACAATACTAAACAAAATTAAACCTAATCCAGCTGACAATACTAAACAAAATTAAACCTAATCCAGCTGACACAGATACTAAACAAAATTAAACCTAATCCAGCTGACACAGATACTAAACAAAATTAAACCTAATCCAGCTGACAAAGATACTAAACAAAATTAAACCTAATCCAGCTGACAAAGATACTAAACAAAATTAAACCTAATCCAGCTGACACAGATACTAAACAATATTAAACCTAATTCAGCTGACACAGGTACTAAACAAAATTAAACCTAATCCATCTGATAGATACTATTTAATTAAACCTAATCCATCTGATAGATACTATTTAATTAAACCTAATCCATCTGATAGATACTATTTAATTAAACCTAATCCAGCTGACACAGATACTATACAAAATTAAATCTAATCCAGCTGACACAGGAAATGTAATGTATATATCACCTCAGCAAAGAAATGATGTAAACTCTAGATTTTCTGTCATCTAGACAATTTGAATATTGTATTTGTCAGGGCATCCTTGTTGTTTTGTAATTTTTTTGTATTTTAATTCATGGATGTGTGCTTGACACATTGATGGCACATGATAATGCTATCTTGTGATATTTTCTCCAATAAGGACATTGACCATTCAACTAAAGACTTGACTACTGCATTATGAGGTATGGATCTGGGTAATTATACTGTCTCAACATGTCTACTAGGATGAGAAAATATAACTATTCATAAACAAATCTATGAAGCCACTAAGAAAAACATCACAAACATAGTCCTGGCAAAACAAATCAGCCCACTAAAGTACTAAGATCACGAAAGCTCCAGGTGCAAAGCTATCTTTGAGATTATTAACAAACTAATGTCAAAGAACAAAGAACAAATGTACATCAATTTAAAACACCTTCTTGCCAGACCTGTTTGCAAATTTCTTCTATGACAAATTACAAACCATTAGAAATAAGCCTGATTACACAATTTCAATTGACTCATCAGCACCATACAGTTGCAATACAGAATTTCAGCGGCAACCGTTAGCAGTGTTTCTGAACCTGTCTCTATGGATTTAGTACAGACAAGCGTGATGAAGAATACACCAAGTCGTGTGAGCTTGATCCAATTCCAACATCACTGATGCTTTAGCGCTTAGATCCTCTCTCTCATCTGATAAATTCTCATCATTTTTCAATACTTCCATTGTAAAGCATCTGCTGAAGAAAGCAACACTCAACCATAACAATTAATTTAACCCAGTTTCTAATCTCCCATTCATATAAAAAATCTAACCCAATTCTCATCTGAATTCAAACAGTCTTTTTAGTAATGTACAGTCTGCATATAGCCCTTGCCACAGTTGTTGTTGTTTTTGTTGTAGGGTTTAATGCTTTTTTTTTCAGTACACAATAGGCTATAGATGGCAGCCAATATTAATTGTGGAGGAAGAACCCGGGAAAACCCCGGACAGAACCACAGAACCCTGAGAAGCTACTGGCAAGTTTTCTCACATATCCACATTTGCTGAATTGAGACTCAATCCATGATGATAGAGGTGAGATGGCAGTGACCTGTAATGAACAGCGCTTTAGACC
Organism: Unio delphinus; assembly: GCA_029339505.1. Taxonomy (NCBI): domain Eukaryota; kingdom Metazoa; phylum Mollusca; class Bivalvia; order Unionida; family Unionidae; genus Unio; species Unio delphinus. Next base: position 3,970,497 of record JAQISU010000106.1, read on the forward strand.
ACTTGGCCACTAGGGGCCCCTCATCCTTGCCACAGTACTGAAACTACTCTTCAAAAAGTAGTTAATGACATTCTGTCTGCTTTGGATAGTGGAAAGACTACAGTTCTCCCCCTCCTTGATTTGCCTGCAGCATTTGACACAATAGACCATGATATATTACTTCAACATCTCCAGCATGTATGTGGCATTCATGATACAGCCTTACTATGGTTCACAAGTGCTACTTGGTCAACAGAACACAAATTGTGTCTGCAAATGGAATATACTCCAGCCCAATTGATCTATGTTGTGGTGTTCCACCGGGGTCTGCTTTTGGACCTGTTCTCTTCACTCTATATGCTCAGCTGTTCTCAAGTGTCATACATCATAATTCAGTGTCTCAACAACTGAACACTGATGACACCAAAATATACAAGTCTAGCCACCCAACTGAAGCTGATACTACCATCCAAGGAGTAGAGAGGTGCATTTCTGATGTGAAATCATGGATGACATGTAACAAACTGCAGATGAATGATGACAAAACTGAGACCATTCTGATAACAACACAAAGACTTTATCATTCAGATGCTTTACCTACAACAATAAATATCAGCAAGACCAATGTTAAATTCACACGGTCAGTATGAAACCTAGGTGTTACTCTGGACAGTACTCTCACAATGCACCAACAAGTCATGAACATATGAAAGGCTGCATATCCAGAGCTGAGACACATCAGCTCCATTCACAAATATCTTTCAGTTGATGTCACTAAAACACTTGCATGTTCATTAGTACTTTCAAATCTGGACTATTGTAACTATATTCTGTCTGGTTTGTCTCAATATCTACTCCAGACACTTCAAAAAACTCAAAACACGGCTGTTCAGACCATCTTTTGAGTACCACAATCAGAGCACACCTCCTCGCTGCTCTGTACCCTATGCTGATTATCCATTTGATTCAGAATCAAACACAAAACTTGTTCTCTGTGCTACGTTTCAATGACAGACTCCAGTCCAACATACCTATCCAATCTCATCCATGTGTACACACCAGCAAGATACTTATGCTTCTCTTCTGAAAATCGTACACTCATTGTCATATGGGCAACATTCAATTTCATTACCAGGGCCCAGCATTGTCGAGTGAATTGCCCACTGAACTTCAACACAAAGACACAGTGATCCCTTTCAAGAAATCTCTTAAAACGCATCTAATATGACTGCAAAAACAAACTTAAAGACCTAATAATATTTCCTACAATAAATATTTTTAGGATATTTTCATGGTGTTTGTTTTTGTTATAGTCATATCATTATATATGTTGTAAAGCGCTTTTAACTTCTAAATATGCGCTATACAAAGTCCTCATTATTATCATTATTCTTATACATGGATAAATGTTTTTTATGTTTTGTTTTTTATGGTTTAATGCCATTTTTAAGCACAATATAGGCTATACATGGCGGCCAGTATTAATGGTGGAGGAAGAACCCGGAAAACCCCAGGAAAGAACCACCGACCCACGAGAAGCTACTGGCAAGCTTTCTCACATAACTACATTAGCCGAATCTTAGACTCGAACCCACACAGACAGAGGTGAGATGGCAGTGATCCGGAACGGACAGCGCTTTAGACCACTCGGCCACTCGGGGCCCCTTATACATGGATAAAGCTTACTGATGAATATTTTCTCTTGCTGTGACCTTAACCCTGAAGCAAGGGATGGTCTATGGTACGTTATACATGGTCTATTCATGAGAAATAACTGCTTACGTTTTCGTTAAAAACCTTCAGTGGTTCTAAGCTTAAATTCCAAGGCAGAGTCACATTTTCTCTTGCTGTGACCTTCATCTTGAGGCAGGGGGCCTGGCTACGGTATGTGACACAAAATCTATACATGATATATGACTGGTTAAAATATGATTGTAATAGGTAATCAGAATAGTGTACAAGTATGATTCATTTTTAAATGTCTAAATGCAGTAGTGATTCAGGAAATGATGAGCCATCTGTGTTTATCCAATCAAAAGGATGAGCCATCTGTGTTTATCCAATCAAAACTAAACTCCTGCTTTATTCTCTTGCACATATTGTAAACACCATATTGATATTAGTCATTCTGGAGTGCACAACATCTGTCAACATAGACAATTTTGCCGACAGACAATGCACAAATGCAGAGCTTCATCCTGAAAAATGACTAACACATTATTCGACAGACAATGTCACTAGAACAGAAGTACTTCTCTGAAATTTCTTTACAGAGCACAACCTGCTGTTTTCAGTTGCAAGTCATTTTTCTGACCCATGTATATAAATGTTCCCAGAAAGTAATATTTGCTAATACCCCACCAAACCCCCAACCCCCAAGCAAATTTCATTAAAATGAAATTACACCCAATGCTGAACAAACAAGTAACTGATAAAAAAAACTATCCTGATTGGTCAATCAAAATTACAAGGGATATGAAATCATGGTTGCTCTTTTAACATTCCAGTGTATGACCATGCTGTGAATAAAGGTTGTTATCTACCAAGATTTGATGTTTTAACAGGAGTGGCCATTGCCTGCTTGACACTACCGTAATATCAACTTTTTTATGCTGAGAAAAAGTCAACAAGATCTTCAGAGAAGTTTGAATAAAAGTACCAGCCAGTCTCAAATTTGTGCCAAGATGAACACAATTGACATCTACAATGCCTTCAAACCAATTAACTACTGACAACAGCAAAGACTGCATGTAATTTAAATTATATTCACTGTTCATGGATTAAAAATGCAGTTGCAATCAGCTAATACATGTTGGGAATATTTCTATTGGTCAGAACATAACTATGTGATTAGACCCATTTGTGTTTATTTCTGTACACACTGTAAAGAGAACTACTTCATATTAACTTCTATAAATAGATGTCACATGGAAAGTAACTAATGTAAACAATGGATCGAAGGCGTACACACTGCATGCCTTTAAAACAGAAATAAAAGGCGAGTTTATATGCATTTAGCAAACTGAATAAATTGATTTGACAGGATCAAATAACAGACCTTTGTAATTCTTCTGAAGATGAACAATTCTTTCTTTGAAAAAACTGGGATAAGGCAGGGAAACTCAAAATATGTCAAGAAGAATGGTACTTTCACTTCAGCTCATTACAAAAATAATTTAAAATTATATGTAAATGGATATAACAATTAGGAAGAGGGGAATAAAAGACCAACATTATAACAATTAACTCGCAATCCTTCAATGTATGATGCTAACCCAATTAGTTATAATGTGGGTTGGGCAGGAGTTAGATCCTGTTACACCTCCATCATTATATGTCCGGGTCAATGTCTTGCACTGTTTGACTATTGGACTCTTGTAGGGAGCCTAAATTGTTAATGAACATGAAAATAGATGTAAAGAAATGATTTTTTTTTATGCACATGTCTGGATAATAACGATTCAGCCAAGTCACAATAAACTCATGAAAACATCAAATTCGAGACTACTAGTCTATTTTAATCTGTGGCTTGTCATTTTTTATCAGAAATCACAGGAGTGGGTGGGGGATTCTGTTGTTATTAATATGATATAGGGCACTAATATAGATTAAACCTCATATAACAAAAAATCATGAAACAGGGAACCAAAAGTAGTTTGCAGAATTTATGAATGTGTAAAAAATTCCAGATCAGAATCATGTGACCATTTACATCCAATGTAAATGTAGAAACAAAGTCAATTCATAAAAATTGGAATTACTGGTGTTTAACAGCACATCAGGACATTCAAAGCTGTAGATCTGGTGTTTAATAGCATCAGCACATGCAAAGCTGTAGATTCAGTGTTTAATTGCACATCAGCACATGCAAAGCTGTAGATTCAGTGTTTAATTGCACATCAGCACATGCAAAGCTGTAGATTCAGTGTTTAATTGCACATCAGCACATGCAAAGCTCTAGATTGGTGTTTAAGAGCACATCAACATATATAAAGCTCTAGATTGGTGTTTAAGAGCACATCAACATATACAAAGCTATAGATTGGAGTTTAATGTTACATCAACATATATAAAGCTTTAGATTGGAGTTTAATGGCATATCAACATATACAGCACTCTAGATTGAAGTTTAATGGCATATCAACATATACAGCACTCTAGATTGGAGTTTAATGGCATATCAACATATACAGCACTCTAGATTGGAGTTTAATGGCACATCAACATATACAGCACTCTAGACTGGAGTTTAATGGCATATCAACATATACAGCACTCTAGATTGGAGTTGAATAGCATATCAACATATTCAGCACTCTAGATTGGAGTTTAATGGCATATCAACATATACAGCACTCTAGATTGGAGTTTAATGGCACATCAACATATACAGCACTCTAGATTGGAGTTTAATGGCATATCAACATATACAGCACTCTAGATTGGAGTTTAATGGCACATCAACATATACAGCACTCTAGACTGGAGTTTAATGGCATATCAACATATACAGCACTCTAGATTGGAGTTGAATGGCATATCAACATATACAGCACTCTAGATTGGAGTTTAATGGCACATAAACATATACAGCACTCTAGATTGGAGTTTAATGGCATATCAACATATACAGCACTCTAGATTGGAGTTGAATGGCATATCAACATATACAGCACTCTAGATTGGAGTTTAATGGCACATAAACATATACAGCACTCTAGATTGGAGTTTAATGGCATATCAACATATACAGCACTCTAGATTGGAGTTGAATGGCATATCAACATATACAGCACTCTAGATTGGAGTTGAATGGCATATCAACATATACAGCACTCTAGATTGGAGTTTAATGGCACATAAACATATACAGCACTCTAGATTGGAGTTTAATGGCATATCAACATATACAGCACTCTAGATTGGAGTTAAATGGCACATCAACATATACAAAGCTTAGATTTGAGTTTAGCAGCATTTGAGAATATGCATAGCTCAAAATAAGTGCTAAAAGCACATCAGCACATGCAATGCTCTAGATTGGAGTTTAATAGCACATCAATTCATGTAAAGCTCTAGACTGGTGTTTAATGGCACATCAATTCATGTAAATCTCTAGACTGGTGTTTAATGGCACATCAACATGTGCATAACTCTATATTGGTGTTTAATAGTTCATAGAATATGCAAAGCTCTGGATAACAATTTTAAAATTTGGTATTTTAATCCCTGGTTTGGAACCAATTGCAGGTTTTTAAATTTAATGGGGCATGTTGTAAGCACCAGAAAACACAATCTTATGATTCCATCATCAAGATGCTAATCATGTCTTTTAGAATGAGCCATACAGCTTAGTGACCAAGACTAATAGACAGTGCATTCAATTACCATTGCTTCATTTATTTTTGTGGGAATCATTTTTCTTGGTTCTGTAAGAAAAGATATTCTAATAATTTCTTAAATCTGTTGTTTCACCTCACGTGACCATGAGGGGAAAATGAGGACATCACTTGTCAAGATTTCTCAATGGACTTCAAATATGAAAATTTAAGACTACTTCATGCTAAAAGCATAATGGCTCAAAATAATATGTCTGAGATCAGATCTAATTATCAATGGCTTTGAGAAACCTAGATTTGTGTAATTCTAATCATGGTGAGTTGATTAACATGACATTTATTCAGTGCTTTGGTCTTAAAATCAGTGAAGTGTGAGGCTTACAAATGTGCTGCAATTAGTATATAAAATTAAAATATATAACTTGTACCTTGGCTTCAAACAATACAGTCATTTAGAATTTTGCAACCTTATTGTTGCTTTGAATTAAACAAGTGTACAAAATGAGATTCAACATCTATATGTTCTACCTGAACAAATGAGTAAATGATGTAAATAATCATTATATCTAATTTATGCTGATCATTTCTTTATTTCTTCCATCATTTTCAATAATACTAGTACTGGAACATTTTTTTTGTTTTTCCCCTTTTCTCTCTATCCATACTGATCTCAAAATATATTAATTCAGGCATTGAGTGGACCTGAACATTATTAGATATGCACATGCAATCTTGAACAATATAAAATGCTTTATAATTGTTTTTGTTTTTTACATTTATTAAAAAGGGTTAAAATAAAAGAAACACATGTAAAATATGTTGTTTTTTTTAAATCAGCATACAAACCAGCTTTTTAATTGTTAAACAAGTGTATGTAAAAATGTTGTGGGTCATTTGGCATCACATGTAGTTCACTTTCATGGTTGGGAGTAACCATAAAATCCCCAAAAATTGGTTCTCCACAAAAAAAAGTGTTCAAACACAGTATACGACTCTATATGACCAAGTGTTTTTCCTGTCTTTACATACTATCATATCAAGCATCTTGACTCCTCTGGATATCACAGCATACTTCATAATGATATGGCAGATCTGGGTCTATGATGTTTGTTCTAATAAACACCTGCATAAGAGCACAGACCCAGATTTGCCAGAGCACTGTGTGATGTCAGATCTGGGTCTATGCAGTTTGCAGATATAAGTGAGTACACATGGTAGCTTTTTCAATCCAATGCACAAACTAGCAACATACAATGTTCTTATGGCAAAATCAATGTACTGATAATTTTGGCCTATATGCCAACAGTTAAACTGCTTTGCTGAGGCCACAAAAACTGATCTTGCTAAATGGATACACACAAATACATACTACATCCTACATATATTTATGTTCTTAATCAGTAATTACTCCAAAAAGACAACAAGAAAAAAAACCCCAAATAAATAATGTGTTTTATGCAACAAATTCGATGAAAACTAAACATGATCACTCCATTAACATTTATAAAATGCATTTCTTTGATCAGTCTTCTTTTTTTATTATTGTGCTATGAAAACAAAATTGTGATTATAAAGGGGACCAAACATTACATTGGATGTGTTTAGTTATGTTAGACACTTTGTGTATAGAAAGTAAGGATGATTAAATTGTGTATCCAAATTGGCCAAATACTCAGGAGCCAGACTGGACATGCTCTACTATATTATCACTTAAATCAATAGTTACAAAATGAGAGGGGACACACAAGTGGCTGACTAGTCTAAACTGCTCACCGTTATGGATCACTGCCATCTCACCTCTGTCTACATGGGTTCAAGTTTCAGGCTTGGCCAATGTGGGTATGTGGGATAACTTGCCAGTAGCTTTTTATGAGTTGGGAGATATCTCCAGGGTTTTCCCACGTTCTTCCTCAACCATTTATACTGGCCACCACATATTGCCTATCTTGTGCTGAAAAATGACATTCAACCCTACAACAACAAAATGAGATCCAGATACTCAGGACCCATGTTATTATCAATTAGACTAGTAGTGATACCTACAAAATGAGATCCAGACAATCAGGACCAATAGTATTATTGATAGGACTAGTAGTGATACCTACAAAATGAGATCCAGACAATCAGGCCCATTGTATTATCAGTAGGACTTGTAAAGATACCTACAAAGTGAGATCCAGATAATCAGGACCCATTGTATTATCAGTGGGTCTTGTAAAGATACCTACAAAGTGAGATCCAGATAATCAGGACCCATTGCATTATCAGTGGGACTTGTAAAGATACCTACAAAGTGAGATCCAGATAATCAAGACCCATTGCATTATCAGTGGGTCTTGTAAAGATACCTACAAAGTGAGATCCAGATAATCAAGACCCAATGCTTTATCAGTGGGTCTTGTAAAGATACCTACAAAGTGAGATCCAGATAATCAAGACCCATTGCATTATCAGTGGGTCTTGTAAAGATACCTACAAAGTGAGATCCAGATAATCAGGACCCATTGTATTATCAGTGGGTCTTGTAAAGATACCTACAAAGTGAGATACAGATAATCAGGACCCATTGTATTATCAGTGGGTCTTGTAAAGATACCTACAAAGTGAGATCCAGATAATCAGGACCCATTGCATTATCAGTGGGACTTGTAAAGATACCTACAAAGTGAGATCCAGATAATCAGGACCCATTGTATTATCAGTGGGTCTTGTAAAGATACCTACAAAGTGAGATCCAGATAATCAGGACCCATTGCATTATCAGTGGGACTTGTAAAGATACCTACAAAGTGAGATCCAGATAATCAGGACCCATTGTATTATCAGTGGGTCTTGTAAAGATACCTACAAAGTGAGATCCAGATAATCAGGACCCATTGCATTATCAGTGGGACTTGTAAAGATACCTACAAAGTGAGATCCAGATAATCAGGACCCATTGTATTATCAGTGGGTCTTGTAAAGATACCTACAAAGTGAGATCCAGATAATCAGGACCCATTGCATTATCAGTGGGACTTGTAAAGATACCTACAAAGTGAGATCCAGATAATCAGGACCCATTGTATTATCAGTGGGTCTTGTAAAGATACCTACAAAGTGAGATCCAGATAATCAGGACCCATTGTATTATCAGTGGGTCTTGTAAAGATACCTACAAAGTGAGATCCAGATAATCAGGACCCATTGTATTATCAGTGGGTCTTGTAAAGATACCTAAAAAGTGAGATCCAGATAATCAGGACCCATTGCATTATCAGTGGGTCTTGTAAAGATACCTACAAAGTGAGATCCAGATAATCAGGACCCATTGTATTATCAGTGGGACTTGTAAAGATACATACGTGGCATACACAGCCATGATGAACATGATGAGAACCCCTGCATATGCTGCTATCAAATCCATCTGGGGATCTATTGGGTTGGGTCGACACAAAGTGTTGTTTACAAATGTGAACGTCTGTCCAGGTCCACTGACAAAAACTGGTGGAGCCTGTGAAATAGATACATAATTATACTATCTGTAAGTTTTATACTCCATACAATTAGATGTATGAAGTGACACAGTGTCTTTAATGTTTGTTTAATATTCTATGAAATTACATAGGTATGAAGTTACAGATTGTGTCGTTCATGTTTCATATTCTCATAAAATTACACAGGTATGAAGTGACACAGTGTAGTTAATGTTTAGTATTCCATATAATTACACAGTGTATTTAATGTTTTAGTTTTTTTTGCAACTGTGTATGTGATTAGGATTTTTAACGTAGTTCTAACAATTTTTCAGTCATATTGCTATGATGTCTGCAGTAAGGCAGTTTATAGTCATGTCTAGCGCTGGGGCATCATGCTGCAGACATGTAGCATGATGTCCCACCCAGTAACGATATCCTGACACCAGGCTGACCAGTCCTAACACTAACATCTTAATATTGAATACCAAGTGAGACAGCTTTAAGTACCACTTTTTTAAGTCTTTCGTATGACTCAGCCGGGGATTGAACCCATGACCTCCCGCTTCTGTGGCAAATGCTCTAACCACTAAGCCACTGGAGCAGTCTTTTTTTTCTAAGCATTAAGATGGGCATTAATAAAAAAGGGCAGCAATTATTTTCATGACCATTCTTTGTTGTTAAAAAAAAATCACAATAAAATATCTCATCTAAACAAAAGGTAATTTAATAGAATATGGCCAATTCAAACAAGAATACTAAAAACAGTACATTACACATGAACAATATAAAAGAGCATCTCCATTTGTGTAAAACTTGGGACATCTTATTGGTCAATCACCAAGGCAGATCATTCCTTACACCCTGTCTTATAAAAGGTAATATGAAATTTGGCTAATAATATGCCAAAGTTTCACAATCACTTGATATGATGTTTTAGCTGGTTGCATGAAACCATTTTTATACATCAATAATTGCTTCTGCAACTTTTTTTTGGGACATACCTTGCTGTGGTGCAGTTTAAGAATGGTCAAGAATTTCTATGTTTTATAGTCAATAACCAAACGAAGCTGATTGCTATTTAACCCAATTTACTACATTGGATGGACAGACAAGTATAAAACATTCCATAAGTTGGCAAAGGTTGGTCTATGCAACTGTATTTAGCAAACGACCAGAAACATCTAAAGTCTGATGTTTATACTTGGCAGACAGTCCAAATACAGCAATATAATTTAATATAATTTCTCTTGGTGATGTCTGAAATATTTAGTGACTGAAAGTACACACTTAAACTACACACTACTTCATTAATTTGCTTAAAAAAACAATTCAACCATGAATTTGATTGAGGATATACTTTAAACAGTGCCTGAGTCTCACTGGAAAAACAAGTTTTTATTGCAAGTGATTTCAACTACATCTGTGCATGGCTATGTTTAGATTCAAATGAATTGAATTCAATTCAAGGCTTACACTGCCTTTGCATAAGTAATGTTAAACACTGTACTTTAATTGTCTGTGTCAAGGATTTTCCCAAAATAAGTATACAATTATTACATAGTGCTTGGAATTAAACAAGTAAAGAAATTCCCAAAAATTCTTATCTGCCTTGCTAAAAACACCATCTAAATATTAGTCTTGAATTTTGGTAGCAGAAGGGTATGACTATTTCTGGACAGTATTGACCAATGGGTCTCACTGACCATGATATTGGCTGTTTAACACCACTATCAATTGTCCAAAGAGCAAATCATTAGTTAATTGTATTGAGAAAAAAAAGAGTTGTTGTTGCAGTGTTTAACACCATTTTAAGCACAAGATAGGCTATACATGGCGGCCAGTATTAATTAGTGAAGGAAGAACCCGGGAAAACCCTGGGAAAGTACCACTGACCCACGAGAAGCTACTGGCAAGCTTTCTCACGAACACACATTGCAGGGGAGAAAAAAAAAGAGATTATAAAAAACAATGGTCTTTATTAAAGTCATGTGACCCTGACCTTATGGATGTGTAATCCAAACTCAGTTCTTCCTAAATCATCAAATCATCTAAATGTTTGGTGCCACTATGTGATGTTTAATTTATTTTTACAGAAACTCTTTCCTAGTTTGCATAAGACTAGCCCTGATCTTGAACATTTGTTAACAAAATAATGTTATTCTTCTTCTGCCCCATGTGCAAGCTATCAATGCATTTTAGACAATGAAATCAGTCTGGAACTAAATGAATTATACAGAAACCATTATTTTCTTCCCATACCTTGACCGCTGACCATTATTTTCTTCCCATACCTTGACCGCTGACCATTATTTTCTTCCCATATCTTGACCGCTGACCATTATTTTCTTCCCATACCTTGACTGCTGACCATTATTTTCTTTCCATACCTTAACCGTTGACCATTATTTTCTTCCCATACCTTGACTGCTGACCATTAGATCACATAAACCATAACTTTCTAAGCACAAGCCATCCAAAAACTTTGATCTCTGGAACAATCCAGTGCTGAGATCCCTTTTTTTTTGAGTTATAATGCCCTATAACTTAGGACTCAAAATTCAATGGGATTCTTCCTTACATTACGTACAAGCCTTCCTCAAAATCTCATCATAGTATGTGATCTAAAACTTCAGTTATGACCCCAAATTAATTGGTTTCTTTCCGACTCCAAATCCAAGCTTTTCACAAGTCTAATCAAGATACATGGTCCACAACAGAAGTTATTCAGTGGAAACCATTTTCAATCTTTCAGTCTATGTGCCAATGACCATTCACCTTTTCTTCCTCAGGCCAAATGTAAGCCATCCACAAAGTGTGATCCACATCTGTGCTGTATAGTTTACGTTTTAGTGTAGAAACCATTAACCTTTGTCCTTTCAAGCCTAAAATCAACAGGTTTTTCCCATATCATAAATGCAAATCATAAACAACTCCTGGTCATGGTACATGATAAAGAACATAATTTTGTATGGAAACCAAATAAGGCAAATGGATGGATACCACACAATTATACAATTCACCTTACAAAGGGAAAAGGTGAGCTTATGTCAAGATGGATGTATGTTTAAAAAAACTCATTGTGTTTGTGGTAGAAATACAACAATACATACCTCTTCAGCAGTTTTACCAGTACCCTTTTCTTCAGCAATTTGGCGAGAAACTTGTATTTGGAAGCTTTCAATAACGGAAACTGTAAAAATAGAAAATACAAAACATAAACAGCGTTTGAAACAAAAAGTCTAAGATTATTAATACTTTTTAATAAAATTCCAAAAACTTGCCCAAGTCTAATGACCTCGAATATAAAATCATCATGACCTGTTTTTGACTTGCATGAAAACAAACCTACCAACTTATTTTTTACTGCTACAGTTTTGTTTACTTAGGCTACAAATTGATGCCACCTATAACATCTATATGGAGAATGAATATGGTTTTGTGCTTCTTTTTAGTGTCTCTTTTGTGTGAATAAGAACTTTCTTTATATGTGAGAAAGCTTGCCAGTAGCTTTTCGTGGGTGGGTAGTTCTTACTGGGTTCTTCCTCAACCATTAATACTGGCCACCATGTAAAGTCTATTGTGTGCTGAAGATGGTGTTAAACCCTACAACAACTTTCTTTATGAAAAAGAACATCCAAGTCTAGGTGCACAGTTACTGCTGCATAATATATGAAACCTTACAAATTAGTGGATTTGATGAAAATTTATTTTTGACCATTGAATACACTTAAAAATGATGATCAGTTTGATATCAGAAACAATGTTACATATCTGATATCATCTGGCAAGAAAGCAGTACAATTATTTGCTGGTGCAACTGTCATGACATCTGGCATAACAACAACTACTATAGAGTCTGTCTATGCATTGGCATAACATTTGACATAACAACAACTATAGCTACAGTCTGTCCATACATTAGCATGACATTTGACATATCAACAACAATAACCAGTGTCTGTCCATACATTAGCATGACATTTGATATATCAACAACTATAGCTACAGTCTGTCCATACATTAGCATAACATTTGACATTTCAACAACTACAGCTACAGTCTGTCCATGCATTAGAATAAAATTTGACTTAACAACAACTTTAGCAACAGTCTGTCCATGCATTAGCATAACATTTGACATAACAACTATAGTTAGTCTATCTATGCATTAGCATGACATTTGACATAACAACTATAGCTAGAGTCTGTCCATGCATTAGCATAACATTTGACATAACAACTATAGCTACAGTCTGTCCATGCATTAGCATAACATTTGACATAACAACTATAGCTACAGCGTGTCCATACATTAGAATAAAATTTGACTTAACAACAACTTTAGCAACAGTCTGTCCATGCATTAGCATAACATTTCACATGACAACTATAGTTAGTCTATCTATGCATTAGCATGACATTTGACATAACAACTATAGCTACATGTTCCATTCATTAGCATGAAATTTGACATAACAACAACAATAGCCACAGTCTGTCCATTGATTAGCATGACATTTGAATTGACAACTATAGCAACAGTCTGTCCATTCATTAGGCTGAAATTTGACATAACAACAACTATAGCTACAGCATGTCCATTCCTTAGCATGAAATCTGACATAACAACTATAGCTACAGCCTGTCCATTCGATTGCATGACATTTGACATAACAACTATAGCTACAGTCTGTCCATACATTAGCATGACATTTGACATAACAACTATAGTTTCAATTGTTACATACTTTTGTTAACCTTCCTGTTTAACCCTTTACCTCATAGAGTGTAGGGCTTTTTAGCCCTTCAATATATGTTGCAAAGTTACCTATTTTAGTGCACTATAAACAGAACAATTTCACCTATTTGACTCCAAACACAGAGGCCTGCCTGTTAACTGTTAAGCATTGTAGTGTATGTTACATTGTACAGCAATTTTAACCATTTTACATTTTTGGTACACATCTATTATGTATGGAAAAAATTTGGAGTAAAGTCCAATCAATTAACTTGTTTAATTTATGTTTCACGGAAGAAGTTTTTATGTGCTTTATAATCTTGAAAGAACTTGTTCATTATCAAGTCAGTGAAGCTGCATGACCTACCATAGCTGCCATTTCTCATACTTCAAATTTCCAAGTTCTTTCTCTGCATCTACATCACTAAGTCATCTGAATTTGATAATTTACAAAAACTAATTGTTGTCTACATCAACATCAGAGCCTTTATCTAAGTTACTGAAGCTTTCATAGTTGTGATTCTAATCGTGAAAATTCATAAAGTACTGAATGAAATCCACAACCTCCATTTTGTCAAGTGAAGAATATGACCCAGTTACTTTAAATAGCAGATTTTGACCAGAGAATAAACAGTGACCATGTGATCTGACATAATTGGTCATTTACAGCAATGAATGTAGTATTATCTAACAGGGGTTTTTCCCCGAAGGTGGTGCAATGAAAACCTGCTCAAAATGGCTGATGTTTACAGCAGGCGTATGAAGGTGCTTCTAAGAGAATGGTTTAGAGGTGTCAAAATGCACTTGGAATCAAATCGGGTAGAGACTTCCAAATGCACTTCTATGCAACTGGAGTAGAGGCAACCAAGGCACTTGTATAAGGTAAAGGACTAAAAGAAAATTGTAGTTCCTTCCCATAATGAATTCTGTTTTTCAGACTTAGTTCCTGTAATAAATATGCTCCTTGAACCCCATTGATAAAGTTGTACTCAGAATACATTGTAATAACAATGATAACCAATCAGATACTCAGAATACATTGTTATAACAATGATAACCAATCAGATACTCAGAATACATTCTTATAACAATGATAACCAATCAGATACTCAGAATACATTGTTATAACAATGATAACCAATCAGATACTCAGAATACATTGTTATAACAATGATAACCAATCAGATACTCAGAATATATTGTTATAACAATGATAACCAATCAGATACTCAGAATAAATTGTTATAACAATGATAACCAATCAGATCTGTCAGTAAGCAATTGTTTACACAATACCTCCTGAAGAAGTGAAAATCCCTCCCAGATGCTGGAGTGGTCTTGTCACACTTGGTTACTGACTGATTATCATCCTTTTAACTCACTTGTGGGAAAAGTTAGTACATTGGTTTAACTGATCACTGATTGTTATCTTTTAACTCACAGAGTCTAGAGTGGTCTGGTCACACTTGGTTACTGACTGATTATCATCCTTTTAACTCACTTGTGGGAAAAGTTAGTACATTGGTTTAACTGATCACTGATTGTTATCTTTTAACTCACAGAGTCTAGAGTGGTCTGGTCACACGTGGTGACTGACTGTTACCCTTCTAACTCACTTGTGGGAAAAGTTAATACATTGGTTTAACTGATCACTGATTGTTATCTTTTAACTCACAGAGTCTAGAGTGGTCTGGTCACACCTTGTGACTGACTGTTACCCTTTTAACTCACTTGTGGGAAAAGTTAGTACATTGGTTTAACTGACCACTGATTGTTGTCTGTGCAAGGATTATATACCTTCCTGCTAGCAATGATTACGGTTGGTACAGGCACTTTCTGGAGTATGTCACATAAGTGCAACCAGTTGCTAGCAGGCAATAACATCACAAACAATAATTTTGCAACTGGTGCACACAGATCAAATGATATTATCATTGAATGCAGCACAGATTCAACTGTCATTAGTGACCAAAAAAAAATATTCTGTTTTATGGGGTGGGATCAAGGCTAAACATTTCTTTCAGTTTATTTATTGAAAAATAATATACAGAGAATTTGATCTCTTCCTACATTAGTACCAGATATATTTTATTCTGTGGTACAAAAGATGTAAAATTTAATAAAAGGTTAAAATGACATTTTACGTACCATATACTTTTCATTCATGCAGAAAAAGAAAATTTTATTTTTATTACATACCAAACTTGCTTTTGAATCATGGCTTTGAAGATTAAATTGATTCTTCAACATACCACCCACCCCATTTTTTTTAAGTTCACCTCAATTTCAATTGCATTTAGTTTAGGTCATGATAAAATATAATAGTGATCTGAGAGAATGGTAGGTTCCGGATAGTCTAACATGTTGCAATACATTAAATTTTTGACATTTCGTAAACCATTTTATCCATTTTTTTTATGGCAAAAACAAGTTCAATTGATATTTTTCACCTGTGGCCATGGTTGTTAAAGGGACATAACTTTGGAAATTAAGATGCAAATGGTGGCAAGTCAAATATATTCAACAGGAAATAATTTTGATGCCTGAAAGGTAATTCAATTTCTATTTAAAACTAAAAAATATGCTCGTTTTTCTTCCTACAAGTGTAATGTCTATATGCACGCACAATCAAATGTCACACTGTAAGAAGGAAATCTTTTAGGTTCATATTTGTGAAATATATTTGATATATTTTTTTTCATATATAAAAATATAGGAAATAATAAAATATGAAAAATATTAAATAATTTTCTTTTATTCACACTTAAGAATATAAAAAAATATTTACATTATGTCAGTGACAGCAAATATTTCTAAATTATGAATAAAAGAGCTCAAAATCATGGTGGTATTATATAGTATCCTAATTGTTTTGGTATCTATGGAGAATCACGCTGCTGATGTAACCTGGTTCCTAGTTATTTTAGAATCTATGGAGAATCACACTAATGATATAACCTGGTTCCTAGTTGTTTTGGTATCAATGGTGAATCACGCTGCTGATGTAACCTGGTTCCCAGTTGGATTGTTAGACTGGTCACTGGGTTTACATATGCAATATGTTTCCCAATGGACAATGGCAAAAATGACCATATGGGTGGAGCAAGTTGGTTTGGTTTGAATTTGATTGATTTTCGTTTCAGTTTTCATTGGTTCTAGTGTTGGCTTGTTTCTAAATGAAGTTACCTTATTAGCATACTGATTATTCCATTATACAAAGAATCAGCTTCATTCAGAAGAGTGATTAAATTAACTCCATATATTGTTTGTAATATATGCAGGTGGATTTATCTGGAGTGATATCTTGACTACCTCCGACTTAAACATTTAGATACTTTACAAAATATTTGCCTATCATTGGTGGGTAATCAGGTATTTCTCATCTTTATTTCTTTCTTTCTTTCTGCTGTATATCTTATGGAAAAGGTCACAGTCTACTTGTTTTCCAAAGTGGACCATATACAAGTGTTGATGCAGTGATTGATGGTAGCTGCAATGAAATCTACTATGGTACATTGATAGAACATTTTTAGGTGGTGTAGTCTTGCTCTTATTATGATAAAAAGTGATGCTATTGTATATGACATCAGCCTCGCAGCAAAGTTGGTTATGGGAAGAGTGTAGCTCCCCAGTGTCTGTTAAAAATTCAAATAAAAGACAAAGGGACCTAAACATCGATTTTATCATGGTAGGAAAATAATAAATGAAATAAAATGACTGGACTCTCCTTTAAAGATAGATGTCAATCTATATCACTATTGTAGAGTGTGTTACTGCTTTATCTAAAAATATATTCTCTATGTTTACACTTTATTTTCCTATTAAAAAGTCTGATTCAAACAAAATAATTATTTGATACTGAAAACAATCTAGGTTGTTGTCAGACCGGTCGGTTTAAGTGTTTAGATATTTGGGTATCTGTCTTTATGCACATATCCCTAAAGTATTCCTTTATTCATCCCTAAAGTATTCCTTTATTCAACTCTAAAGTATTCCTTTCTTCTCACTTGAAATTCCTTTTAGGTCTCACCTACATACATGTATTATTTAGGGTACATGTGGGACAGGTGAGTAAATAAAGTGTTAATATATGGTACAATGGAAGTATTTTTGAGGGTACATGTGGGACAGGTGAGTAAATAAAGTGTTAATATATGGTACAATGGAAGTATCTTTGAGGGGTGGTCAGGAAGTATCAAATGCTTCTCTTCTTGGCATTCATTAACTGGGTCAACTAGTTTTGTTTTGCTTTGTTTTACTATAGCATTCCAGCAGATTGGAGGGAATGCCTCCACTTACTTGCAGACAGCTTTTCATCCAGTCATCACTTAAGTGGAAGTAAAAGTGACCCTTTGGAGGCTGCCAATCTACTAGATCCCACCTATGAGCTTTTATAGGAGTACATCAACACTTCTTTCTAGTCTCTGTGGGACAGCTTTTTATTTAGCACTTCAACAAAAGCAAGAAAAGAAAACTAAATGTCTGTTTCATCAGCATCAAAAAGCATTTGCTACTTCCTGACTACAGGCTACTTTTTCAAAAGGCAATCATAGAAATCCTATCCAGGTATGTCAAATTAGAAAACTATATCCTATCCAGGTATGTCAAATTAGAAAAAACTATATCCTATCCAAGTATGTCAAATTAGACAAAAGTAGCTATGTCCAAAAGTACAGCCACTAAGACAAAATTGTGTGGTCTTGAAATCAATTTTCCACTGACATTCATAAATCGCACAGAATTTTGAGTCCTCATGGAATAATATATTATGTGAAACCTCTAAAAAGATTAACCTTTCTGACACTTAACCACAGACTGAATAGAGCAAGACACTGCCTTCCTAAGGGCCTGAAAAATTCTAAGTTCAAGGGGGGAATCATTTACAAATAGGGTATTTGAGTGCAATATTGTCAGCTAAATATTACAATGGACAAATTGAAAATTCTCTAAAAGTACTTACATAAACCTCAAATACACTTCTGAGTTAAGACGTGATTGTAGCACGCATGACAATGTATATTTACTCACACGTATGGCAAATAATATGTAGGTGAGACGAAACAGGAAATGTAAGTGAGAATACAAAATCACTTGAGGAGGATCTAAGTAAAGGATATCACAACCTAGATTGTGTTAAGTATCAAATAAAATAAATTTTGCATGATCCTGACCTTTCAGTTGGAACAATAAGCATAAAATAGATAACATTCTAAATGTAATCATATTCTACAAAAGGAACTGAGATTGACAGCTATGTTTAGATGGAAGTACAAGCATTATATGTTATTTGCTTATAGAATAGTCTTTCCCTTACTTAAAAAGTATTACTTATAGAATAGTCTCTCCTTTACTTAAAAAGTATTACTTATAGAATAGTCTCTCCTTTACTTAAAAAGTATTAACTAATAGAATAGTCTCTCCTTTACTTAAAAAGTATTACTTATGGAATAGTCTCTCCTTTACTTAAAAAGTATTACTTATAGAATAGTCTATCCCTTACTTAATCAGTATTACTTATATAATAGTCTCTCCTTTACTTAAAAAGTATTACTAATAGAATAGTCTCTCCTTTACTTAATAAGTATTACTTATAGAATAGTCTCTCCTTTACTTAAAAAGTATTTCTTACAGAATAGTCTCTCCTTTACTTAACAAGTATTACTTATAGAATAGTCTCTCCTTTACCTAAAAAGTATTACTTATAGAATAGTCTCTCCTTTACTTAAAAAGTATTACTTATAGAATAATCTCTCCTTTACTTAAAAAGTATTACTTATAGAATAGTCTCTCCTTTACTTAAAAAGTATTACTAATAGAATAGCCTCTCCTTTACTTAATAAGTATTACTTATAGAATAGTCTCTCCTTTACTTAAAAGTATTAGAAATAGAATAGTCTCTCCTTTACTTAAAAAGTATTTCTTATAGAATAGTCTCTCCTTTACTTAATAAGTATTACTTATAGAATAGTCTCTCCTTTACCTAAAAAGTATTACTTATAGAATAGTCTCTCCTTTACTTAAAAAGTATTACTAATAGAATAGCCTCTCCTTTACTTAATAAGTATTACTTATAGAATAGTCTCTCCTTTACTTAAAAGTATTACAAATAGAATAGTTTCTCCTTTACTTAAAAAGTATTTCTTATAGAATAGTCTCTCCTTTACTTAATAAGTATTACTTATAGAATAGTCTCTCCTTTACCTAAAAAGTATTACTTATAGAATAGTCTCTCCTGTACTTAACCCTTAAAGTGCTGAATTGTTTTGCAGTAAAAGGTCCCTCAGTGCTGAATTGTTTCAGGAGAGAAAAGAAGAAAACTCCACAGTCTTTAAATTACATGTATTTCATTAAATATACACAATTAATAGACAAACCCTATATGAAAAATGATGGCGCGTGTCTATACTTTAAGATTAGCATCAAGATACATGTGTAGGTTTAACATATTTGCAGGTACATGTGTAAATACAGGTAAAATGACAAGTTACAATTGTATTTCATCAGTAATTTTGTTTATTTTTGATGGAAAAGTTCAATATATCTAAGAAATGTTATATTCTTTAGTAGTCCAACCATGCACATGTTATGTCTGTCACAATGTTATATATAAATTGTGAAAATCACAGGTAAAGGAAGGGTGACAGTTTTGCAAAAATCCATTCCATGAATGTCAGAGGTAAGTTTAAACCCTCCAGTCAGCAATTAATGTTCATGAAAAACTATCACGTGTTATTTATTATAATATCATCAAACCGAGGTCCATATCTGGTGATTAAACCTCAGCAAAGGCTTTATTTTTGTTCAAACATTGGGTTGATTTTGTGTGAAGAGTCACCTTAATTGTTCACATTGTCTGACAGGTGTAAATTGCTTGGAATAGCTTGAAATATATCCCATACTTATTTTTCTTGCTGAAGTATGCGGTTGATATCGCATCATCAATAGCCCATTAGGAATCGGGAACAGACATATGTACCAAACCCATTGTTTTAATAGATGCGAAAACATTTTAGATGCTCAGGTGCGACAGGCCGCCATTTCTTCATGCGACTTTTTTCCTTCAAGTCTGGCCCATGAACTCTCTGATCTGCATTACGATTTGTTTGATCTACTATCAGATGCAATAACTCGTCATCTAAGAAAAAGTCTTCAATAGTCTGATGGTTCATTATTCACCATCTCGACATTTAATTTTGAATTACCAGTGAATTGCGGCTGACAGGCGCACCATCTTTTCACGGCAAGTGAGCATGTACATCCGACTCCAGTTCCACGTAAATTACTGGCTCGAAATCATTCATGTGTATTTCCATCAATACCTCGCTTGCTCTAATAATGTCATTTTTCTCAAATTATTCAAAATCACTATTAGCATCACTATCAGAAGCGAATATTTGTTACAAGAAATCACCTTCGTATTCAGCGTCGGCCATTTTAGTTTTGGACTAGTACCACGTGTTTAGAAGCGAGCATTTGTAAAATTACATCGTTAATAATATAGTAAAGTACTGCAGTATGCTTGTTTGGGCCTTTTTAAACCAATCAGATATAGTTTTACAGGCATTTATGGCAAGATGAAGTTATAGAATGCGATCATTGTTGCTCACCTCGAAATTGACTATAGTCGCGACACGCACAACGGGACCACATACAACAGCGCGACTGGAGTCGCGATACGCACTTTAAGGGTTAACAAGTATTACTAATAGAACAGTCTCTCCTTTACTTAACAAGTATTACTTATAGAATAGTCTCTCCTCTACTTAAAAAGTATTACTTATAGAATAGTCTATCCCTTACTTAATAAGTATTACTTATAGAATAATCTCTCCTTTACTTAAAAAGTATTATTTATAGAATAGTCTCTCCTTTACTTAAAAGTATTACAAATAGAATAGTCTCTCCTTTACTTAAAAAGTATTACTAATAGAATAGTCTCTCCTTTACTTAATAAGTATTACTTATAGAATAGTCTCTCCTTTACTTAAAAAGTATTTCTTATAGAATAGTCTCTCCTTTACTTAATAAGTATTACTTATAGAATAGTCTCTCCTTTACCTAAAAAGTATTACTTATAGAATAGTCTCTCCTTTACTTAAAAAGTATTACTAATAAAATAGTCTCTCCTTTAATTAATAAGTATTACTTATAGAATAGTCTCTCCTTTACTTAAAAGTATTACAAATAGAATAGTCTCTCCTTTACTTAATAAGTATTACTAATAGAATAGTCTCTCCTTTACCTAAAAAGTATTACTTATAGAATAGTCTCTCCTTTACTTAAAAAGTATTACTAATAGAATAGTCTCTCCTTTACTTAATAAGTATTACTTATAGAATAGCCTCTCCTTTACTTAATAAGTATTTCTTATAGAATAGCCTCTCCTTTACTTAATAAGTATTACAAATAGAATAGTCTCTCCTTTACTTAATAAGTATTACTAATAGAATAGTCTCTCCTTTACCTAAAAAGTATTACTTATAGAATAGTCTCTCCTTTACTTAAAAGTATTACAAATAGAATAGTCTCTCCTTTACTTAATAAGTATTACTAATAGAATAGTCTCTCCTTTACTTAAAAAGTATTACTAATAGAATAGTCTCTCCTTTACTTAAAAAGTATTACTAATAGAATAGTCTATCCCTTACTTAATAAGTATTTCTTATAGATGTCTCCCCCTTCCTCAAAAAAGTATTTTTTATAGTCTTCCCTGAATCAAAAAGTATTGCTAAGAGAAGTCTTCCCCTTACTCCAAAAGTATTACTTACATAATATAAATGGTACAGACAATGGGCTATTATTGGCATTGTCAATGGGCTGTTATTGGCATTGTCACTGGGCTATTATTGGCAATGTCACTGGGCTGTTATTGGCATTGTCACTGGGCTGTTATTGGCATTGTCATCTGGGTATCATTACTTTTGTCACTGGGCTCTCAATGAAATTGGAACTGGGCTATTACTGGTATTAATACTGGGCTATTATTGGTATTGGCATTTGGCTTTCATTGGTATTGTCACCTGGCAATCACAGATTTTGCTTGTTAAAACCAATTTTATTGTTAACTGGCTCAGTCTACATATATTCCAATTTCCATATATGATAGCAATATCAACAAATGGCAACCAGACCCCGAATGCCAAGCCCACAATCAAAGCATTGATCAAAAACATTACTGAAAACCTTTAACAAAACTGTTGACAATGCCAATGCTGGCACAAATGTGTCTACCATATTTTGCTTTCTATTAATACTGGCTCAACAAAAATGGCATGGATTTATAAGCTGCCTATTTTACCATAGTTTTCATTATAACTAAACTCATTATAAAATTACTGTATTCTGTTAAGATTGGGGCAAACTTACTCTCTTCTGGTGGTTCACTGGTGAGGGCAGACCATGTGAGGTAGACAACATACAGGCTTATTACTGAAGACTGCAACAGTCCCGCATTACGGTTACCTGGAAACAATAATTATTCAATATAACCATTTATACCTAACTTCAATTTTAAAACTTTGGGAACATATATATATTTTCTCAAGTAATATAAGATTTTTAAAGTCCTTCTTTTTCACAACTTTATTCTACAATATTGAATTTCATATTTACCATATATCTTGGGACAAGATTAAATATTTGTTCCCTGTTGTCTAACAGAATAGGCAATGGACAACATTTCATTATATAAGCTCTTCAGTCTTTTTGTGACGCTGAAAACTAATCATACCAGGTATAATTAATGTATAATACCTATTTTCCATTGTGAATGTTTGCCAACATAAGCATGTTTTGTTCTTCAGTTTTTCTATAATTTATAAACAAACACCAATTTTCTTTGCAAACTGAAAAAGTGCAAATTAGGAATAAAAAAGTATTCCTGAAAATTGCTAACATTTATAGAGTTGTGCTGAAAACAAAACCATCCAACTGCAAAGACTTCCTATCATTCGATAAAATTCCACTACTAAGTGCTATGCCACAGTGTGATATTTAGTTTTACAGCATTATGTTATGATAATGGAAAATTTAAACATTATGTTAATAAAAAAAAGGCAAAGACCAATGTATATTTCTATGTTTTACAAGGTTTTAAAAACATGGATATTACATTTATAGGATTGTTGAGCATGTAATGATTAGTCATAGGTACAGTTGCATAAAATATCCTTCAACACTACAGAAGATTAAGTTGAGCTCTTCAAGGAAATAAGTTCACTGTACATGACAGCAGCTCTGAACATATATAATTAATTATTTATTACAGTATCATATAACATGTCGTTTGATACTGCAACAGTGTCTCTATAATTTGAATCTTCTGTGCATTGTTTATCCCTACTTCAAAACTCATGTTCCTTCTTCAATTTCTATCATGAATGTTGTTCACGGGCTTGAAAACATTCTAATTAGTCGTGTTGGACAGACTGAATGTTATACTACAGGATTAGCAACTTTAAAACAATATAAAACATTTAAACATAAAAAATGTCAGCCTTAAGTTACAGCTATATCCACAAGCATTTCTAAGAGAACCTCTAATTCTGTATTGACTTTTTTGAATCTTGAACATGTGGACGTATGTGTTGTACTGATCCTTTCAGTTCAAACCAGCTTTGTATTATCGTGTTAATTCCCAAATTTAAAAAAGTGGGTGGAATATTTAAAAAAGGTCAATGTTTTTTGATTAATATTAGTATGATGGCTAGTCCTGCCTTTAACAGGTTCTGACCACTCATCCGATGATCATATGTCCAGATACCAATGCTAATCATTTCATGGAAATCTAACACTAGACATAAGGGTCTGTCTGCAAATCAAAGAAATGGTGTCATACAGTGCTGTCTAAAAAGGAATTTGTATGGTGTAAGCAGTGCCACTTCGATGTTCTGTAAAACAGTCAATTATTTTTTTCTCAGTTTTATTTTCTGTCAAGATGTGAACATGCTAAAAACATGGCAAAATTTATCTTAAGTAAACTTTAGTTTTTATTCAGTAAGGTTGCATATTGAAAATGCTAATGCCAAAAATCCATTTATATTTGGAAGCTGCTAAGTATGCATAAATGTCATTCCTCATCAAACCGATTCCATATCCTGTTCATGTTAACCCACACATCCAGTTTGATAAAATTCTCTTACTACACAGCTTGTACATTCAAACTCTCACAACAATTTGATTGAAATCTGTCCAGACTCAAAGCTTTTTGGGGTACAATTGTAGATGAATGCACAACAAAACAATGCACGATGCAAAACACATGCCACATAATTAGAAAAGAGCAATGTCACAAGCTTACATGGACTTTTGTCAAATGAACTAACTACCAAAGCATGAATCTGCATGCTTCCAGACATGAACATGACACAAAACATTAAAACATTCAGCATGCAAACATTTGTAATTGAAAACTGACAAACAATGAAGTCAAACTGTTTTTGCTCTATGGCAACAAGAAAGTATAAGGTTTGAAACATTCAAAATAAATAAAAGTATAAACAGTTTAGCATAAATCATAAATCAAATGAAAACAAAATGATCAAGATTGGATAAAAAGGCTGAAGCAGGTCTTTTATACCTTAATGTTGTGCTACAGTTTATATTTGTATTCAACAACCCCTTCCCCATCAATTTAATCCACTTTTTTCCAATTTTAAAATGAAAAGCTTGAAGGATAAAAAAAAATATAAAAAACTAAGTCAAGTCAAAGCATTCATTATTGTCATTTTGTTTTGTTTGATTAGGATTTTTAACATAGCATTAACAATTTTTCAGTCATATCGCTACGATATCTACAGTGAGGCAGTTTATAGTGATGTCTAGCATTGGGGCATCATGATGCAGACATGTAGCATGATGTCCCACCCAGTCACATTATCCTGACACCAGGCCAACCAGTCCAGTCCTAACACTAACCTCTTAATGCTGAGTGCCAAACAAGGCAGCTGTTAGTACCATTTTTGTAAGTCTTTGGTGTGACTCGGCTGGGGATTGAACTCACATCCTCCCACTTCCGCGGCAGATGCTTTAACCACTAGACCATATGAGCGGTCATTATTGTCATAAGAGGGTTACTAACATCAAAATCTTCATGTTTCAAACCAAATACAGGTTTTCATTGCTAACATGCCATCCATATTTACACATGTGAATATATTTTAATGAATTTGCACACACATACACATACACACACACAACTGTGTTTACACATCTTTGTATCACTGATATGACAATGTGATAGCCTTAAACTAGAACGTAAAAGTGCTTTACTAACGTGACTGTGTGACAGGTAGGAGGGTGATAAAACTGAGTATTGCACACAAGCCTGCATTTACACCGATGAACACTTTATTGGTAGTACAGCCATTCCAACGAGTGTAGCTAAAGAACAGTAAAATAGCACCTCCAATTGCCACAAGGTAAAACAGGCTGGAACAAAACAGGGTACCTACAAAGATAAATTATAGCTGATACATTATTACAGCCAACATCTTAAAACAGAAACAAACTAATGCCAACAAAATATGAAAGTTCTTCATTATTTTCAAATAACCATCAACTGGAAAAGATGCAAAATTAATGCACAAAAATAATAGTGACAATTAGGGATCAAATTGTGAAAGTAAAGGATTAAAGAATGTGGCTAAAAAAAGTGCAGTCTCAATGTAAATAAAACCATAGAATTGCTGAAGCTATTCTTATTAACATATATGAAACATTTGAATTAAAAATGAAAATTGGCAATATTGGTAATCAACCATACTTAAAGAAATATACATGTCATTTAAACAATGCTGCAAAACAAAAGTAACTGAATCCTCACATTTCTGAGAGAGAGAGAGAGAGAGAGAGAGAGAGGAGAGATGCAGAAAAGCTGCTGATTCCAGCAATAGATTAATACAAGGCAGTGTTTGACTAAAATTTTGTTTCATCCCCAGAAATAGCTATTTTTCCAAATATATATTTATTTCAGCAATAAAGTTAACTCAGTATTTATAGATAATTATCAATCAATTAACATACTTCCACTATTAATTGCTGGGCTATGATTGGGAATCTAAAATTATCAATTATCAGTACAATTATCAAACTTCCAATCTTAAGTAATTACCAGACTACAATTGGGCTGTTAAATACTATCCACCATGCTAGTGACTTTTTGTAATATGACACCTTGACACACAAAATCAAAAGAATCAAAAGAACTACTCAAATAATTTTTGTATAGTCTATATATATATATATATATATATATATATATATATATATATATATACATAAAACACACACACACATACATATATATATATATATATATATATATATATATATATATATATATATTGAGATTATAATGTAGAGACTAACAGTAATACATATAACTACATATTATATACATATATATATACATATATATATATATATATACATACACATATACATACACATATACATATATATATATACATACACATATACATACACATATA